>JACCHZ010000147.1:0-600000 GCA_018907045.1 Wiebesia pumilae | reverse complement strand
TAATGAAGTAGAAAATTATTCTAGTAATCCTTGTACTTAATGTTTGATAACAGTATAAAATCGTAATTGATTAAATTTGATTATAATAATTTCTAATTCTAACCTTTATTCTGAATTTATTAATATTAATATTCTTTAAAATATTATACCTGCTAGAAATGTACTCGCCAGTAGTTTATATATAAGGGACTAAACTATAAAAGAATAGCTAATTTTAATGTTTATTAAATTTTTTAAGTTATATCATTGTGCAGCTTTACGTAAAATTACAGGATGATACATTATGTATCGCTTGAGTTCGCGCTAACTTTCTCTCTTCCTCTATCTCTCTCTGCTTCTTTCTCTCATTCGACTCGTCATCTTCCCTCTTAAAAAGCGGTACAAGAGTATAGTAGTAGGCGGATATAGTAGCAGCAAAGAGGAAAGTTGGTCACGTTCGACCCTGACCGGAAGCCTGGCGGAGCCAGTAACAAAACACGCAGCAGAACGATGTTGTACAAACAAGGACGACATCTGGCACGCTTCGTGATAACTTTAACGGAAGTTACGCCAAGAAGGAAAAGGCGTTTATCGTACTATTAGAAGCGTCGATTCGGGCTAGCAGGTTTTTGCAATCGTTACGTATAAGACGGTTTGATAAATAGTCTCGTGAAAATGGCCGGAGTTTTCTGTATACGCTGTGGCGAATGCGATGGTATGGATGGTTTTCCGTTTACCATTTTCTCTCTTTTTGCCTTTCCCCTCATATACTCCGTTAAAGACTAATAATTATCGAAGACCAATAATTAACGCTTACGACCCCATATGTACATACACGAATGCACTCCAGCTATACGTGAGGATATTAGTGAAAGTTTCGATATAAAACAAAAGTTGAATTTGGATCCGGGTGAGTTTTAGGAAATTAATGCTTGAGCTATTTGAAAGCGAAAATTAATTACGTTCAAAGTATCGAACAGTTTTCAACGTATTCAAGAGCAAATGCGTGGATGGTGATATGTTTATAAATTAGAAAGGTTCATTGTTGTTTTAGTTTGTTTAGTATAATTTTAGTAAATGTTTAGTATAATTTTGAAATGTAAAATACATATAATTTTGAAAAATATATTAAAACTATTTCTTATGATATTTTTCAAAAATATTTGCTATTTCTTGAAAAATGAAAATCTGATTTCAATTTTATAATTTTGAAAACACTCTATATTGAAATTTATTTATAAGAATTATATCAATATCCTGGCTACAAAAGCTTTTTAATTATTAATTTTCGTTATCATTTCTATAAAAAGAAAATCGATTTCATAGGCCTTAATGAAATATGTTAGAATATTCAAAATGTCAATCCTTTTTCTTTAAAAATTTATAAACATGAATATAAACAAATTTCTTAATCAGTGAGGAAAAAGTCTCTTCAATAGTCTTAGAATGCGATTATTTCGTATCAAAATTTTTCAATGAAAAAGAATCGATATAGGAAAAGTAAGCTAAAGCAAGATATAAACAAATGCAGATTAGCAATCTTTGAGTCTATTTTTATTCAGGTGTTAACGATTTTTATATATATTTATACAAGTCGTTTGTCTGTCGACTACGCTCAAGCATTTTGGTATTTCCTAAATTGTAAAATAAACAGTGCAGAATCTATGTAATTGAAAAACACAACACTTAGTTTTTCTTGAATTTTGAGTACTATTTATTGAAATTCGAGTTGAAGGAAATTTTTTCTTTTAAAAAAATTTCAATTTTTTGAATATTTCAAAATTGAGATAAGTTTGATATAATAATATATATTATAGAGGGTAAAGAAAACTATAATAGTCAAAGTCTTCTAAAAATATTTAAAATAATATAAATTATTTCTAACTTCTTTCTATTTTTATTATAAAATAATTATTTTTCAAAAGTTTTATTCAAAATTATGTAAATATTTTTATCATTTTCTAATAAAAAATCAACCCTAATTAACTCTCGAAATATTGGTATTTAAACTTGTATTTGATTTTTATTATTATCATTTTTTGGAATAAATTTAATTTTTTGTATTTACATATTAATTATTAAGCATTAGTAGCTCTATATTTTAGGAACATTTAAGTCTGAATTCGTATACTAAATTTGTTTTTACTTAAAATAAATTTATCGTACTCGATTAACAAGAATATTTAAATTTAAATAAATGCGATCACGTAAACTTGAGTACAAGTATAGATATTGATAATATACATTTAAATATTGACATTCAGGTTAAGCATATTTTTATTAAATTTACTAATATTTTAAATTATTATTAAACGTATGTCAGTAATTATTTATTTAGTAAAATTATTTCATTTTCAAATTTACTTTTTAAATATATTTTAAACTTCATTGAATGAAAAATCTATAGAGCACATAGACTATTCAAATTATTTCTTAAATCTTTTATTAAAGATTTACTCTTATAAATAGTAAGTTTATTTATATATAAATACTTTATATAAATAGTAAGTAATATATAAATAACAGCATTAGATTAAATTAAAACTTTCAGTTTGTATTTTTTAATATGATTGATATCAAGGTCTTATTCATATTATTTCAAAAGGCGTATATGTATCATTTTGTATCATTTTGTATATGTATCATTGAATATTATCGTTCAAGGAACTTTATGAAATTAACATTCATCATGTGTTTTCATATATAATCATTTAGTTTATAAAAATATGTTTGATTTAACAATTTTTTTTCTGTAAAAAATTCGAGAAAAATCTGATATATTTTCTTTTATTGCAAGTAATGAAATATATACTGTTATATGTAATAAAATATTCACTTTAACTAAACTTTAATTAATTTTCTCTGAGCATTTTCGCTTAATTTTTATATATTTTCAAAAGAATGAATGATTTGTTTAAATAAAAATTTATTTATATATTATAAATATTCTTTTCCATTTATTATTTAAAGAATTTCTAAAATAAAGAATTTACTTAAATTTTGAATCTAATATGAAGTTTTTAAAAATGTTTTATGTATTTTTATATGCATCATTATTAAAAGTATACGGTATGTGGACATTAATACTGGAATTAAAAATCGTTTATTTTACAGACATAATATTATTATAGATTGAAAATAATATTAATAAAATATGCATAAAAATTCGGATCATCAATCATGGCAGTACAACTATGTATAAATACATTTACGAATCATAATTCCTTGTTCGCTATAACCACCTTTCTATTTCCATATAAAATGATACTATGAACAAATGGAAATCGTGATACAGGCACAAGAGAAACGTGTGAGTGAAAGAGATATAAAGAAAGACAGAATAAATAGTAGAACGAACTGCCGGTGCATGCAAGTCATGCAATAATAATATCGAGCGAACATAAAAGACCGACGGGCATATGTACGCATACGCATAGTGCGTTAGTTGGAAATACAGAAACGCCAAGTAGTCAACATCTGGAACGGGTGACCCAGCACACAATTACAAAGTTCCGTTTCCATGGTGTCCCGATTAATCCTATCCTCTTAAAGCTGAACTAAATGGATGGAAAAGATATCTATGTAAGAAAGCTCTTGTCTTTAGATTGCAAATTTGATAAATTTTAGGGCAAATGCTTGTACATCATCCAGATTATTTTAATAAACATAAGTAAAAGAGTATAAGTAAGCTTCTTAACTTAACTACAGATAAGTAAAACAAGAGATAAACGGACGAGAAATATATAGCAAGGACTACGTTTGGAAATGTATGTGAAAAGACAAGTAATGTAGAGTTAAGAAAACAAATTCATTGTATTTTTTATTTTTAGAAGTTAAAATCGACTTCTGAAATTTGTACAGGAGACATTTTCTTTGCACTAATTTATTTAATTTTACTTTTACGACTTTTCGTATTCATAATAAACTATAATAGGGATTTGACTAATGATACATCAGTAGAAATCAAAGTGAAAAATATTGAAAAGGAAATGCTTAATTTGAATATTTTGTATTTCTATTCAAAATTTAAGAAAATTATATGCTTTAAGTTTTATTTAATTTCTATATATATGTGTGTAATTATATATTTCATTTTAAAAGAAAAAACAAAGTAATTATTTCTCAAGATTTTATACGAAATCTATTAATTCAGAAATTTCCCCGTTTCGCTGAACATTCAAGAATTGTTATGGTAGAAAATAATAAAGTAAAATATAGTGAAATGAAATAAATTTTTTACACATAATGTATAAATATAACTTCTATTCAATTCTAAATATATACCGAATATATAGCTAGATATTTCATGTTTTAGATATTTTAAAATTTTAACGATTATATCAATCGTTCGTGAATATTTTAAGTGATGGTCTAGCCAAGAATCTTTGAGAAAATGTAATCAATTCTTTAATAACTATTGCTACTTGCATCCATATTTATCGAAGCTAAAAGACAGGTTCTATTTATAAATTTGCACTTTCTTGATATATATTATTTACATATCCTTTTTTATACTCGATAGAAGTTAAAAATTACTTTTCATCCTTTATTGAACAGTTAGTGAGTACGTAAGGATTTAATTTCATTTAAGCATGGATGTAAGCATTGATCTATATGTTTTATAATAAGCGCAATTGAATACATGAATTTATTCAATTAAATTATTCAATATTTAAATTACGAATCAAACTTGTTACAGCTTTTTAAACATTATTTTTTGACATAAGACAAATTTGTAAGCACTGAATATACGCTAATGTTCTATTCCTATATTTACTTATGATTCCATTATATCATGAAAGGCCTAATTTGTTTTTATTTTAATTATGTTTATTATTAGAAGAAATGAATTGTGTCAGTTTATGTTACTGTAATGGTATTGTAAAGAATTGTATTTTTTCCAAAAATCGGATTAATTAAACAGTTAAATAGAAAAATATATAATTATGAATAATTGAAAATATATTAAATATAATTTTTATATAAATATTCTTTATATTGACTATATTATTTTAATTGATTTGTAGTCAGTTCTTAAATTGATGACTCTTTGCAAATTTTTTATCTTTATGATAAAAAATAAAATACATAAAATATATATAAAAAATAAAGTACATAATAAACATTCATGTTTATCATTCTTTAAAAGTAATGAAATTCGTTTCGATACTTTAACTCTTGCTGAATACGTAATTCAATTCAAAAAAAGCATTAGAATTTTTAATATTGTAGTGACTATCCATATTATTTTAAGAATTCGTGATATAATTTTTTGTTTCATTTAAAAAATTTGTTGATATAATTCGACCATTTTGCATAATTTCACGTATATTATAAGCAGAATTTACAAAGTATCGAAATTATGTAATATGCAAATATTACATAATACTAATTAATGAATAAAACTTTTATACCATATTTTTACAATATGTAAAAATTGACTTCTATAGAACACTTATTTTCAATTCTCTAATTGTTATTAATTATTTTGAAATAAAGAGTAATCATCATTTCTTGAAAGGAACAAACAACAAACTGTAAAAAATTTGAAATTCATTAAGTTTCTATAAATGCATAAAAGAGTGATTGAATTGGAAAGAACTTTTCAAAATTATACTCTAAAATACTCATCCCGGACCATCTAACCGTTTCTATTATGATGCGTACGCGACCTTAACCCATATCTCATGTTCCGACATTCATATGTATGTGTAAAGTATCTCTAGTCACCTACCGACAGATATTTCCAAATACATAAAGCATCTATCAAAATGTCCCAGCAGCAACTCAATGCAAACTAGGATTCTGTTATCTAAAGGGTCTAAATTATCCCGATAAATATCTAATTTATATATAGTTCTTTTACTTAAGAGTTTGAATGCACTATCTTGTTTTAATTTTTATGAAAATAAAAAGAAATGTTCAGAAGATTAATTTTTAACAAATTTTATTTTTATAGAAAAAAATTTCTTTTTAACGGAAATAGAAAATCATCGGGTATTCCGTATCATTTTTTCTATCACTGATTTTATTTTTCTGCATAACTAATGTATCATATTTCTTCATTACATAATGAAAGTTGAATTTCCTAGAAGATTAAATGAAAAGAACATATGAAAGATATAAGTAATTTGCCTATTTTATCAGTGCTATTTATAAAAATCAAGCCTGACAATAGTAAATATTTTTTACGATTAATTTTCCAATGATACTATTTTAAGAAATTATTTTGAATATGTATATTAATAATACATCATTGACTTTGATTAGAAAAAATAAGTCTATAAGAAAAAAATGAAAATATATGTTTACAGACGCATAATAAAAATCTGATGAAAGTCAGATAAAATCATTATTGGATTACATTCAGTTGTAGTATTTTAGAAATTTTAGATTTTTTGGCAAATTTTTATGCTTGCGATATCATCAATAAATTAATTTTGGTTAAGAATTTGCATACTAACTTTCTTGTTGAAAAACTTTTAAAAGAAAGAAATTATGAATAAATTATAAATAAATTCACTTGAATTTTTTAACAAAATAAAAAATTACGAAATCATTATAACATACAATATTCAAAACATTATTTTAGAAAATGTTACAATGTTCATTTAAAATACTAATAATTATATCATCTTTATATTATGCACGAGTCACCTATAAAATATCAAAGGTACTTTTTATTTCTACTGTAATTATGTAACATTTTTATGTTCTCTCTCTCTCTCTTTCTCTGTGAGCTTTCCAGAAACAACAATATCAATGGTAGCACTACGAATAACCAACAAGGAAGGGGATGGTATCGTTTGAACTTGATTGCGACCAGTCTTACCATTTCTATGTGTTTCCATCTATCTAACTCCTTCTCTCTTATTCTTCTAGCTGCCTGTTTCTCTGGCTTCCTTTTTCTTGAACGTAGCTTCTACGTGACAACCCAGTATTAATATAACCCGAATTGCCTGCTTTTCATTCTTATGTGCCTAAAGCAATTTAACAAACGATTGTCAGTAACTTGTATTAACGTAACCGGAAAATATAAAGGGAGAGAAGGAGAAAGAAAATATCATTACGTGCGCTATAACATTATACGGGTGTATTAGAGTTGGCCGTCTTCCTTATCACTTTCTCCTCTTTTCACTAACAGCGTTTGTGTAAATGTGTTTCCCTGATTACGCAAAATTTATGTTTATATGAGTAACCATATGTATATATTTGAAGCAAATATGATCAAATAACTTTTCAACAACAGTATGTATGAATTTTAGATATGATCGACAGTCAAATAATAGGCATCATAATATACAACGAACAACAATGTACGAAAATCGATTTCACTTACATACTTAAAAATTTGCTCCAGTTCTATGCATCTAACATACTTACATAAATTCATGGATAGTAAAATGAAGGTATAAATTATAAAAGAAATTTTGATCACCTAACGCAAATATTTTTTTCTTCTAGTATTAAGATATCCATATAGATTGAAACAGCTTTGTGAAAATTAATGCATTTTGTCATATAACTAATAAAGTAATAGCAAAGAAAACGAAGGTATTTAATAATTCAAATTAGATGTAAAACAATAGATGTAATTTTTTATTGAGTAAATAATAATATTATGCTTAATAATTTATTTGACCATATATTTGAAAATCGTTATGGGAGCCATGGTTTATACGTAGTTATATTTTTGACAAAGAAGCAGGAGCAATTTAAGCTTCTTTAATGCAAAAGAATTCTTAGAAAAGCGTTAGTGCGCAACAAAAGTAGACAAAGTCTCGCACACTAGTCTGTAACATTTAAAAAAAGTATTTCTAAAATTCGCCGCTTTATATTTCAATTGTATTCATTATAAACATCATGCTTATAGTCGATAGAAAATATTTGAAATAAAGCTGCTTTCGGTAATGTATGTTCCTTTTCATTATCGGTGCTGTCATTGTCATTGCCTTTAATAGATTCTCTCGCCTTCTAATAGCTTATCGCGTTTTTAGTTTCTCTCTATTATTTATGCGTTATCTTAACTTTCATATAAAGTCATGTATGTTATCTCGTTTGGACTTCTCTTGTTTCTATTTTTATTAATTCACCTCACATTTATTCGTAACTGATGAATGTTTGTGTAACATACGAAGGAAGAACTTCAACTAAGACTTTCGTATTGTTTTCGCTTAAGCTTCAGCTTTAGTAATCAAATGACCTATTATTTATTTTATGAGAAAAAAATTTAAGGAATATTGTATAGATAAAAGATACTGTGTTTTTAATATATTTTAAAAAGTTACTATTTTTCTAAGTCTTCAGATTATAAATAAAAAAAACTATGTTAAAAATGTTTTTAAATATTTTATTTTACTTATTTAGATATTCTGAATAATATATTTCAATAATTGAAAATGTACGTGATATATTATATACTAATATTAAACTAATATTACTTATAATATAGTTATAATTATAATATAATGTTATAGTATATTGAGACTTCTTTGTTAAGACAATCTTTATTTAATGGTCACATGTTAAAGGGAGAATTAAAAACCAAAATATAAAATGATATTCAAATTGGATTTAAGCTTCACCTTACCAAATTGACTCAAATATTATATTAAAGCAAAGATCGTTAGCATAAATATTAATAATAGCAATCAGAAGTAGGACTTACTAAAATTAAGGATGTGTTAAAAGACTATTTTTAATAATTGTACTTTTAATATAAATGTTAAAGTAGAAATAGAAGTTCTCTAATATTCTATTAATAATTAATTTGAGAATTTTATTTAAATATACAATATTGATATATTTACGTTTAAATGACTTTTCAAAATTAAAATTATTTCTGAATAAAAAAATGTTTATCGAATTACTTTCAATTGTTACCAATGATTTAAAGTGTTCATTATGTAAAAGATAAATATCACTAAATACATGCGTGATTTTATACAATTCAAACGTATCTGATGATTCTTTTTCTGTTTATTTATATACATTTGGACGTCTTATCGTTATGTTTTATAATTTTATAAACATCAGTAAGTGTTTGAATTCGGATTAATTTTTTAAAAATAATTTTTTTACATTTTTTATAAATTTATAAAAGTTTATACCATTCGTGATTGAAATTATTTTTTTTATTGACGAATAACAATACATGATTTTATTACAAAATTTGATTTAATAACTACAGTTACTAATATTTTCAATATTATTATGTTTAAAAAATATTTAAAAACAGTATTTTTTTCAAGTGCATTTATTGGATTATACAGTAGTACATGAAAATGTCATTATTAATTAATATCCCAGAATACACAACTTTAATAGTGGAAAATAACTGAAATTAAAATACACAAAAATTTGAAAAGTATCTTATAGTTAGCATATCACTACATCATGCATAAAGGTAAATAAATGTACGATTCGTAATGACGAAATTTTTCTACTGTCTTATTTTATCTATAAATTTGGATTATATACTTAATTTCATTACGATGGCGTTCATTTCTTTTGAAAAAATATTTTATTTTGGAAGGTATACCACTAGAAAATTTACTATCATGTTACAATTAATTGTATGTATGGTTAAGCTGCAGACCTTAACGATTTACACTCTACATCTGTAAACAAAGTACACATATTTTTGCATATAGTTTTATTGTAACAATTGTTCACAATACATTTTTACTTGAACTATTACGTTACCTTTTAGTACTGAATTTTAATATTTAATAATTTTGCAATAACATTTCTATTGACGATTCAATTGTTTTTCGATATTAATTTAAATGTATTTAAAGTATATAGGAGAATATATTATTACTTAAAAATTTTAGTATTTCTTAAAATTAATATTGGTTATTCTTAATTTTAAAGAATTGATACTAAATTCAATAAAATTTTCGTTCATAATTCTAAGCAAATTTTTCTTTGAAGTTTTACTTTTAACATATCGACAAAAATTGATAATACCAAAATTTATTTTGAACAGCTATCTTTATGCATTTGGAATAAAGTTATAATTTAAAATATTTTCTGAAAATATATTAACAATTGTTTCTCTATTGTTATCCAAGGAATCCATGAATTTAGCCTTTACATAATGTAAATAAATGAAATTTAAAGTAAATATGTGAATTAATAAAATGATAAATATCCATTACATATCGATTGAAATACCTTTAGGATCAGGGCAATTAATTTTAAAAGAATTTATTATGCTACTTCAACATTATTCATTTTAATTAAAATTAATTTTTGAAAATACATGTTCACTTTTTCTTGGTCTCTCCCGTTGGAAAAAATTATTTTATTGTCTTTTACCAGAAATAAAAAATATACGTGAAACCAATAGATAACACAATGTTGCTCGTTTTATGACTCAAATGAGTAAATTTTAGTAAAGAACTTGACAATTCTCTCCTTATCAATTTGTTTATAAAGGGTTCTTGTCTATATCGTGAATCTATATTCCTAAAGTGAGTACAACATGTGATTGTAAGATTACCGCCTCTACTATAGTTATCGTGAATAATTTTAATTTACCAGAGGCGCGCGCGCAGATTATCAATTCCGTGACAGAAAGGTGCATTGTAAAATGATTTAAGACTTGCCTTAGGCGAAAAAGCACATGGGAGAGAAAGAAAGAGAGAGATGGATATAAATTTTACGTATCTATCTCTGTCAGCTCAAATGAAATACGCAAAAGAATCCTGTTTTCATTATTAAATTAGTGTTACAGATTATAGTAGAAAAATATTGACATTGTACTTCAAAATATATATTTTCACCTGATAGCCAAAAAATATAATCTGCAAAATTATTAATATTTTCGCTAAAATAGCAATACAAGAAAATATTATTTCTTTAAAATGAAACATAATAATTATTTAAATTATATATAACATAAGCTTTAAAATAATTTTCTTTATTGTTAGAATAAAATTTTAGTTAGTAAGTTAGAATAAAAGTTTAGTAAGAAATAAAAATTTATTTCTAACTAATAAATTTCTGAAAAGTGATAAGATTTTTTTTTATTTTGTCCATAAATCAAAATTATTAAAAGAAAAAACCTACATAAAATCATTTTTCTGATATTTAACACCATATCTCAATTATTTTGTTAAATTTATAAAAGTAATATAGAAAATAAATAAACAATAAAATCACTATATATTGTAATATATATATATTGTATATTGTATATATATATATACAATACTATATATTGTACCTTAAAATATAATTTCGTACAGTTATATTAAAAAATACTAATTTAGAAAAGAATAAAATAGTAAAAACAATTTGAATTTTTCCTGTAATAATAAATAGCTTTAAAGCATAAATCTAACAGTTTACAATATCTAGTTACATTAGTTTGCTAATGGATTAACTTGTTATATTGTACAATAATATACTCAAATATTAAAATTCGTATAAATTTTACTAATTAATATTTTGAATTCTTTTTTTAACATCTTCCTTAATAAAATGTGAAATTTATATTCTCTTGTAAAGTTATACATTCTTTCAAATTCATTGTTAAAGTTAAAAAATCTCTTATCAATTTATCTATTTTTTAGTTAATTTTGAAATTGGATGATAAACTATAAAGAAAATTGCATGTATTCAAAGATGCGTTAAAGAATAATTTTAATATCCATATTTTTATATTTATTGCAAGTAAAACAATTATTACTTCGTATTTGGGAGCATCTTTTTTTTAGTCCGTAGGTAATGAAATGAACTAAAATGAACTTTTAATAGTGTGACAAAAATTTCATGAATTTTTCTGAAAAGGTATTTTTTTATTAAAAATTTTATAATATTATTATTATTAAGCATTTAATATAAGAAAGGCAATTTCCTGTAAATTTGATACTATTATTTCTCATAGAGTATGTGTTTGTATTTCGGCAATACAGAAAGTGAAGAATATAAGAGAAGATGGATGAGAGTTCAGAGAGAGAGATAGAAGGAGAGACATAGAGTGAGAGAGAGAGAGAAAGAACTAGTGCACGAACCAAACTTGGAAAATCGATGTGACACAGAGAGGCAAGCACACTAAATGCGAGAAATTTAGAAACGCTAGGTTGAAAGAAAGATGACGAGACTAGAATAGTTGAGATTAATTTTAAAAAATCAGATATCGAAAAGTCGAAAGTGGATGTTTTTGACGTTGGAGAGTGAAATATAACAATTGATTTCGATTTAACTGTTTAAGTGAAGTCAAGTTAGAC
Source organism: Wiebesia pumilae (assembly GCA_018907045.1). Classification (NCBI taxonomy): domain Eukaryota; kingdom Metazoa; phylum Arthropoda; class Insecta; order Hymenoptera; family Agaonidae; genus Wiebesia; species Wiebesia pumilae. The sequence goes on along the minus strand of JACCHZ010000147.1, from coordinate 587,782 downwards.
ATACTATGTTCATGACAGATTATTGAATTCATTTTTCAAATGAGAATTATGTTTTACCTGTAGCAAGGCATAATTTATTGGCTCACTATTGGTCTTTTAATTGTTTTAAAAAAGTTTTCACATTATTGCTCTGAAGATTTAGAGGTACGCATAAGTGCAAATAAGTATTCGCAAATTTTGTGTAAAATATGTTGGAAAAATGATTAGATTAGAAAACAATAAAGAAAATACAGAGCATACAAGGAAATCGAAAAAGTTAAAAAAATGCAAAAATCAGTTAACAACAATATTTATAAAAGAAAAATAAGAAAACGAAAAAACATTAAGAGAAATAAAAAGGGTCTCAACAGTCATTGAAATGAGGATACTGAAAAAAATTTCGTTAAAAAGAGAAAATAAAAAGTGAACGCCGATGGAGAAAGTACAAGTGTTATATATCATATCATAGTTCCAAGCTCTCGCATACACGAGTTTAGTATACGCAATGGCTTGTGCCTTTTGCTTTTATATGTTTATTCAGGTGGACATGTGTTGAGAGCATTGTGACCTTGACCTACACATTCGTGTACACATATGTGTATGACTATTCAGCGTATCCCAAATTAATTTTTGTCACTTTTGACAAGGAATCTCCACCGGAGATTCTGGATTTGGTTTACCAGCTTTTGTTGTAGCAGTAACGATTTGCAAGTACACAGTTTCATCGGCGTATTACATTTTAATTTATTTGAATGTACTTAGAGATCATATGCATCAGATTTTAGAAATACTTATTAACAAATACTTATTAATAAAATGTTTTATCATTGTCGTTTTATATTTATAAATATTTTTTTAACACAAAATGTTGTTTTTGTAAAATTCATTGTTTCCATATATAACTACAATAATAGTTAATAGTTAATGGTCCTTTTCAAGGTAGATATTATTTTAAAAAATTTCAAATTTCTTATTTAAATATATACGCACAAAAAAATATATAATTACCCTGAAATGAAATTGCTACAATTTCTAGTTAATTTCTTAGCTTAGGTTATTAGTATTATACATACTTAAATATATAGAAATAATATTCATGCTTAGAGAAACATAAGACATAGGATGAAAATAAATACAAAGAGAAATATTAATCGAACGCAAAAAATAATAAAATACATTTTATTCAAATTATAAGCAGAAAATAATTTACAACAAAAGCAATAAATTAAAGGAAATAATCAACTTAAATCTACTACAACTATTCTTACATAATTTAGAATTAAAAAAGTACTTCTTTTATTTATACACAATTATCAATTTAGCAACGAAAATATTGCTAAAAGCATTCTTTCTGGCAAATATCAAAACTAAAAACAATTTTTTTATTCGAATTATTTCAAGTGCTGAATATGAGCCTATAAAATAGTCGTAAATCATATTAAAGAAGATGGAAAAGACAGTAGGTGTGCATCATACAGCCTATGCTACATTTACATCGTCTATAATCGTAAAAGCGTGCCCGATATAAAATACAAAAGCTCTTGGAGTCATTTATAAATTGCATAAAATCATAATTCGTGTATTCTTGCATTTTGTTTAAACAAAATGTACGAGAAACTTCACAGTCTTCGCGAAAAGTCAAGGAAAAAAATGAGAAGGCGAAGTCGGTCGTAAGGATGATAAAGATAACGAAGCGAAACTGCTCTAGCTAAAGGGTCCCAGCTTGTGGAATTCATAAGCTCGTACTGCATTTGGACAATGGGTTCGAAGGAATCCGAGCCTCCAGCATGCACATACACAAATACCAATGTACAAATTTACAATTGCGATTCGGTATATGGAGATGCCGACGCGCGCTTGGCATGATAACCATGAGTAGTAGGGATCTTGAGGCGTAATCAGTATTATATTCTCGAGCCAACTCTGGGTACAGTTTATATAGTTGTGTATGATTTATAAGTAAAAGAAACATTTCTATTTATCGAATACGTAAATAGCATTAAAAAAATGTAATAATTAATAACTTAAGTAAATGTATGAGTTCTAAATTTAGATTATCATTTGTACGTCTTAAAATTTTTAAAATATTACAAACGCACTTTTATAACAAAGTATCAAAAACAATGCTTGTTAGATCATGATAGATGAAATATATAAAAAATGTACTAAATTTAAGTCTAAGAAAGCGATAAAACGAACGGATGGTAAAAAATCTTATAAATTTATACAACTAAATTATTTAATGCCATTTAATAAAATTAAATTTATTAGTTAAATTTATTATAAAATCCGAGTAGGTAAATTAAAAGGTAACATATGCATTAGTTATTAGCATTTGAAAAAAAGTGTTAAATCAAACGAGTATATTGTAATTTTTAAGATTAGCATATCTCAATCTGTACTTATTCTTTGTAATGTACATTTGAAGATTTTTATTTAAATTTTCGACCTCAGGTTTTATTTATGAACATAATTAATATATGAACATAAGAATTTTAAATTTCCATGAAATACGGATCTTTTAATATCCAAAAATATCTGTGCTATGTACGACAATTTAGACGAAAAGATCTCTTTATTTAAAAAAACAACAACATTCACTATTTTAATTTAAGAGAAAATGTAATAAAAGCTCGTTCAAAGTTTAGCCTATTTTAGAAAAGTGAAAGATTTTTTTCACGAAAACACTTGTTTCAACTGAACTTAGTTGGATTCTTTAACTAGTAAAAGGGTCGAATTTCTTATGCCTGGTGTTTTATGCTTTTAAACAGATGGCTTTCTTTTGAAGACTCAATGTATTCTATGTCTTTGAATTCTTAAAGGAATTTTATTATTGTGCAAGCCTTGAAAACACAATTATTTCAAAACACAGTTGTTTCAATAAAGTAAAATTATGTAAATTATATTTATTTTTATCATTATATCGAAATACATTTTAATATTGCTAAAAAATATGTACTTTAAAATAAATTTTTAATGAAATTGTGATTAAATTTTTCCTACTTATGAAATTCTAAAAAAATTGTTACATATTTTATATTTAGAGTTACTTTAATTTATTAAGCAATTTTAATAAGATATGCGAACCGCGCGATTCGTCTATTCGAAAATCCTTTAAAATATTAGGAATCGAGAATATAAATTTTAAATACGATTTTTCACACATTAAATCTTAAATATAATGAAAATAACAAGTATTTTTTATTTTACTTACTCATCAGTATCGTTTGAATAAAACTTTATTATAAAACTTATTTATCCGATTGATTTTCGAAATTATACATTCAACACAATATCCTAGCTTATTCAAAATAATTCATCTGAAATCGATGAATCCTCTTGAGCGACTCAAGAGGACAAAGTGGCCGAGTATAAAATAACTCTATGCTCTGTTTGCAGGCAAGCGTTATTCGGCTAGTTTAAATTTCTTCATTCCAATCGGAACTTTCTTCTTTGTTCCGCCTTTCTTTACGCAAAAGCGCGAAGACTAAAAATCGATATGCAACAACTCGCGACGCGGCCTTTACTTATTCTCTTTCGAAGGTACTAGAGAGAGTAAAAGTTGCATCAGGTACTGACGATAAATAAAGAAATGACGTGAGGAAAAATAGCATGCTGAGTGTAAGTGATGCGCGCAAGTCAAGTTTTAACTCTTGCTTGTCGATAGATGGACCCGCGCTCGTTCAAAAGGTCAGGATCTCGCGACTTATTAGCCAAGTGGTCTTTTCATCATCGTATAAAATGGATAAGACTTTCACGAACAGTTTTTCAATATTTGCCTAGAAATTCGGAAGGACACCGACATAGCAATTGTTTATTGTATATCGTGAGGATGCATTTATTGTTTTGTTCCCACATCTTAACAGTACATCTGTGATGTACCATTTCTAGGATGTATCGTAGACTCAACAAAGATTGGTAGTATATTTTTGAAGAGGAGAAAAAGAAATATGAAGTTGCTTGTACTCTATCGTTGGCTTAACGCTTGTTTATGCATGCATGCATTTAAATGAGCGCGAGTAGGTATGTCGTTAAGTAGTTACGGGCAAGATGGATACGGCGATGTGTACAATACTGGAAAAATGTGTATAAGCTTCTTTCTGCTATTGGATAAACTTGAGATGATAATGATATCGATAAAGATTATAGGGCCAGTGTAACATTTTGAATTCAAATCGACAATTAGCGCCTTGCAATCAAATTGCAGGCTACTTTCAATCTAAGAAACTGAATTTTGTTGATATTATGAATCACTCGCTCAAAATTTAATTATAACTTTGTCATCAAACCAACGGATGAACAATTGTATATAAAAATATTGTTTCAAATAAATAGTGCGTGATATTCTTGTAAAACCTGAATTGCGTTAATGAAAAGAATATATGTAAAAAGTCAAAGTTTGCAGTATGAGTACGATCAGATAAAATTATTCTAATTTAATGTATATCTGACTTCAGTCAACTTGATTAAACTTTGCTTTTTCAAGTAAATTTCTTTGTATTGTAAATGAAGTCAACATTATTAAATAAATAAATTTCCACGTACAATTTTCTTCCGTTAAATTGTAATTAATTTCAAACTTTTAGAAATATTTGTTTATTAACAATTACGTTTAATTTTATTTGCATCATACCACCTTATAGTCATAAAAATTCTAAATATCGTATGAATGGAATAATATTTCGATAATAAAATTGTTTTTTTTTTATATTTGTAGAAATTGCATTTGATTTATTTTTAATATCTGTAAAAAATGTTGCAATAATTAATTTTAGAGATAACAATGAAATATTTTGATCTCTTCGGAAAAGAAACCAAGAATAGTAAAAAAGAATTTTAGTTAATCATAGTACTTATGTATAAACAAGTATCATTTAAGAAGACAGTTTGTCTATTGTGAAAGTATAATTATTATGTCAAATCATTCCCAACTGTTTAAGAATAAAATAAAAAAGCATCAAAACATCGAGAGGACACAAAGCGTAAATTCAAATTTTTCCGTCACAAATATTTATATATACGCATGCACACACGAATATTTCATGACACTTATTTCCGCGAGCGATTCACAGACAATCGCAGCGGTCCATCCACGTATACTTGCACGAAAAAAAAAGATAGAAGTCAACCAAAAAAAGAGACGAAAACAGAATGTTCGAGGGACACATCAACTTGACACCTGCTCTACTCACTTTTCCCCAACTCTTCTTTCTTCTCTATACTACTTTTCTCACAGCACAGCTCACACTTTCTCTTTCTTTCTCTCCCTCTCTCTCTCTCTCTCTCTCTCTTGTTTTCTTTCGCTCTTCTCTCTATTCTCCCCCAATACAACGATAGGTACCGCCCGTTCGTGCGATGAGATATATAATGTCCTTTTCTTGATCTCCCTACTACCGCTCGGCCGTTTTCTATTAATATTCTGACGACGGACTGACGGCGGCAGCACACTCGCGCTCTTCTATCTCTCTTTTTCTCTCTGTGTACATACGTATTCATACATACATTTATGCACGCGTATACGCATTATGTGTACACGTTCATACGTATATCTATACACAGATTCAGAAACCTACTTATACATCCACACACTGATGCACGCATACATACATTCACGTAAACATCTAAACGCGTAATCACTTACAAACAAACATACTTTAACACATGCGCAGACATACACGTACATGCACACAGAGAGCCGGTAATAAATTGTGGTCAGGCGCTCGCTATTCTGTAGCGGCTCGGGTACGAAAGTATAAAGATGCAGACGCGACGGTAGCCGCGACGATACTGACACCCTATTGGACGGATCTGCACAAATATACCAACACCCTCTCCTTTGGTTCCACTACCCCCACTCCGTCCGCTGTTGATCTCCTTCCACTTGCACCTCTGCTCCCTCCCGCGCCAATATGTCTCCTACACTAATGCGCAGTAGTATTAGTACTCTTTGTTTCACTGCCTTCTTCACCTACCCTCATGTGCCTCTTTTCTGCCTGCCTCTTCCTCTTCTTAACTTCCAATATTGTTCTGTACGATGTGCTTATGCATACAGGATGTAGTTATCGTTCGAGCTCCAATGTTTCGTGAAATGTGTTCACACATTATTTGGTTTTCGCTGAAGCATTCCGAGACTGTAATTACTACTAGAAAATAAAATTATAATATATTAAAGAGAGACAAAGACAAGATAGAAGTAGTTCAAACGGAGGGTTACCGAAGAAAAAGGAAGAATCCTGTCATTAATTATTGCTTAAGGATTATAAAAATTTATATTTAAGATTTCATGTAATAAAATTTTGTATAAGCTACTTTTAATTATAATCTACTATATCGGATCCAAGATGATATTAAATATTTAAATAATGATATATTAATCACGTATAATTCCTATACGATAGAAATCGTTTAAATTGCTGTTTCCAAATATGTCAATCAATATTAATTAACAATGAAAATTATTATACTGGTGCTAATATCGGAAATTGTTTTTAATAGGGGGTCTATTTAATTTTCAAAATAATCAGATGCACTTTGATATTCAAGAAAATTTAGATTTTTATTACAACAATTGAAAAATAAAATGCTTTTATTTTATTCTTAAAAGAGTTAATCTTTGAATTTTTTTAAAATCATTAAGCGTTTCATATTATATAATTACAGTTTTTATATACTTGCACAATTTTTATATACGTACAATAACTTGATATAATAACTTGAATAGCTCTATAATTAAAATTATAGATTTTAACTAAGATAATAAATTTTATAAATGAAAATGTAAAATTTATTGAAGACATCCATAAAAACAGTAAAATTAAAATAAATATTGTTAATTTTGTTTGATGGAATATAAGCTGGTCTTAAAAATTTGAGAAAATAATTATTTAAATGAAGTGCATAAACGTAATATTAAAATAAGTGACAACATAATTAATAAATAAAAATCGATAACTAGAAAGAATAAAAAGGAAAGAGTTAAAAAATGGAAGAAGACATATATATATATATATATATAGCACGAGATAGATAAACCATATTTTAAAACAAATGTAGAATAATTAGGTAATAAAAAAGTTATATGGTAGTACTGATAAATTAATGGATATAAATGAATGAAAACAAAGAATCCTAGGGAGAAAAATATAAAATTGTCTTAAAAAGTCAGAGCTTATCTACTGAACACAGTGTGAAAGTAACAAATAAAGTAAACCTACAGATAAAAATGAAAATTAATTAAAAGCATAAACAACGCTTGTAAGAGAATGGATAAAATAAAATAAATATATAAAAATATGCAATCCTTTATAATTTTAAGATTTGCTGGTATAAAAATAAATAGTAGAAACCGAATGAAGAATTAATTGATATGAATGAGAATAAATCGAGTAGAGATAAATGAAAATATAAATGTAGGAATAAAGAATAGATATGCAGGAAATAAATGCAAAACTATGTATAGACTAAAAAGAATCAAAAAATCCGACTACACAAGTACTTGACATCTTAATATACGCGTGTCCTCTATTACTAGTAATTTCATATTCTGTATAACTAAAGTCATATTTTATTCTTGCATAAATATCAATATCTTACTTTATTAATTATTCAAATTCTATAAACGTATCACTAATTACAGGCGCTACATTTGAAAATTATTAAACGTTATAAAATTAGTTATTTATATATATAACGAGTTGTATTAAATATCTTTTTACCAAATAATAGTTTTATGTACGTGTGTGTGCTTGCGTGCGCGCTCGAGAGAGAGAGAGAGAAATATTCTCGCTCAGGGATGGATAACTTTCGCCGATATATATGGATTACCAGTAAATTAGTAGGCTGTACGCGGAATGCGAAAGCTCGTGAGGCAGGGGGAGGAAGAATGAGCAAGCCTAAGTGTGAGGGGGAGGGAAAAGGAGAGCGATGTGACGGAAAACCACCGTGTGCTTCCGGCTGCGCAATCTCGAATGCCCGAATGCGCGTTGTCTCTTCATTGGCTTGTTCATGCCGTGCACGGCTTTTTAACGCGACAAAGGACTGCATGGCGTGACATTCTCCCGTGCGCTTGTTAGACAAAAGAAAATCAAATGTATCCCCGGCCAGCCGGAGTTTGTCGGCGAGTATATTGTTCGTTGTCTTGTGAAATTTTTATTAATCATTTCGTCGGCTTTGACTCGCTTTTACTCTTCTTTACAGCCTCTCACTGCTTTGGATATTCCGATGTTTTTTTTTTCTTTTTCTTCTTTCGCTCGATTTTTTACCTTGTTTTTAAGCTCTTCCAGTAAGACGAAACGCGGTTAAAAAAGAATGCGCATTCTGCACAATAGAACTGTTACAGAGGTGGAATTTAATGTCTCTGGGCTTCTGTAGAGTGAAGACGAGTGAAGTTTACTTTTTGTCATTGTATTCTTTAATCGTGCACTTCTTCCCCATTCCTTTTACTTTTATTATGTAACATGTTGATTAAGTAACACAGCTTTTACATTTCTAATTAAAGTCATATTACTATATTCAAAGACTTTCTAATGCAAGTATAATGCTATTTTGTTTAAATCAAATAAGTTTCTAATTACATTCACAAAATGGGTTTGCTAAAAAAGGTTATTCCATAAAATTCCATTTTATGATATAGAAAATTATATTTGACGATAATCCCTTTTCGATTTAAAAAACAATAAATTTTAAATCGATTATTGAATAAAATGATTGCGCGTATATACATAAATTGTATGTGTGACGGAAACAGTTGGGTGCGGTAAAACTTAAATAGTTAGAGATTTGAAAATGTTAGATTATCAAGACACTTGTAAATGTGTTTGTCTGAAAAGATTTAATTTGAAAATACCTACTGCACGGAAGATGGATGAATCCCCGAGATATTGTAAAGATATAAAGAGGAAAAGCTAAAGAATATCGCTGTAAACGAGGATAACTTCTGCGAATTTTGTGAAACTTTTAACAAACAAAAGTGCATTTAGCAATATTTCAATAAATCTTTTATTTTACATTTGGCCCTTATTCATAATAATCTTATTTATTACACAGATATTATGCATAGAATTAAAGGTGGAACATTACTGCATCAATAATTTCTTGTTGGAAAAGCGATCACAATGATTTTGACGTTGTAACTGTTCGACATAACAAATCTATGTAATCATGTGATTATAATTTTTTTTTATTGAGTACGGACTTATCTGTGTAGATGGCAATATTGCTGCAGTTACAAATATGTTACCATCGTTAAAATTTAGTAATGTAATTAAACATGCTCAGAGCTTTAGCAAAGACGAGATCTTTGCTAAATCCGTCAATATCTTTATGTCAGTATTATTGTGATATCTTAGAGATATCAATAACCATTGTCAAGCAATGGTTATTCAAATAGATTTTCTTTATTGTTTATTAAACTCTATTGATGCAGTTGATTTTACTTGGCTTCTATTGCTACGGTAAACAATTTTTAAAATGGTTGAGTACATTTAAATTGAATTAATTCAAATAAATTTGACGTATGCAAGAGTTGTTTACGGGTGACAGTGGTAATTTAAAAAATGCTGAAAAGACTAACGGTAGTATAGACATCAAATTATTGAAAAGATAGTGAGATTCCCTACATGAAACTTATATGTTGAAAATTCATTATGTTACGAACGTATCCTAGTTTTATAATGACTAAGTCGAGTTCAGGTGAAGTTAAAAACATTGCAAGTGCACACGAATAAAAATATATTCTATGACTGTAATGTCATAGAAAAAAGCAAGTAGAACTCTTACCTATCAACCAAAGATTTAATCTTAATGACGACTTAGCACGATTCTTAATTAGTAAGATGTGACAAATGAAGAGCCACAAACTGATTCAAGTTATGTACAAAAGTTAATAATACAAAATATATTATCTGTTATGAAAATATGGATAACATAGTTCGAGGTATAGACGTGGAAGTATTTAGAGACTTTCAGAAAACGTTATCGGAATATAGTCACTATGATAATTAAAATACCAAATGTTGATGAGGAGACAATACATTTTTTAATGAAGTGAATTAATGATCAATAATTGAAACATCATATAAGTATTATGCATTATCAAAAACCAATGGGTAGAATATTTTCAAAATATATACTACTGAAAATAGCTCCATTAATGACCGAAAAAGAATTATGTTCCTAAGAAAAGCATAACATAAATTATAAGAGGAAAGATCTTCAGTTATTTTATAGGGATCATTATCACGATACTCACTAAAAGATCAAGGAATAAGGCCGCCAATCATAAGGAACAGCAAAAGCGAATATACCTGTGTATGTTGTAATAATATCAACTCATTGACATTATTAAATAGATCCATGGTAATCATTAAAGATATAATGGAACAGCTAACAAATCCTATAAATTTACGTTAAATGGCACACTTAACTTAAAGTAACTTATAAGTATGATCAAAGAATTCTGTACACCGCATTCAAATGAATGTAAATCTTTTAATTACATTTACATAATACAATGTCGAGTTAATATCGTCGAACATAATTTCAAGTCTATCAATTAAAAAGAATATTTATAAATGATTTTGATATATCCTAAAAATATAAACTTTTAACAATAGTAAACTTTAATTATGACAAACAAACGCAGGTAAATAGGTCTCAGATTAGGAATGAATTTAAAAGAGTAAAATAATAATGTTTTCACGAGTAATTTTTTCAAAGTTTTTGAAACCAGTAAGTTCATAGAATATATTGGTTGACAATAAATTTAAAATACAAATAATGACGCAGCTTTATATTACAAAGGTTGTCATTTGCAGTTAATGAAAACCTGACGCTTTTACTAAATAATTTAATCGAAAAACAGATTCTGATAATTTACGATCACATGAAAAAGAGCGAAGAAAAACTTTTTGAATTGCAATATTATGAGTTGTTCAACAATAAAAATAAAACTTAATGATCTATATATCTATGGTTTATGCATTCTATGAAAAATACTCTATACGTAAAATCAGAGACGATTACAGACATTTAGGTGTTGAAAATATTATTGAAAACATTAAAACAATATACTGACTTCCAAGTATAACGAAAAAAGTTGAAATTTATAATTATAATTATAATTGCCTTTCAAAGCATTCAATCTCCGCAGTAAGTTAAGAGGATAAAAGATGTTTGAATAACGCAAATAAAAGAACATTAAACTTCAAATTATTCGCGTCGATGTTTTCAGTTTTCTCGAGAAAACAAACAAAGATTCGAAGCTCTTGCTTGTAATTACTGATACTTTCACAAAATTTATGAAAATGCATCGAAAAAGTTATACAATAAAAAATTTGAAGGAAGTTAAATCAAATGCATTAAAACTTGTCATCAACGAATCTATACAGCTTATTTTACTTATGATTGAAATTTGTCGCGTGAAATATTTAACTGAACAATACTTCTAATGTTAAAAAAACATTTTGATATATCGATAACGATACCTCATTTTTTTCAATAACATGACTTAAGCTTAAAACGATATGCAAGGCAATTATGTTTTGGCATTAGCCAATTCGGAAATATTAAGAATAAATTAAATGTATGGTTTGGTTGTAAACGTAACAAATTAGATAAGGTGACGTGCAAGTACAGATATGGAAATCATTGATACAATACGTGTCTGTAACAAAAACATAATACTTTTATTATTGAAACCTTATGTGAAACGTAAAAAAAATGAAATAAATTTTGTAATAAATAATAATAGTAATATTAATATATCTGTATGTAATAAAATATATGACTATAAGAAACACATATTGTATAGATTAATTTAATTATATTGTATTGTATAGATTGTATGGATAAATTTAATCATACGATTAATAACAATTAGATATCATTTATTAAAACTGTGTTAAAAATTAACTTTAACACAGATCAATTAAAAGATAGGATAACTAAACTGTATATGATACAAGTTATTAGCATATTGTAAATCAAATAATTAAGCCAATAGCGTCAGTGATAAAAGTATTGGACTGGAAAACTTCAAACTGAAAAAAAGTATTGCGTTCATTGGGTATGTACTCTCAAGGTATTGTGAAAAGCGGAAAATATCAAGCGTATTAATTACATAGAGTCAATTGGGAAAACGTTATCTAAAAGGGTATGTTATTGCAAATTAAGAAAAATCGTAACTATTTAAAAAATTGTATTATATATAAATATTATAATGCAGTATAAAAAATAATGTAGTACATTATAATCATTATAATAATATTTAAATATTATAATTAGATTTTATATCTTTTAAGCCATTATTATAATTATTACTATTTATTTTCTAACATATGACATTTATAAAAGATATATATATTTTTTATAATAAAAATTTATATAGCTAATAGCATGAACTTATTAAATTATTAAATTATTAAATTAAAAACTCCATTAAAACTCTGAAATCTTCCTAATGAAACTATAAATAAATTTTAAAAATATATATTTATTATTAGATCTACTTATTTGATACTATTATAGGAAGCTAAATAAACAGAACGTCAATTTTCACTTTATATTATGTAACATGTGCATTTAATACTATAAAATTAAAAGAAATGTACATTGGACAAATAAATCTGTGACAAGTATTTAAATGAATACACTTATCAGTTAATAATTGATAACTGAAAAACAAATTGGTTTATATTTCTGAAAAAGTATTGCTACAATAAATTTTCTATAAATTTCTATCCTATTTAATATTATTAAATGGTCAATAAAATTGTTTAATGCAATTATAGCCACCAATTAATCAATTAAAAATTTTATTTCAAGTAATATGAATAGTAAAATACAAAAAATTATTTTATAATTAGAAAATAATGAAATATTGGTGATTATAAAATATAAGTATAACTCTAAAACGTAGTATATTAGATGTAAAATTTGTTTAACTGTTTACGTACTGCCTATATAAGCATGACAACAAATTATATTTAATTATACTTGAATATAATTCTCTAAGAAATTTTTGAATTTTCAAACATTGATATTAAGGAATATAGAGAAATCAATAAACTTTTCTTATTAACAATAGGTTTCATATAAAAAATATATTTTTAATACCGCATCATTGTATTCTTACCGTCAACTAGCATTATTTTAAAAATATAGTAATTGTATATTATACTAAAAAATACGACATTTATAAGATAATGTCTTAGGTCTTCGAGATGAAATATAAATACTGTATTGTTCTTTTGAATTTAGCATAATGTTTTCTACACTTATAAAAAAGCTTTTTTAATAAGGTTATTTATTATAATCTGAATATTTCATTTTATAAGTATATAAAAATATATCATAGAACTAGAATACCACATTTAAATAAAATTAACTCACAAATACAAATAAACTTCCTTCCTTACAAGAAAATTAAAGAGAAATTTAATTTATATAACTTAAGTACTTTCACAAAAAATAAAAATATAGATAATTAAAAACTTTCAAATTAACTTCTATTGAATATAAATTAACTAAATATTTAAATAATTGATCGAAAAGTGAAATATGTATTGATGTATATTGCAAATAAATGGTGAATATTAGAAGAATTCATAGACTTACAACATTCGATGCTATGGAAGAGTTTTCTATTAAAAAAGTTTAACGCTCCAGAAACTTATAATATGTAGAATGTTTCTTGATATTTTAATAAAAAATATTATATTTTAAAAATTATAATAATTATTTTTGGTAAAAAAATTTTGACAAGCTTTTTATCATATTTAAAATCTTATGAAGACTTAAAGAGTTAGAATTTAAAACTCCTTCAAATTGATAAAAATGTTATATATATAAAAAGATACGAATTAAACTGATTAGTCTTAAAAATAAATTCTAAAGTATAAATCTAAAATATATTTTATTAAAAGTATTTTTTAAATCAAAAGAAACTTTGGAATATATAAAAAGTTATCCAAGAATCTAAAATATTTTTATAAATTTTCAATACAATATCAGTATAATGTCAATAATTTCAGCAAACTCTCTATTAAATGTTGTATTGATTTCAATGATTAAATATTAAATATTCATATTAAATATTCATTGAATATAAGCTGTCATTTGTGAAATAATCCGATGTATTCAGAAATTCATCCCAAAAATAACGTTATCCATCAAGCTTTTCTTTAAAAATATTAGCTTTGGTTGATTGTTTTGACAAAATCTATATATACACTTTTGCTATGCCACTTGTAGAGTATAAAATCATTTTTAGAATTAACGCATAAAAAATATTTTATGTTATGATTATATATATATATATATATGTAGGTATTCTAAGCATTTGGAAAATTAAATGAAAAACTTTTTGTATTTTAATTAAAAAAGTATTCTAAAATCAAAATATTTGTAATTTTTTCATGTTTTTTTCTTATTCGAATAAATTATATAAATTTTTTGTAAAAATATCATTTTTACTTACATATTTGATAATAAATTTTAATTAGATTTCGAGTACGAATAAATAGATTATTTTTAAGTTAAATTTCAGGAATAGATATTCTTTTATTTTTAATTCTTGAAATACGAAAATATTATTATTATGTTATAATTTCATTATCTATTCTATCACACATGCAATTCATTCGATTTATGGAGATAGATACTTTTTGCCTCAGCATAAAGAATCACTAATTTTAACAACATATTTATATTCGTATTTTGTAATACATCAATTATTAATTGTTGATATTATCGATATATTTTTGAATGCTTTTTCATTATTCATTATATTGAGTTGGTTATCGCGATGCTTTAACTTTAGTTCCAACGTTATCATAAATATTTCAAGTCAAATAAGTTAAAAAAATACTTATTTAAGGTATGAAAGTAATACTACGTTATTATATAGCTCAACAAGCTGTAATCAACTGGTAAATGGATAAAAAAGTTTTCAACGCATTTTACGACGACCGAATTATCCAAAATAAAAAAAAAGAAAAAGATAACAAAAATTTAGAAAATGCAAATTAGGAGCATGTAGGACGATCTTGCAAATAGAATATGAAGAACGCATGAAAAACGGGATCTCGAATTTATGTGTCTGTACATAGGTGTGTGAAGGTAAATCCATTTACAACTCCGTATATAGGTTTAACAGCAGTCTATGCGGGCTTTCGTTATTTCAAAGCCTGACCTACATTCGTTTGAACCATTCCGCGACTGTCCACGCAACGCGATACAACTAGAAAAGAGCACGGGGAAGTGCAAAGATAAAATGAAGAATGGGAGAAAAAGACAATAAGAGAAGATTTTCTCTATTTCTTTTGAATAGAAAGAATAAAATCTATTAAGAGAAAAAAGGAAATGCCGAATCGAAACAAACAGTGCTAGAGTCTAGACTAATGTGAATGTTGTGGAATTAGAAATAATCAGTGATATAATAAAATTTAAGGATAAACTAAATATAATACTTGTATGACCATTTCACTAACTATTTAATTCTCGTTACTAAATTTATCCAGTTTGCATTTATGACTGTGAATTAACTTATAAAATATATCATACTTTTTTAATTAATGATAATAGAAAACTTACAATGACATTTTAATTTATAAATTTTTGTTTCCTGATTAGTAGTAAAATAAATCTGTAATTTTATTAAAAAATAAAATATAATATTATAATAAAATATAATAAATCGTTCTTATATTAAAAATGCAATTGTATGTAAACATTTTGAACTACGTAACAATTATCCGTTATTTTTCAAACTTTCAAATTGTGAATTATTAAATAAGCCATATACTATTTTACATCGTTGATAAAATATAATATTTGTTTTATTATGGTGCAAAATTATTTTAGGAAGCAAAATATTTTATGTTAAAGATTTTTGTATGAAGCAAATTTAGAGTTTGTAATAATTTTAGTCATTTGTAAATACGTTCAATTAAGCTCTAAAAACTAATTCGATTGATGCAAAGACTCGTCGCATTTTTGCCTTGTATTACATGGCATTGCAAAAATGAAGCTTAACAAACTTCAAACGTGTAAAGATTTAATGTTATTTGGCGGAACAAATTTCAATAAGTGCTTGCAGAAATTGTCTTATTTCGATCTTTTTTTTCAATTTTGTTTAGCATTGATATATCGAAACGTAAGGAGCTTTTTCTACATATTATGTTCTTTTACTTCGAAAAAGGTAAGAAAGCTTCGCATATGCAACAGAAGATATGTACTATGTTCCTTGCATGATAAATGTGAGGTGACTGATATAAAATTGAAAAAAAAGAAAAATGTTTTTCTAATAATATCGAATTCAAAAGAAATGAATAAAATGTAAATATTTTTCATTTATGTTCTGAAATTTTAAAATACGGTTAATAAAAATGCTACATGATTAGAAAAAAATGTACATGCACCAATGTAAAGGTAGCGTAAGTACATGGTAATTATTGCATTTATGGTGTAAAAAACGTAGCTGGACGAGTATTCTGAATTATCTCATTTTTCTTTCAAACCCCTATAGCAAAGGACATTTGGTGGAGAAAAAGAACAAACTCTTGATCGGCACCATCAGCAATTTCGATACTTTATAGAAATCTCGTTTTCTTCTCCCTTGGAGAGTTTTTCTTGATTGCACCTGTGATACATCGACGACGACGATGACGACGACATCGGAGATGAAGTGAAAAAAAGACGCTGAGGGTGGCTTGATCTTACGAGAGGGAAAGAAAGCGCGGATGTGGTTCCAGCTCTTTTTGTTATTTCAAGTAAAAATGGCAAGATCTGCGAGTAAAGAAAGCGAGCATGCGAAACTTCCAGCTAACATTGAATATTTGTGTTGGATATCTACCGACGGTATCGCACATAAGACGTTGTCTCGGATTGAATGCACTCAGGTAATACTGTGGATCCTTAGGTCTCTGCTTTTCCATTTCAAATATAAGAAGAAATTTGGTTATTTATTGATTAAGTTACGAAGATGAAATTGATGAGCCGATGAAACATATTACAAAATTGAAGGAAGTATACACGAATTTAAATGAAATCGATGATGTATTTTCAATTATTATTTACTGTCACATATTTCTACATCTACTCGTGTATTTTATACACTACTTTGGATAGCATATAAAACATTATTTAAATTTATAATTATTTGTAAGAGTATAAATAATATTTGTATTTTAATTTTCATTTCTATTCAAATATTTAAAAAAAATATACGAAATTTTGTATTTTTTTAATTGGATAATAGTATTTACTTACGATTTTTAATAATAAATTGTTTATTCCGATGACTAAATATTTTAATACAATCAAATTTAATATAATAGTACATATTAGTTCTTGGAAATAGATACAGTCATCAAATATTAAAATATATAAAATGGATAAAAATTTGACCTTATAAATAATTTTATTTTATGATATTATTGAATGTAAAAGAAAGTTTTATCTCAAAAAGAATGAGCCGACCAATAAAAATATAGCATTTGAGAGACTGCTTGAGGGATCATATGAGAAATCAGATACATAAATAACAGTACTTATATAAAAGTACTTAAGTGTATAGAAAATAATTTTAATAAAATATGAATGTAATTAACTCTATATGATCATTAATATTATAAATTAATGCTTTAAATATGAAAATTTGTTTCTTGATTTTCTTTTATTTAAGAGAAAAATAATTTTTATGTTTTATAGTATAATATAGTTTTTAGTACGATATAAAAATACGAATTAGTATAAATTATATAGTAATTATATACTCTTTTATTATTATAAGTTATTATAAGTATAAAGTCCAACTACAAATCTGTGTAAACTTTTTTTTATTATACTATTCAATACGAATCATGTAAAAGAAAATAGAAGAAAATAAATAAAAATATACTTTTAATATTTGATATACTTCCGTTTCAAGGACAATTACCGCAAAACGTTTAGAACATTCAATTACGTTCACTAAAACAACACTGAGGACGGTTAACGTCATAGGTTGCACAGTGGAGCGCAGCAGTCAGTGGAAAATTCAATTATTTCAGTAAATTTCGCCATTTTCCGTGACGATGTATTTATATAATATTTACTCGCTATTCGCTTACGTTACTGTAGCAGTGCAAGTTATAATAAAAAGCATGAAGAAGGTGAAAAAGAGAATAAAATAAAAAAAACAAGCATTTATTTAGTTGAAAGCAACTTAACTCTAGCCTCTACACCGACAAATCTACAAAAGACTGTTTTTGTAGTGATAAAGAATCAAAATCGTAATTAAAAAGGAACAAATAAATAACAGACAACCCTAAGAACACTTTTTTTAAAAATATTTCATAATTTTTATATAATTCATTAACATAGCTTAAAACCTGATATTTTATTGAAACGATAATTTTTAATAAATTCTTGTAAATATTTAACAATTTTTCTTGAAATAAAAAATTATTTATAGAATATGAAAAAATATGGATAATTATTCAAATTAATTAAACAATTACAAAAATATGAACTTCAATTATTACAATAACTTATGTTAAACGTATTTTATAATTTATTAAGGTTTCATTTCAAAATGGAATATAAAATTATAAAAAAATATATATACTTTTTTTGTATGAAGATATAACTTTATAAATAAGAAATTTCTTTGAAAATGTGTTTTCATTTAGTTAATTAATGAAAATTTTTGAGAATTGAAAACCGTCAAAGATAAGTCTTACATGAAATAATTAAGTACATTAAATGAATATAATAAAAATACACATTTATAAGCTTTCACACGAATGACTTAAAATACAGTTAACAAGGTAATTATGCATACAGTACATATAATTATTAAAGTTAAGACAATCTAAATTTATAAAATGTACTTCGTAAAACGGTTCAAAGCATTCAAAAACGAGATATAACTGACATATTTTTTCGCGGGACACATATTCTGTTGAAACCTGAAAGTTACAACGAGAAAATATACGATGTCATGCAGCTATGCCTATATTAAAAGCCAAAGCAACTTTTATTGCTTAATAAAAAGTCAAGAGGGCAATTAAAAATCAGAACGAGAAAGAAAGAAAAAGTGATTGCATAAAAGAAAGGGTGAGAGAGATGGAGAGGGAACTTGAACTCACTAAAGTTGACGCGAATTAGAAAGCGCAAGAAGGTGTCAGTTCTAACTGGATGTTTGTCTCTGAGGTAATTTTCTTGCGTCTACAATTGCACGCAGCACAGAGGAAAAGTCTCACAGTAACAGTGTTGAAACGACAACAACGCGATGTGGTGGTCTCGCGGGATGACATTTCTGAACGATAGCCGTTCTGGAATCGCCTCAAACAATGATACCACTGGTATATTGTATATGCTGCATTAGGATCGTTATCTAACTGTCTCTATCCTCTTTTCCTCTTTCTGACCTATACTTTTATGATTCGAAGTGTAATTTCCTTCCGTCCTTTTACCGAAACTGCGTAAAATACACCGGTCTCTGATTCATAATTCTTTTACGACCTTGGCAAATTGACACTTAGTAGTGTGTATCTCGTACCAAGCATGGGGCTACGATCAAATCAAAATAAATAGTTTTAGATCTAAAATATCATTCCATGATTCAGTATTATAAATTATCGTATTGTCTATAAGTCTAATAAAATGTTGATTCTAAAAATCATTCAAACTGAAAAAGTATTGCAAAAAGATAAAAAATGTTATTTAACAGTTTTACTTAAAATCAGATTGTCTAATTCATCAAATTTAAAATAAATATAAATATTTCTTAAAATAATAAATTCAAAATTATACGGTATTCATATGAGTTTAATAATCATAATAGTAATAAAAAAAGTATAATTACTACGTTTTTTTAAAAATTACGTAGTTCTCTATGAATTTAAAGCTTTTAACTGAAAATGTAACTCTTCCCATATTATTTGCACCAAAATACTGCAAATATTATAACTGAAAATATATAAGTACATTCATTGGGTTAAAAATATGAAACATTTATTCATAATATTATAAATATAAAAGACTTACTTGTAAGGGTTAATTATTTCTTAATAATCTAATGGACTAGATTAATTCAAATATTATAGAAATAAAAATGATTTAATATTCGTTTCTTTAAAATAATATCAAGCGACTAATAAAAGAATCTAATTTAATCAGAATTATGATAATGCAATTATCACTCTAAGCTGATACTATAGAACATTCTCCTCTGGAAAATTTATTAACTGTTCAAAAGCTACTAAAAAGCGGCCGATTCTGTTAAGCTTATATTAAGCTGCTTGTACGCTATAAAATTAATTTTAAACCGGGAATATTTGAAGAAAATGCAGCGAAGAAATTACGCTAAAATTTGATAACTATGTTGAAAGACATTTAAATCAGATTTTTTTAATTTCAAATAAATACAAGTGCGTTATCTAGAATAATATATATCTAGTACCTTTACCGATTAGACAAAATAAATTAATAAGGTCTTAATTAAAGAAATAAATAGCAAGATTTTTTAGAAAATACTGTTAAGCTTATATTATTCTCTAGTTGTTGAATTACTGGCGGCAAAGTATTTCATTTCTGTATCATTTTTATAACTTACTTTGCTACATACAAAGATATAAATAACTAACCTTCACTTGTACGAGAGTTCACATCTATTAAAAAATATAATTCCGTTCATCTAGATACAATGATAGACTAATTAGATAAAGGATATTCCCAGTAATTGTAATATCTTACAAACTAACACTGTTAGAAATCTTAAATTATTTAACTGAAATTTAGATACAAAATTATAATTAGCACTTATTCACTTTCTATAAATATTAATACTTTAAAAAATAAAAAAAAGTAACTTATACTTGGAACTATTTTATACTCTGTTATACAATGCATGTAAAATAGGGGATAAAACAAATAATAAATATCATTAATAAAAAACTAAAAATTTCAAACTATAGTATATTTGACTGTGCCAATACTATTCTACACGACTGATGAGCTAAATACCAATTATAAGAACTTAAAAATAGCTGAAGAAGGTAAACAATGTATCATCGTGTTCTGTAAAAACTATAATTCGCTACATAGGCAATTAAGTAGCAACTATAAAAAATGTTATCCTAGCCTAATTTTTATATCAGTAATGCAAATAAATATTTAATTTATAAGATTATAAGATGATAAAAGATAATTATTGATAATTTTATGACAAATCTAGAAATTCTATTCTGTTAATTAAATTTATGTTTGATAGTATTGTTAGATTTTATAAAAATATAATTGAAAAATCTGATATAATTGCTTACGAATAAAATATAGCAATGATTATTATACACAAATTCTTTATTAAAATAACCCTAATACTAAAATATGCAGTTGGAACTTCAATCTCTAGGTATTAATATACATTTTAACGATGAATATACAAAAGAATATAATAAACAAAAAGAAGTCTTAGAATATGAATAAAACTAATATATCTTTAAAATTCACAAATTATTAAAAATTGAAGTAATGTTTATATGTGTATATAAACTATTCCAGTTATTTCTAACTAAAATTTATTATACTTACTGTTTAAGATACTATTTTTAAGAATTTGTCTACATATATCTGAAGATTTTATAGTTTTTTATTATTCTATTAAAATACATTATGCTATTTTTTATAATACTTCAAATATTAACTATACGGCATTTTAATTTGAGTAATTAAATTATTATTAAATTATTAACCTTGGTAGCCTGATATGGATTTACGTTAGTTGGCGTAGTTTTCTTAATTATCAGCATTAATTGGATGGCTAATTATACTTGAGAAAGCTATAAGGTTAATGTTATAGTATCGGAGCCGAATTCTTCCTTTCTATTCGAGTTAAGACCATCATCGATCTCAGAAAGCTTCACGTAATTCTTCACTTTTATTATAAATTCTTGATCTTATTATAAGGAATCTAATACATTAACCTATAATTAGATGGTTGATTCCATATTTTTACTAAATCTGAATAAATGAGTAGTTTTCTATACATTATTAAAGCTTTAAAAATATTTTTGTATGCCAGTTTAAGTACTTTGTTGATCTTTACGATCTTTATAATATGTATGTGGTTTATGGTCAAAAATATAGCATACACAAATGAAAAATGAGTTACGGTTGACTACCTTTAGAGACTACGTACAAGTATGATAACCAAGAAATGGTATATTTAAGTTTTATATATATATATAGACAACAAAAACAGGGTTAGACGTTATTCTTAAAAAAATAGTAATTATTTTGACGAGTGGATAAAAATATTATAAGCATTCAAGTAAAATTAAATATGATAACATTCACAATAAAGATATTGCGTAGGAACACTAATTTTTGAGAAATAGTTATTGTGATTAAAAACTGAAACGTAATTAACTTTTGTTGATCAGTAAGTAAATATTTAAATGAATTAAGTACAAAGAAGTAATATCTGTTTTAATAACTGCTGTATATCTGTATTATGATTAGAATTCGTAATATATTAGTTTATTCTTTTATGTTGTTATCACTTAATTTTTAGATTTTAAGTCATACTACCATTTATTTTAATTTGGTTTTAAAAATACACTCTAGCGTAAGAATCTCTTTACATGATCTTTCAGAGTTAGTCTACATTGATTTTTATTCAATTCTACGTTCATTATTGTATACAATGTGCACTACTTTGAATAAATAGAGTATTTCAATAAAAAATTTAATCGACTCTGTATTTATCTTAATTTTCTTGTACGAAATTTATCTTTTTGCGATGTTTAATTCTTATTAATATAAATAGAATTCGGTTATTAGAACATTTTATAATAAGGATATGCATGTCTAAAATATAAAAATTCAAAATATTTGTAAGGCATCTTTAGTTATCAAAGAAATAATTTATTTAATTATATGTTACTTTGTTGAAAGTTGATAATTATAACGATAAGATATTATGAAAAATATTAAGGAATTTCTAAATACATATCGAATCATACAAAAGTAGAGTCCGAACGTTATACATAAGATATAATTATAAAAACAGAATCCAAAGCCTAGATCCGAAACTAGAACTAAAATAAAATAGAACTCAAACTGAAATCCGCATGATAATAGCGGGTTAGTGAAGCAGACGCGAAATATATATTAAGGTAAATAAATAAACATGAATCAATAATGAAATAGTTAATGATAAAATTACTAATAACTAGATTCTAGAGAAATCGACAAAGAGGAGAGGAAATTGAGAGCGCGGATCGACAATTTCGACTGGGTCAAAGGGTTCAACAAGACCGTATTATAACTTGATTTTGTAAATTAAAGAGTTAAGATGCTTAAAGTTTGAGGGTTTAAATTCTTATTGTTGATGTTCTAATAGTTTTCATTCAGGTTGTTTTTTTGTCTTTTTAATTCATCATACAAATACTTGATATATATAGCCATGCGAATTGGTATTCGAATATTTTTAGTTAACTTTAGTTATATATTTAAATTTAAAATACGTATTTTGAAAAATTAATACGAATTTTAATGCTATTTCATTACTATAATTTTATACTTAAACTTATTAGAACTATTTTTACACCAACCAAAGAAAATTTATATAGGACAATGAAAAAAGATACATGATTTCTTACACCATTATCTCTTTATTTTCTTAAGTGTGCAAAAACTACGTACTTATAAAGTATATTATATCTATTACTATAACTTAAGACAGAAACTTTAGAATTCTGAGAGAGTATATAGCTATATAGAGCTATATAGAGATCCTAACAAATTGCTTATATAATTCTTTTTCAGTTTTTTATTACAATTTTTCTTCATTTATTTTTTAGAAATAAATTTCATACAACATCTTCAAATTTCGATATAAATACGTAGTTCACCAACATGCTGCCACTTAGCAAATTAAAAATTAATCAAAAGCACCAATTGTTCTTAATAAATTTCGTTAAAAATAATATACATTAGTGCATTGAAAAAATGTTCTTACTCGATAATTTCAAACAATAATTGTTTGATAATAAAAACTTATAAAAAATTTTTATTCCCTATAATTTTTAACCCCTATAATATTTGCAAATAAAATATCTTGACGAGTTACTTGTGATTTCATAATTAATTAATTTTCTATCGCTTTTTTCTTTTTCTGATTACCTACTCAATAATTCTTTACAAAAGAAGTTTTTAAACTACTATATCTCCTGATAATTAAAAAAAAATAAAAATAAATGAAAATAAAATACTTAGTATACTTGAGTTATATTTTATACTGAATAGTTTCGAAATTACTGATTATAAATTAATTTTCAAAAACTCCTTGAATCCAGCTTAAATAGCAGCTTAGCAGCTTAAATTATATACTTTAAATATTTATTATAAAAGTACTTTGGTAGAAATATTACTACAAAAAAATATTCAACATTTTTCGATTTATCAAAAAATTATCTTTAGGAAATCTATAAGCATCGTTTTATATTTTTATGTCGTTTTCATGTATGCATATCTAGATCACGGTACCGTAGCGCATACGCAGCTACTGTAATAATCGACGAACCAAGTCTTAGTTAACTGCGGATTAATTTTACCAGATTCACGCTCGCTAAAATGATTTTATTGACACCTGTTGCAGAATAAAGTTTAGCCACTAATGGCGTCAGTGTAAGAATACGTTATGTTTTCGCATACATGGAATAATTCGTATAAGGCATTACTAGTCTTAGCAGATTATATAATATGACAAAAAATTTTAATTACGATGACTTAGTGGCGGTTAACTCATAAACGTGATAACATCAGTCATAAATTTAGCTAGAGAAATTATATAATCAAGGGAAAAGTGTAAGTACTTATAGCTTATAGTTGTATCTAGTTAAGAAGCAGATTAAAGTTATTAAGTGGTCGTCTTTTAAATCACTGGAATGTATAGAAAATTTTGTACGATTAATTACTGTTAAATAGAATTAAATTGGATATATTCAAATAAATTATTTTTCAACTAATTTTCTAGAGATGTTAATAGCTTGAATTTTTTTCAAGGTTATTCCATAAATAAGTTCGACTATTTACTACTACTAGACAATATACGAAAATTTAATTTTATATTAATTTCACAATATATTTGTGATGTGATTTACAGTACAAATATTTTAGTACTGCATACATAGAAAAAAATTTCTTATCCTTCGTATAAATGATTTTATTATTAACGCATAGCCTACTTATCATGTGTACTTATTACTTATACATTTAAATAATTAAACTTCTAAATAGTTAAAATAAGTTTTTGGATCGAGCATTTATGAAGTGTATTATTTAACCAATTGGTGAAATATATGACTTAATGATATATGTATATAAATACCTAATACCTAATAATAAAAGAAGCAAAAAGTAAATTATATAAAACTAAATAACAAAGTCATATATTCTTAATGTATTAGTATTTTAATCTGTACCGTCCTTGTTTAATATGTATCTAAAGATGTATTGAATATTCTTTCCAATATTCTGATCATCTCCCGTGAAATTAAACGTAAGTTTTATATTGTAATGTATAATAAATGTTATGACTAAAACTAATAATAAATTTGCATTTAAAGTTGAGTTTTAGTTCGTATTACGGTATTAAAATCTTTAGGCATTATTCCGTAGATTCATTAATCTCCAGTGAAAATCTAAGAAGTTTATATTATGTAAAGCTAGCAATAATTCTGTCGTAATAAAGTATTAACTAATTTCTGTCGGCAGTATTATTAAATTGAAAAACGTAAATTTATGGATATCTAATTAATATAAATTGATAGTTTGAATCTTGGGTTTAATATACTAACAAATGAATAACATATGGTAAAAGATAAGGAAATAACCATAAGTATAATATTGTAAGTAATCATCGTCGGTCACATTAAATATAATAATAAATAATTATTATTATTCAGAAATACGTTATAAAAAATAATAATTTCTATTTGAATTTTTATTTTATTTTAACTTATTTTAATAATTTAAAAATAAGATTTTCTTTTAATCTGTCTTATTCAATTTTTTCATTGATAAATTATTTGGAAAAAATAAAAAATTACAAAAAATTAGATATTGTTTCTTAATAGTTCATTATTATATTTTAAAAACTGAAAAATTTGATTTTCTTATTTAGTATGTATTGAAAATTTTTTAATGAGTAATGTAATCAATACTATAATTAGGTTATATAATACGATAATATAATTACGATGATACTATTCTAGCTATTTGAAAAACATTGCTTAAGGATTTATCTGATACGTGAATATTTAAACGCTTTTGTGGAAAAATCTCAAAACAAAAATATGTGTAATACCCACTTATAAAATTATAGAATAATGAACAAATATATGCGATACGTGTTAAAGCAAAGCCAACCAGCCTCATTTGCTAGTTGGTTTCCAAAGGTGATAATTGATTTTTCAGTGCCGCAGAGTATTTGTCAGCTTTATTCTCTTTTGAGTATCTATACAATATATAAGAAGAATAAAGACGTCAAAGTATTACAATTCTTAACGTCCTAGTAAAATATCGCCCGAAGAAAAATAAAGATAGAGTGACAAGAAAAAGTAACAACCAAGACGTTGTCGAGGACAAGCCTCAACTCTCTGGTCAACTCACGCGATTAATCAAATATTTTGTGAGAGGCAATTCTCTTCTCCCTCTCTTCCTTTCCACTTATTTGTCTATCACGATATGTACGTATAAGCAAGAAGGCAGATAGATGTTTCACACGCTATGAAGGAACAAGAGTTTTTTGCAGAGCAACGAGCCATGACAGCGTCTCACACACACGACCTAGACTCTCTTTTCTCTTAACTAGCTGTTTGTGTATACGTTTACTTGCACATGTGTTTCAACGTGAACGTAGAAATGCTAGATGGACGAAGTGTTTGGCGAGCAGGGAAGCAGCTAACAGACTCAAAGGGTTCGGTAACAAAGCTTGACGCAGAGAAGCGTTTTGCCCATTAGTCAAGGCTGATTTATTATGGTAAAGTAATTGGTTGAATTAGCTCTGATGAAAAATTCTTTCACACCATTTCTTTTTATAAGTAAACCCTAACCCTAAGATTCTTAGGACAAAAGAATTGCAAAGTGATTATCTGCACGGCTTTTTAGCAATGACTTGCAAACGGATGCTAATCAGACCTTATAGGTTCTCCTGTTATAGAAATAATTTTATTTTATATTATGTATATTAATAACAATCTAAAGATATTGAAAAGTATCATACAATGTAATTTAATTTAGATAAAGAAAATATTTATAGAGTATATAAAATATTAAAACGTATTATTTTCCATTTTTAAATTATTAATAATAAAATTAATTATAAGATAATACATAAAATAATATAGTTGTTATCATTGAATACTTTTAAAATTAAGACGTTTGTGATTAGAAGGGCTTAATATTAACTTAACTATTTACGACATGCATAATTATATTAAGTTTAAATATACGTTTTTCTCAAATATTACAAAGCAATCATGAATTTATTAATTTAATTGAAAGAAAATAAGTAAACATTGTACTAATTAAAATATTCGTAATATCTTCTTTTCTGATGTGTGTGTGTGTGTGTGTGTGTGTGTGTGTGTGTGTTCTAGTCTTAAAAGAACCGAGCTGTAGAGCATTTTTTCATGAAATTTTTTGAAAATTGAAAATTTAACTATAATAATACGATCGTTTCTAACATAGTGTGGTCAAATATAAGATTTAATCACTACTCATTTCTCAGACAACGCCTAAGCTGAGGCTATTGTTATCTTGCATTTAGCTGATTTTAATACTTCGCATCGCATTATATATTATTCAAAATCCTTACATTACAGACCTTTGGTCCTTTTTTATCGAAGCGATGAGAGTTTTCACAATATTTCATCATGATGATACCTAGAGGCTTTCATCGAACTTGTGACTTTATCGAACTCTATGACTTCATGTAAGCAAACTCATTACGGAATCTTTCATAAACTGTTTTTGTTATAATTATCGATTCTCTAAAAACGTCTATAGAATATTTTAAAGTATACACAAAACTAATATCTTAGTTTCCACAAAATTTTAAAATGAATCAAGTTCGTTCATAATAACTTAACAACACTTATTTATCGAATTTTCAAAATTGTAGTACATTTAAAATGATTCTATATGATAAATATAAAATTATAAAAATATTATAAAATTATTTATATTATTCAATAAATTTAATATTTAATTTAATTATTTCAAGTATACTGAAAAAAGCTACTATATGCTACATCTGTATTAAAAGAATTTCACCAACATTTATTAACATCTCTTTCTATTACGATAAATTTCTAAATTAATGTATTGATTAAACTAGATTTCATTAAATATTTATAAAATTACAAATGTAATCTCAAACATATTAAAAATGTATTAACTACTTAATATGAAATTCTTATGTAATAAGTATTTTTTAAATATGCTTTGAATTCTTTAAATATGTAGGAACTTCAAAATAACTCTAAAAACTATTTTCTAAAAATAATTACTTATTATTTAATTTAATATAAAATTTCTAGTAATATAATGAATCAGTTTTACAACTTGGAAACAAATAGATTTAAAATCTATTAAATGGCTTAAAGATAAAAAGCTGAATCTTCCAAAGATATTTTAGTTTTAATCTTGAGTTCCTGTTATATTGTTGCCACACAACACAAAGACATTAAAATATTATTACCTTACCTCCATCTCTATTTAGAAACATATGTATCTATAAGCTTATTGAATGCTGTACAGCCTGTAATAAATTTCAGTTAGTAACTTTTACATTTAATTTAATATAATTATATATTTGTTTGACAAATCTGTAATTCTGGGTTACCTTTGTATATATATTAGACTCTAGTATAACCTATTTTGACTTCCAACTCATGAAACTTAAGAAACTTACTGTTCCTAATTTCAGTTTAAATAGACGATATATCTGAGTGCAGTATTCTACGATGTAACATTTTGTCCGTTTTACTTATTCTCTACTTATGATCAATAACCAATTAAAAGACTTTGACCATAATCCTTAATCGATCGTTTTCCATATACTAATCTTCTCTATTAAATTATTACTTATTACTTGTTATATATAATATTTACTATTAAAGTTTTGAATTAAAAAGGCTTTCAGTTTTGCAACTTTTTTTTACTCTATAATTTCTCTTATACTCGAAGAATTTTAAAGGTTTACTCATTTTCTTTGTTACTACAATTAACATCTAGTTACATTTTTAAAATTCGCTAACTTTTTTAACTGCTTACTTTCAACATATTTATATCTTCACATAATATATTTATAATGCTAAATTTTTTTCTTAGTAAATTCCAAAATATTAGTTTCTTTTCTCTATTGTCAATTTATTTTCATATTTTTAAATAATATTTCAGAAATTTCTTGTCCTAGTATTGATATAGTATTTACAAATATTTCGTACAAATATTGCTTATGATATTTGTATTATTTTCACATGTTAAATAGGAAAGTTATACATACCATTAGATAGATGTTAAAGTTCAAATTTTAAAAGTAAATCTTAACAAATTTATACGTTATTTAATTAAATCTCACTGATTTTTCATTTTAATAACTGATACATAAGTCTAGATTATTTGAAAACTGTAGTTAAATATTCTTAATCATTCATAAATTATTCATAATCGATAACAACATCATCTTTCTTTTGTTAATTGAAGATTATCAAAAAGATTATATATTTGTCATTATAATTTTTCACTATAATATGTACTTCGATAATGTTGTACTCCTACTAGTACAAATTGTCTGCTAATATTACCACTACTCGCTGATATTTAATATTAATCCATCAACTGACTGTCACTTTTGACAATAAGTCAAATTTTATTCCAAGTTATAATTTTCCATCGAAATAGTTTAAAGTTTACTGAATAATTCATCTTTCCCAATTAATTGTATTATCTAAATAAATAAATATTATTTAAAATAATAAAACAGCTAGGACTAAAAACTTCATAATGAATATTATTAATGCTATTGAAATAAATTAATAAAATGTTAAAATAATCGATTAGTTTATTTAACGTAATTTTTCAAATAATTTTTTCTTAACAAAGCAATTTTAAATAAAGTTGTATGGATATTATATAATTATGGAATAAATTTCTTATCTATTAGTAAGTTTATCGAAATAAAAATAAATTTGAAATCTTATAATATGAATTACTAATATAAATGTAGATATAAGAAAATAACTAGTAATAAGTTTATTAATAAAAGAATGTTTCTCAAATAATAGAAAAAAGTGTGTAAATAATTCTTTTTTAATTACTTAAAAATTAAGTTAGCTACAATAAAACTTAAATGATTCTTAACAAATATAAAAGTTAAAATGTGATAGCAGAACATAGAAAAATAACATTTAATTACTTTAAACACGATTATTTCAAATATCTTTAATTTAATCAGCTATTATATAATTTACTGTATACAGAATTTATAAGACTATTTTCCTATTTTAAAATTAGAAACATCAATTTTTGTAAATTAAATTTACTCAAGATCTATTTTAAGGACTGTATTTTTCTGGTAAGTACATAATTTAAATTATATACTACTGTATTATAAGTAATATAATTTAAAATACGATAATGTAAAAAATGTGGTTATTACATATTATTATTATATATTGAATAATTATCTCATTCTAATAAAAAATCGACAATTTCCCTATAGTAACGTTTAAAACCATAAACCTCATATGGTCATCTTAATATTTGCCTAGAACTGTTTTATTAATCTAAATAACCAGGAAAATCATTTTCAAATGTATATTATGTTCATATATTTTCAATAAATGATAACGAATGTAAAAGAATGGAATACATTGTCGTACAATAAAAAAATAGAATAAAAAATTAATTCCTCTCCTGCGTATTATAGAACCGATTACTCGAGGAGCGAGAGAGAAAAAAATTAAGCATTCTATTCTGGCAGTTGAGAAGCCGACGCTCTACTCAGTAATCAATATCAAGAGCATATTATATGGTGTATACATATATGATTTGCGTATGCGTGTGTGTAGTATACGTCAAATGTGTATCCCTCATTCTTAAGAGAGTTTGCGTCCTCGAGGTAAGAACTTTTACTTGTCGGCTTGAATCTGAAGTCAGAAGGGAAAACCGAAGGGGGATTCCTGTATTTTCTTTCTCTCGCACTCAATATCTCTTAACATTTTTCTTCTCCTTCCGTTTCCTATAATATAGTTGTGATATTTTATTTGTCTCTGTATTCTTCTCTATTTCTATTTCTATCTTTTTCCCATTCTTTTATTATCTATTATTTTATATTTTGTGCAGGCAATTATTGTTAGTAGAGTAGAGCATTATTAAAGTATCAATAAGCAATATAAAATACAGGGATTTAGTAATTCTTTAAATATTTTTTAATAAAATGCTGCCTAGTAATAAATATCAAACTGCACATTAAACACTACTTTTATACTATATAATTTCTATAATAATATTCGAGAAGACTGATAAAATAAACTGTTATGACTAAGAAACCGTTTTATTACATTCATGTTTTGCTTGAGTAATTTCGAAAATATTCATTTATTTTATGACATTTAATAGGATATAAAATTTTTTTATTATGAAAGAGATCTATCGATATTGATTTATAATATAGATATTCGAAAAAAAAAATAATCTGTGCGGTGACTAAAACTTATTATTATTATTTAGTATTTCCAACTTTAAGAAAATTATATAAATGAATCCTACTAATTTTTGGTTTTAAAAAAGGCGTACCAAGATAAAAGATGTACCTCCAAGGAATTAGTTTTAACACAAAATTTAATTAAATATTTTAATATATTTTAGTAATATTTTATTTAATATAAGACCAATGTAGATATTCTATCAAAGCGATAAGCATTAATGAGTAATTATAATAATGTTTTAAAACAATGAATAAATATTATAAATTTGGTATATTTAGTAAATATTGTGATATTAAGAGCAATACGAAACTAGATCTTTAAAGTTACTTTAAAGTTACTGCAGCCCATTTTACATCGATTAAAATACATTCTGATCCAGAAAGTTAAGTAAGAAGATAAAAGATGATCTGCAGGTATTGCAAAATATTTCTCAAGTCTATGAGAATTCGGTGAGAGTTTTGAAGATATAGAAGATTTGTTAGCGACATTATATACATCTATAGGATGAAAATACATGAACAAAACGAG
This sequence comes from Wiebesia pumilae, assembly GCA_018907045.1. Lineage (NCBI taxonomy): Eukaryota > Metazoa > Arthropoda > Insecta > Hymenoptera > Agaonidae > Wiebesia > Wiebesia pumilae. The sequence continues at coordinate 555,509 of JACCHZ010000147.1, read as the reverse complement.
CGAAAATGAGAATTTTTGTAATAATTTTTTAATTTAATAGCATTTCTGAACTCATTAATTATTTTTTCATACATAGGAAGTTCTAAATATGTAGTATAATCAGTTTTCAACTATAATCTGACATTTGTCATTATCAACTAAGATTTCAAAATCGATATAAACGAAAAATATTGAATAAGATTCGAATTGATTAATTCCTATAATTATTCTATATTACAATAATAGTTATATATAATAATTTTGTATAATTTAATATATAATAATTGATATAGTATAAAGATATAATGATTTCATTATAAAAAGGAGTAAAACAAGTAGGTTACCAAAGTAAATAGTTTTATGTAATTATTCAAACTAGTCATTAATTAGTAAAATTATTTGTAGAGAATTATTAATTAATATAAGCTCATAGTTAATATAAACAAGTTTTATATACTCGTTTTTTTTTAAGAAACGAGTATTATTACTTAGAAATTTTAAATAAATACGTACTATTCGAACAAGCTTCATACGTTACCTTTAATACTTTATTCATTCAACTAATATTCTGTAACAATAACATTTAGAAAAAGTTAAGTTTATAACTATATTTTACTATAATTGTTTGCACTTTTTGTGTGAATAAATATATTATTGCTCTAAATTTGGAAAGATACGAGATTTCAGAAATGTAATGCTAGTAGCCAAAGACCGTTAAATAGTCTACAGGATAAATAATCAGATATTTAGTTACAGATGTAATGCATTGAAAAAAAAATATTTATTCACGATAAATACTCATAGAGACTATATATAGCTGTATATACAGTCACTCAATTCCACCATCTCAACAAAACCATATTTTTTCAACGCAATATTTATTTCAATTTTAGGTAAATAACTATACTGAATTCTAGAAAGGCGCAATATTGCAATTACGATCTCGACTTAAGGTGGATCAAATATTAGACTCACTTAAGCGTAAAACAGGAGGTCAATCCGCAACATTTGAAATACGGGTTCAAGTAGAGTAAATAAAAAGAATACCGCATTTCAAACATTATTGGACGCAGATAGTTACCCTCCTAAACCAAAAAAGATTGAATTTGTTTGCACTAATGAGGTAAGCAGCATAAACAATTATATGATCAAAAAATGTAAACTTTTTATTACATATTTCATTGTACCTTTTGTCAATATAATGAAAAATTTCATGTTATTTTTTTCTGAAAACTATTATTTACTTCAGAATTTGAATTTTCTTTTAGTCATCAACGTTTTCAGAAAAGTAATGACTATAAACTTTAATTTTAAACAATATCAATAAATAACCTAAATATCTGAGAGTTCATCTGAAAAAAGAATTAATAAAAATACAATATTATTTAAGTAATTATTATTAATAAATAATATACATAATAAGCGAAAACATTTGTCTTTTGATTTATTAATATTTTCTTAAATTCTGCATCTTAAAAGTTTAACTTGTTATAAGTACGCATGGAATCAAAGTGCATATTTTTATCTGAAAATTAAAAAAAATATATTACAAAAAGAACGTTATATATTTCTATATTATAGTTTACTTTTCATTCAAATACATAGTGAAAACCTTTTTAACATCTACATAGTACAAAAGAATATTTTTAAACAGTATAGGAGATTTTACAAATAAATTACATAATTACTTCTGTAGAACTGTAACATTATCAAATTAAAATGATGGAAATTTATTATTAAATACACTTGTTCATTACATCTTTTTGAAATAAAAGTATCCAAAAATTACGATTCTTTGGAAAATAATTTTTCTATTTAATAGTAATGTTTTATTTTTAATATTTAGAAATAAATAAATGAATAAATTTATATACATTTAATTACGAAGAAAATATTACAAAATAAAGTTTTTGTAATAATAAATTTATAACATTCTACTTCATTTTTTTATTGTCATAATATATAATATGATATTCAAATCAATATCATATTAATATTTTTTAATTATATTTAATGTATTCAGATTTTCATTCCATATTAATTAATTTAAGAAATTCGATTATTTTAGATTATTGGAAAATGAAAAATTGGGGCTGGTTAAAATGTTAAGTACGCCATAGCAAATGATACATAGAAATATAGAAAAATTCAAAGATGTGGTAAAAGAATTTCTTTGTGATTAAATTTAGTATAATTTGATAAATTATTGTAAGAGTTATCATAATTTAGATGCAAGGTTATACATTTTTTAGAATACTTTATTAGTGTCAGTATAAAATTCACAATAGAAATAAGTCAAATCGCACAAATTACAGTTTATATTTTATATCTTCATTTTGAAATAAACTGAATATTTCTCTCATTTTTCAAATTCTGAATTCTTTCATTCTGTATCATAATATATTTTTATAAATAATAATATCTCTAGAATCTTTATGTTAGGAATGTTATCTCTTTAATAATTTTTAAAATGTCTAGTGACACTCGTAATAATTTATGTCTTTCATAACTAAACTAACACTTTGACAAGAAATTCTTTGCTTTGTCTAGATCATATAATTGTAAGGTATATTTCAAACATCAAATTAATTTTTTATTATAATTAACATATTACTTTAATTTCAATCACTATTATTGGTCAGAATAATATCATAAGCTAATGTTTGTATAAAATTTTGAAAAATATTTTACGTACTAATTTTTTCAACTTTTAATTTTTTAACTAAATTAGTTGAATGACATTTTTAGTATAATTTTGTTATATATAGAACTGTTATAATAAAATACACACTTATATATGTATTTATGTATTTCTTATGTTGTTGTCATTTAATGTACCAAATTGTTTTTGTTCGAATCATCGAAAAGTTTCCACTTTTGATTTTTTACTAACTTCAGAAAATTTATTAACTTCTTTTGACTTTAATTAATTTATAAACAAATAAATAAGATTAAGTTGCAAATGCATTTTTTTAAATACTAGTCTATATAATTATTAACAACAATATTTTAAATTGATTATAAGATTTTATTTAAATAATTTAATTCACAATACGAATAATGATCATTTCAGAATGAAAAAAGAATAATAAATATTCTAAGGTATCAATCACAATTCTTGTGCAAATATTCAAAAACTTTCAATTTATTTTAAGTATGAGAATCAAATTCACCTTAGCAGATCTAGCTAACATTGTTCAGTATGTAAGATATTTCAGTACAAAAATATTATAAATTATAATAGTTAAAAATATAATAAAAAGTATTCTATACGTAGTATTTGATCAAAAGTGTGAAGAAAGATATAAAAGATTAAATGTATCAGTAAAAGATAATTATACATTTATAAATAGTTGATGCAACATTGTTCTGATTCTTTTTCTGGTTTATTATTATGAATAATTATTTTTATTACGGTAAAATGAAAAAGGTACATTAACACCATTAGATATCATATTTATTATTAATTGTTGTCTTCATTATCTTTCACCATATGATTAGTGTGAAACCCGTACGCCAGATAGCAGCATATGTCTATGCCTACACACGTACCCATACACATCGTTTTAATGTTTCCAACGGTAAATAGAAGAAGTATCTATTAGTGGTCATAAATCACCAAGTAAATGATGATATGACGAAATACATTTCCATTACGTCATCGTTCTTGTACAGATATCAAACTACGAGCTCTTCGAAAGGGGTTGAATGACTCTCAATCCATATAGTGTCAGTAAAAAGTATATCTGTATAAAGAGAATTGAGAGTAATAGGGGAAGAAAGGAGTAAGTGTCCAAAACATGTTTCTAATGATTCTCATTCACTTCGGTAGGTCTGCGAATTCTAATTGTATTCACAGATTATGAATATTTATAAGACAGTAAATTTTCTTATAATTATAGTTTTGTATTATTTCTCTTACTGATAAATAAATATTATTTTTTTAATTTCATTTTATTTCGCTGTTATGAATAAATATATCAATGATACGAATTTTCTGGTTTTAATATTTAAATTGAAAATGTATTTCGTTTATTATTAAACTTAAGCTGTTGAGAAAAAAGAAAAAAGAAAAAAGAGACAGGATAAAAGAAAAGGAAAGAGAGAAAAAGAGATATTAAGAAATCATTATTCTAATTATCCTGCATGCAAATTTTGAATTATAATTAAATTACATATACTGCAGTTCTAGGCTCATTAGAATAGACATATATTGTGTTGAGACAAAAAATTTTTCTAGATTTTGACTTTAAAAAATAAATCTAATAAATATATCTAAGAATAATGAAATAAATTTTAATACATATGTGTCTTAATATAATAAAATTTTATGATAATTGTTAAGTGAATATTTATACTAATAAAAAATAGTAGGTACCGCTATACTATCGAATAAAAAATACATATGCATAAGAAAACTATTTAGAATTCAAATATTTCAAAAATATTTTTATACTTAAATAAAAATGTATACTAAACATGTTTTGTATGAATATTTTTGATATACAAGCTACATTTCTTAATTTTTTTTATATACGACTTAGTGTTTGTATCTAACCGTTGTTTCTATTAGCACAATTACTTTTCAAATCAAAGCATAATGCTCAATTAATCCATTATAGAGAATATACAGTTTCTTTATATGTCCTCCGTAATTTTATTATGGACGTCAATCATTGTCAATTCATTGGAAAAAGGTGAATATTTCCAAAGGATTTGATGAGAAGTAAGCTTTTAAATCGATGAAGTAATTAACTTTTTCTCTGATTTTTCTTATGCTTCCTCTCAAACAACAAATGAATGATAGAAAGAGAATTAAAATATAAACAATGATCGTGACTATTATTCAAAGTTTCGGCACAATGAGTAATTTTGATTTTATATTTTTAAAGAATTCTTTCTTGACTTATTTCTTGGTAAAATTATAAATAAGTATAAAAAGATACATTATACTTTTCATAATATTATTGAAGTCTATTGTATTCTTTCTCGCTAATGTTCTTGTAAATATATTCTATATGTATTCTATTTAAATATAAAATTTTAATAATTTAAAGGATTATTTTAATTTCTAAAACATGTAACTAAATACCACTTAATGTCGATAAACCCAGTATTGTTGACAATATAGTCTATAAAACTTAAATATTTCTAGTAGATGAAAAATAAATATTAAATATAAATAAAAAGTATTAAATACAAATTTATTATTTTATTATTTTAGTATTATTTATAATATTTTAAGGATTAAATTTTTATTCTTTTTATCATTTACTTATTATTTATATTAATTGATTTTATAAAAACACCTATTTATTTCATTATTTATAGTTACGCTACATACATGTTGTATGTTATAAAGGCTGCACAAATTTTTTGCTGAATTATTCACATTATACAAATCTAAATAACAAATCTATTAGATAATACTTGAAAACATACTAATATTGTTAATGCCAGAATATTGTCCAAAACTTTTTTATCGCTATTCTACGATCATACGTGCAATACTCGTTAATTTTCTTACCATTACAGAAATACTTTTAGTATTATATATTCTCTTGCCATGATACAATTAATAAACTGAAAGTTCCAAAGCTATTATTCTAAATGCATATGCCCTGACAGTAAATCATAAATTAATAGCCTTTTGATACTAGCACATAAAACTTTTCTTACGTAATGAAACTTATCTATAGCAGCTTGGACATTCAGTATCTTCTGCACTTATAATATATTTACGTATTCATGAACACAAAATCATAAATGAGAGTAGGAAAACGATATAATACTTAGAAACTTTAAAACTATTATGACAAGAGTCTAATAAATACCAAACAGTGTAGCCATTGTAGCCAATTACTCCTCGGCTATGAATACTCGTAGCATTTGCGTATAAACAGATGCATGAAAAAGTGAAAACTCCTACCGTAAACCTACCTTTTCATATTGCATATATAACTAAATATATTTATTATTCAAAGATCTCTGGATGATATTAGTTAAGTTTAATGATCCTGTGAATATTATGTCATGTAATTATTGCCTTACCCTGCCTTTATGCAATGTTGTTAAAAATTGTGTATATATGTATTCCAAATTCATTAAAAATAGCCTTAATAGATCACATTTTAATTATATTTAATATTACGAACCTAGTCATTCCAAATAGTATATTCGAATGAATAATTACATATTTTTAATTACTAATATAAGGATTTGATGCACATGTTTCTTTTCAAAACAAGATTTACTAATTAGTTACTAAGATGTGTGATGTTTATGTGTGTATGTGTGTGTGTGTGTGTGTGTGTGTGACATAAATTACATTTTTATTACACTGTTAATTATTATAATTATATTGCTGCAGTTATAATTATTGAATAATAAAGTAATACGTACATAACTATATATGCTACTCGTATCAATAATATTTTTTTAATTTGAATAGAATTTATGGTTATAATTCACAAGTTGTACATCGTAAGTGGCATGAGTACTTTTACAAAAATGTATTGCTTCTAGATCAATGCATCTAGAATACGTCCTAAATTTTGATTAATTTACAGATTAGAATCTGTAATCGAAATAATATAAAATTTATAAAATTGAAAGTAATAAATAATTGACAGAGAATGAGGAAATTGAAATGTTGATAATACGTAAAAATAAAATGGAAGAAATAATGAAAATCAAAATACTGTTATTTAAAAAGAATGAGGATGCCAATGTTGGCAGGGTAAGGCTCAGTACAAGTCCCAAGCTTGTCGCGAAAAATATACCATCGACCTGAATCTCATCCAAAAACATAGTGATAGAGTAATTTTAAGAATATTCAGCGACAGAAAATAATTGTAGTTGATCAAGGCTACTGGAGAATTTTAATGTTTGTGTCAATACTTGATGTGGCGGGTGTATTGAAATTTCATGTATAGAATACTCTTATTTATGTGTAATATTATGTTTTACCCTAATTATTTGTTTGTTTTTTGTTTTTTGTTAAACCCTAATAAAATTGCTCTTCTTATAAATTTAAAATTGACAACTTAGTTTTATTAAAATACGAAAAATATACTATTAATCATTCAATATAGTAGAAATAAAAAACTCGTAATTCATGTCTCAACTTTTTACCGTTAAAGAAAAATGCAACATAAAAAGTAGAAATTATTTAGTTCTCCGCGTTTGATTATTAATGTTTATATTAAAATATTAAATATCATAATTAAAATTTTTATTAAATTTAATGTAAATAATTAATCAAATCATTAATAATATGAATGAAAATAAAAATAACTATTAATTACGTATTATATTATTGAATCCTTATATCTGTTTAAATTCACAATTTTTATTTTATGAATTTTCAACAATAATTACGAGTTTTTATTATTTTATTTCGAATTTTCTTTCCAATTACCTTTAGGTTGTTCGATATAAAAAATTTCAGTTATTTTAAATCATAATTTATTTGACTTTCGAATACATTAAATTATAAATAACATTAAGTATCAAGAATTAAGAAATCTATTAACAAAACTTAAAGTAAAACCCTACTATTTTTGTTATACAGATTTAATAATAGAATCTGCGACCATTAGAAAGAGATTTTTAGAGCTGTAGAGATTAACTCTACTCACTTCTCTCTAAGAACAATTTTTTTATATAAAATGGGATTATTATAAAGGAGCATTTATAATTTCACTCTCTTCAACAGAAATTAATAATGTAATGAATATATAATAAGTCAGTTTAATAATAATGAAAGCAATAATAATATAATATAATATAATAAGAGTAAGAATGTAATATGATAAAAGTATCATTATCAAGTAACCTATCATTTCCACATTGATTCTGAACTTTTGCGTGATCAGCATTACAATCAGCAATAATTAATTTTCAGATGAAACACTCATAAATTATGTGTTCTTACGCTGTGCAATATAAAAGACTTATTGTAAATAAATATCAAAAGATTATATCATAGTATATCAAGGAGCTTAACTATAAATAATGGCTTGTTATTTATAGTACTGCAAAATTCCTATTCTTCGCATTCATCTAACTAATCATTTTTATTTATACTTATAACGTATTTAAGCCACGTAATATATCTTTCGATTTATTCACACACACGTATACTTGTAAGAAAGCAAACACATCCACGTGAATAAATGCGAATATAAAAAGTAGTGGAATATTATTATTATTAAAATGTTTAATATAATAATTTACTAATGCAATCACTTACTACAACATACTTCTACATATTTTACAGAGCATTATTTATTGATAATTTAATTTATGGATATTTTATTAGTCATAATATCATATTGAAAATATATTTTTGATGAAGTGGTAAGAAAAACTTCGATGCAACTTGAGAAATTCTTGAAATTAAAAAAAAGTATTTTATGCAACCCTAAACGGAAGCACGTGAGCATGCATACTTTACAGATGCACATCCGTACATGATAGAGGAAAAGAAAATGCCTCAACGATGCGAAAGAGAGTTGCTCAGAACGGTCAGTAATGTCTAAACAGCGACATAAAGTAAGAAGTCCCCGTAAAATATCCCACACACGAGTTTGGCCAATTTCGAGTTCAGTGCGATTTTTCACATGACTTAACGTCCACGTGCTCAGAAAGCAGTTCTCGAGAAAGACGTAAAATAAGATAGAACAACCGCATTAGGGGTTCGAGTGCGCTAATGTGGCCCGTCTGTGTCGATCCTTTTGTGCCATAGTCTATTTTTTGTGAGCCACTATCGAGACTTGTAACGTACGTGTTACTTTAGCGCCGAGAGGATTTCTCTTCAGATTTTGCGCATAAATTAACACTTTCATAGCGAATTCTTCGCTCGGATTACCAAATTGCCAAGCGAATTATTTGCACTGCTGCTCGTCCCAGCTTAAGTGACGCGAGCAGAAGCGTTCGTTATTGCACGATAATCGCTCATTCGTAGATGACAAGATCCAAGAGTCTTCGAAGCTCTTACGCTTCGGTACTTAATAAGCTCCTAGTGGATAAGCAGTGCACGTGAGTAGCTCTCTTGACGGAGCTAACAGAGGTGATCGAGCGCGTCGAGGGTGCGACTGTATATTTAGAGAAAAAGTGAGACCGCTCAAATGGAATATAATTGTTCTGAATACGAAGGGGGAGCGTGTCGTTAAAGTTGTTTTCCTGCAGGGAGAAACATCTACTGTCATAGGGATTTTGTACCTTTGTCAGCGCATCTAACGACACTTTTTATGAAAGAAATCCTTATTTTTGCTGTTGTTACCTTGTAAGAAATAATAATAATGAAATTAAAGAATAACGGTTACGAATTTCATTAATTAAATTAAATTAAAGAACAAGAGTTATAATTTAATTTGAATACACGCAATAAAATCTTATGAAATAATTCATGAACTTTTATTTTGTCGTATAAACCAAATGTAAATAATCTCAACTAACACTATGTAAGTTAAAAAATGTCTTACCTTCCCGTTTTTATACTGAAAATATTCACTCGTATTTTTAAATATACTATCTAACTTTTTGTATTCATTTTTTAAATTAAACATTTTCCTCAAATTTATAAAATTTATGTAATCTTATATATTCAATTTTAATTATATAAATATATCTACATTATTCAGGTTTTCAAAAAAATATGATAGAAAAACATTTTAAACTTTCATAATAAATATAATAATTCTAAATACGTCGAATTTTGTGCTAAAATACGTGTTTATATAGTAAATAGACTTGAAAAACAATGTTAGGCAAAAAATTTGATGAATTTAAATTTAACATAGTCTACGATCGTCAATCGCTAAACAACCTTGGACATACTCATCCTCTCAATATTAGTGAAGTTGTGTCAGCGTATTTATAATGTTTTGTAAGCTTACTATAAAGATATGCGTTTTCGTTATAAATATTGGTACACCTTTGCATCTATGTGCAAGGCTTATGTAAAGTCATGTTTTACGCAAGAGAATAGTTTACGTTATAGGAGACTATAATTCGATTATAAGACGGCACTTGTAGCGCACTCAAGTCAAGTTCAATATCATAGCCAATAATCCAGTATCATTCTCGGTCCCTCCAAGGTGAACTTGTGAATATCAGTCAGCTATTCAATGAAATTTACTTGTACGAGAGAAACTTGATTATCGATGTTGTGCGGCTGCGCGGTTACTTTTATTTCGTTCAACAGTGCGTCAATCAGGATTCAGGATATCCATACCAGTTATTTTCGTTGGCAAGAGATTATTTTGGAATTATACATGATGAATTGTACCAAAGGTTATTTCAAGATTATATAATTTAATTAATTAACATTTGAGTCATTTGTTCACTGTTATCTCTTTACGTAAAGCAGATATTTAACTTAGTTTAATAAATATTGATTTATACATATTTAATATATTTAGTTTTATAAATAATGGTATATTATCGCTTATAGGAATTTTATATGAAATTGCGTTTATTATAAGAGCTTCATTCTCTAATAATTTAAATAACATAGCAAATTTTACTATAACTCCTTTGAATAATTTTGACTCTTCTTTATTATATTGTGTTCTACTCTCTTTTATTCATAAGTATTCTATCTATTTGTTTTTTTTTCTTTTGTTTCAATTGTTCCTCTACATCTTTTGAATCGTCTAAATCGAACATTTGTACATTTTAAGGTGATATTTTACATATACAGAATTTTCTTGTGTATTAATAGCGATAGTATAACAATAATCGTTTTTATGCATAACTAAAACTGTTCCAATAAATATTCCTGCTAATTTATTAATTTTTCCCAAATAAACTTCACCTATTACCGTATTCTTATTAATGATTTTTACACGTACCTTACGTCGAAAAGATAAAGCATAAATTACTTTATCTTTTACATAATTACTTTTTTCACTAAACTTTCATTTTCTATATTTACTCTTGTATTTGCCATATTATCAGAATCTTTTTCAATTTTTCTTGGTCATTAAATTTTTTTTATTTATTTTGTTTTTTATTATCCAAGTAAAAATACTATTTTAAAACCGTATAAATTTAATTGAATTACTTTCTCCAATTACGGCTCTGCGATGGAAACCAACTTTTGCTTTTTCTCTTGTTGAAGAGATGGTGAGCCTAATTGTTCTATCGGAAATTATATAATTATATTATATGTAAATAGTTTTGCACTCGATTAACACGACTCTTCATTTACATCTTCAGATATTTTTAAGAAATTTAGCGGAAATGCAGACTTTAACAGAGCCACCGCAATAGAATCGTATGTCAAAACATGGAAATTCTGCTGGCGGACTATCGCGAGATCAACTACTGTTCTCAAACATATTCTGTGGAGTGAAGGTGTGCAACCACTTTGCAACCACAACGATACTGGACTAAAACTGACCTTGCATATACTAACAACGCGTGGAAACATCTATTTACAATTAACGATTCAGCACAATGAGGATAAAATAAATAATTAGATAAATACAGCAGAACAGTGTAATAATCAATTTAAAGTTTTTAATACATTTTTAAGTTTAATAAATTGAAAAAATTTGAAGCCGAGACCATTTTAAATTCTCACTCTCTCACTTGCATAACAACAGATCTACCTATCCTTACAATTGCTCATTTTCTTCTTTTTTTATTGAGGATTAATTAATGAGTTTATCAGAAGCAGATCTTAATAATAATAATATTTCTGTATAATTGATCCCATTCGTAACATACACAAAAAATCCAGCAACCTTTTTGGTGGTGATGGTACAAGAATACCTAAATGGATTGAACATTCGCCATAAGATGACTAAAGGTGAACATTCAAAAACAAAACATGAAATAGCTCTTCTTAAAGAAGACAATCTACCATCCTTGCAATAGGCTATAGGTCGAATCATCAAAGTCCACCTAAGAAGCGATGGAATCGTCAGAACTATAACTGAGGAGACTGATAAAAGTAGATTATAACGAAGACTTAAACAAATAGTATTGGTATTAATTGTGGTTAATGATATTAAAGATGATAAATTATTAAATTATGTACATGTGCTTCATTGTATTCTATTAAAACTCTAGATATCAGTAATATTTTTATTCTTATTTTTAAAATTATCTTTCTATTATTTATATGTAAATGTAAATTTGTAGAAACTCCAGTTGATCGAGATCCTCTCGACGAGGGTAGTATGTTCCTTTGGAAATTATATTATTATATTTTGCCCGTGTGAAAATTCTCAAAAATACATCATTATAATGTATTAAAATGTTTTAATGCATTTCGCATTGAATGTATGAAAAAGTGTTACACTTCCTCCGTCGAGTCATAGGCATTAAAGAACTATATTAATGACTAGGAAATGCCGCGCAATAAATCCACGAATAATTCTATGTAGTGTTGAATGCGTAACAACGTACTAGATCTTCGATATTTCAGGCTACTAAGCGACTGACAAGTAAAACGATTTGAATCAAGAAACTAATTTTTCTAAATAATATTAGTTGAGTGTAAGCTTATACTGATAATTGCGAAATAATAATTTCTTTTTATTTTCGCGTTTCTCGACTCCATTGCGGAATGCATTTTCAACTATATTTATCCATTATCTCATACCAAATAGTCGTAAATGTTAATTTTATATTTTATATTTTTACAGATCTAAACAACTCTTTCATTAAACCTATTAATATTATTCCAAAAATCTGAAGTAGGATCTCTATCCTTACATGAATAAAAATTGAGAATACTTATAGAATAATTTTTATTACAAATAATTAAATAACCAATTGTATACTGTCTGTTTTATTAACTTCGAGATCCATTTGAATATATATTTTTAATTATATGATTCTTTGAAACAATAAATCTTATTATTCTTACATCGGATTTATTATGAATTTATAGAAACGCTTTTATCCTATGTTATATCTGAAGATTCTTTTTCATTCTTAAAACATTTATACTGTAATTTATATTTATATTTTATATCCACTAACTATATATAAATGTATAATAAATTTTCTCAATAGGAATACGTACTCCTATAACTGATACTATCTCATAAAACAAATTTAATATTTATAAATAGAAGCTTTCCCTCCATTCACATAAATTATGTATTCATAAGGACTCCATGTTTAAAAGCATAATTAGTAATATAACATGATTTTTTCCAATTCTGAGTATCTAATTTTCTAAATTATTATAATTCTAAAACCATACGTCGTCAGCAACTTGTTTTAATGCAATTACTTAAAGTGACAATGAACAATTTATTTGACTAACTTGATATTTTTAATAATGTACTCTTGACTTATTTCGCTTATTTTTTCTTAAGGTGTTTGATATTATAGATTTAAATAAGAATCTATTTAAACGATTGAAATATTTTACCCTAAAATGTTATTTAATTGTATATTTAGATGTTATTTATTTACTAGTATAAAACCATCATATTTTCTATCCACAATTTTTGATTAATTAATTTATTATTATTATAAATAATAAATAATTGTATAAAAGATATATCTTTTATACAGAATCTAAGAGTGCATTTTGGAATTATAAGTTATACTAATCTTGTACAAATTAATACTCACTAGATGCAAAAATACCTTTATAAGTTTAAATAATAATATATTAATGTAAAACATAAATTATATTCTTTAAATATTTCATTTAAACATTTCACATAATACTCACAAATTTTAATACAATTTACAATATATTAAATTTTTACAACAGAAAGTATTTCTAAGAAAAGTATATCTGAAGATAAAAACACGTATTCTTAAAAAAAATGTTTATCTTATTTGCTTCCCTTTACTGTAACTGTCCCTAGACATCAATCTATGTACGAATATGACAATTTCACATCCTCTAAAGTCAAGTAGCAAACCAGAGATAAACAAAATCGTTATTGCGATCGTTGATCGAATGGATAAACAAGCGTTACTTCTTTCTACTCGTGTAATCATAAAACAGATTTCTTGAAAATAATAAATTAAACAAAAAATCAAAGAATACTTTATTATTACGAAACAGTATAAAAATACAATTTTATACGTTATTTTTTTAAATATTATGTTTCTGATTTTCTAAAATTACGATAATACAAAGTAAATCTACTAAATAAAAATGCATTTAAAAATGTTATTTTATTAACTTAAAGAATTTCTATCAATTTGTTATATTTGTTTTATTTGCATAATGAAATTTTAATCCAAAATAATCGAGATACTTACTTTATTGTAAAATAAGCTATTGCAAAAAAAATATATATTAAATTATTTCTTAAAATGCTAAAGAATACAATTCAAAAAATTTATATTTACACAATAGAATCTAACACTAAATGTTATTTTCAGTGAGGAAATTTCGGAATTGAACTTCTTTTATTGATTTATAATTGTATTTTTAATATAAATGTGAAGAAAATCTTCAAAAATTTATGTCCTTACTTTTAAGTGCTTTCATATAAAAGAAATTAAATAAATATAATATAGCAGTATAGATTAATGTTATTATATTATATCACAATATATTATATTCATATTTCTAAGAACCAAAAATTATTTAGAATGTATTTTCAAATTCAAACATTTCTTACGATACTAATAATTTTTCACTTTTATTTTGATGAAATATAATTTGATAACAATTTCACTAATTACTCGTAATTTAAACAATTACATAAGATTTATAAATTTATTCTTCAATTTTATAAAATTTAAAGAATTTTAATTTCGAATTTTAACTAATTTGTTAATTTAAAACTAAGCTTATGAAATCTTAAAGAAATCTCGTAAAAAATATTCCGTTGTTAATATTTCAGTACCTCGTTTAAATCCGAAGATCAAAGCGAAATGGCTCACTGACCAAATAAGCAGTAGCATCTGCTCAATCGAACTGTTGAATTAGAAGATTACTCGCAATTTTGTGAATGATGCATAAAAAGTGAAGATTAACCACCAGTAACGAAATATGATATAAAAGGAATCGAAATTGGAAAAGCTTCAATAGAAAGAGAAAGAGTGAGCACTATTTGAAACCGTAAGCTTAACTTTGCTCGAAGGAGCGACATGTATGTTCATTCATCACCGACTCGTAGATGTAGAAAATAGATAAAGTGTATGGATTTTAATATACATGCACTGACACAGATGCGCTTACGTCAGAAACTGCGCACTGAAACAAACAAACAAACAAATACAATATGTATTTAACTTTACAAAACAAAAGTTGACGAAATGAGATTAAAAGCTGTATGTAACCACATGCTATGTAGTTTGAAAGAAGAAAAAGATAAAGCAAAATATTGCCAAAGAAAAGGTGTAAAAGTGTAGCTTGTTGAATAACAAAACTGCAACTAAAGCGCAGGTGCTTGTAAAGTGTAGACTTGCGTTTATGTTGAAGTTCAAAGAGAGCGATCGACCATGCGCATTGATTCGTAAAAAGTGCAGTAAACCATAAAATACTCTCGCGGAAGAAAATATAAAAAAATTCCATCTCCTCCCTGGTATATATATATATATATATATATATATATATATATACATACTTCCTTGTTCTTATTGTTAATTGCCGAAAAAGATGAAAATTAAGAGTATGTAAAAATATTTTCTTTTGTTTTCCTATTGTAGCCCTTTAGTTTTTCACTTTTTAAATAGTAACATATACAGAAGTAGAAACATTTTTATTCTTTTAATATATTATTATACCTTTAAAAATTTATAGGATTTGCTTTTCTTTAAATACAAGATTATTTGTGAAAGAGACCTTATAATGTAAGAATATTATAATGGTCTTATAATGTAAGAATATTATAATGGTCTTATAATGTAAGAATATTATAATGGTCTTATAATGTAAGAATATTATAATGGTCTTATAATGTAAGAATATTATAATGGCCTTATAATGTAAGAAAATTGAGTTAGAAATACAATTTATTCTATGTATATTCGTAATATATATATTTCTATAATATTCATAAATCAATATATTTTGCATATTTTTAAAAATTAGGAATTTTGATAATGAATTTATTCATATTGATTACTGATTCATGAAAAAAATTAATATTTTAATATAATTTAGTTCAATTAAATTATTCAAATGGATAATAACTTACATAAGATTTAAGTTTACATAAAAAATTACTAAATATAATTGTATTATTTCTTACAAAAAGAATAATAAATTTATTGATAAGCTCATCGATATGCTTCCGAATAAATTTTATAAAAATTTTGTTCTTTTTTTCTAAGATACACAATTTATATTATCATGCAAGATGAAAGCACTTCCATAAATTAAACTCAATATATGCATACAAAATATATTAGTACACTTCAAATCATGCGGTAAGTTCGATTAATCAATGCAATAATAGACTCGAAAACGTAAATATTATATGACAATAAATATTTAATAAAAAATAAATAATTTTCAATTACATCATCTAATACTTTCTCATATATTCTCAGTGTATATTATAATAATAGAATAAAGAATTTATTCTTCTCATACGATTATAACCACACCTCTTACTACTTAATCTTTAATTCACGCAATTCGAAATAGAATAGATTCAATAAAAACAGAAAGTTTAAGAATTTATAATTTTAAATTATATTTTCTAGATTTTCTGTAATTTAATGTGATTAAAATGCATTTGTACACCATCAGAAATATTAATTTTAACAGACATCTCATAATTTTTTTAAAATTTATTATTGTATATTTATTACATAATGTTGAACAGAAAAAGTTTCTTTAGTAGAATTAAGAAAATTATGTATACTTGGAAACTTTATATGTAGAAGATTTGTTGCATAGAATTATATTTACAATCTCTAAAATGTATAATTTGACATTTTAATAATCACTCAAAGAAGTTTTTGAAATGTAGAGTTCGATAAATAATAGAAAATGTTACATAACACTATATAAAATTGTAAATAGAAATATAAAGATATCAGTTTATAAAGACTATTTTAGAAAACCACATGATATAATTCTTGATTTCACAAGAAAACTGAAAACATTTACTTCCTTCTTACAAATTAAAATCTACAAAACTTTTCCAACAATAAATAGTAGGTATATATATAATAACTTTTAAATAATCTATTCAAATATTTTAATTATAGGTTTTCTTGTATATAATTATAAGTTAGCGATCTTTTGACGACATAATTTATAATGAATTAATAAAACAAATTAATTTATTCAGTTGTCAAATGAACTTGCGATCTTCTATTTTTATGCCTCATGCTTTTTTCAACTGAACTACCAGTGCTCGCTTATTTCTAAACTCTCTGATTTATTCTTTCAATTATATTTATATTTCGAGGTGATTCTTTAAAAAATCTACTATACATTGAAGTATTAATCAATATAATACATTAAAATTGATTAAAACTTCTAACATTTTCTAAATTTTCACATAAAAGTCTTTGCCTCAATATTTGAAAGTTTTTATAAATAAACTATATTAGCTTAAATATAAATAAATTTTATCTTAGCATATTATTTATTTTTATTTATCAGTGCTTTATGAATAATATGTAAACTTAAAAATAAGAATATATTGATTTGAGATATTAAACTTTGTTTAAATAAAACTTGATCGATATTTATCTAATTCAAATGAAAAATTTAAAAATATTTAAAACATAAACATATTATTTTTCTAGAATACTACGTTTTTTATATAAGTGATTATATAATTATAATTGTTATGAATTTATTATCTTTAATAGTCAAATTACGTTTATATTATTATAATACTGTAGAACATGAACATCAAAATATTTTGGTTATTTTCAAAAACAATTTTAATTAAATATTTACAAATTTAAAAACAATTTTTAAATTATTATGAATTTATTCTGCAATATTTTAAACTCAGGAAACATTGACAGTCTAATTACAATTCTTGCATAATTATGTTCGTTTTTTAAGAATATCCTTAAGTAGAAATTATCAATGGATTTAATAAAAATACCTACTCTATATAAAATAAAATTAATTAAAATAATAAATTTATCTAATTTTAAAAATTTTGAAAATTTTGTATTTACTTATAATAAATCTTATTAGATGAAGCACTAACTTTTTCTGAATTTTTGCAAAGATGATCTAAAAATTTATTTTCTTTGAACTTTCCTTTTATTTGATGACTTTTAAACACCATTGTTTGTAACATTTTTCTCAGGAACTCAAACTTACTTATTTTAATAATATAATAAAAATATGTAATTACTTCTATCGAAAATATTACAGTTTATATTCTTCATGTAAAATTTGTAAGCTGCAAAAAAGAACTTTTTCTTTTTGTAGATACCATTTATACCTATTTAAGAAAATGTTCTTTTACAAAGACTTGTATTTTCTGTCTCAATTATATATATGTAATGATATAATATACATACTATGATGTGTAATTTTACCTTATATTTTAATACTTGCTCTTTAATTAAATACTTATAAGTAATTATTTCAAACTTTTGAATTAACTTTTATTAACCTTTATTAAAATCTGATAAATACATTATAACTCTATTTGAATGTAGTAAAGTTTCAATGTACATTATTACAGATTTACTATTTAGTTGGAATCTATCATTTTTTTTAACTAGTTCAATGTTATTTAAAATGCTTTATTCCAATATTTAATAACAAATATAAAAAAATAATTATAAAAATAATTATATGATATAAATTTAGCAAATTTAATCGTAAAAATAAAATAGGTATAATTACATTGCCTAAATTGGAATTCATACGAATTATTATTTTTATAATCATTCTTTGCAAGTATTAAAAATATATAAATATTTATATATTTATATGTCTACAATACAAATATTTATGAATTATTAGGATTAAAGGCAACGAAACATTTTCTCACAGAATGCTACTTTGACAATCAATAATACTACGGTCACGATTCTTATTTTTTAAATTAACTGCTTCTAAATTGCTTTCATTTGGAAAATTTTACAATTAAATGTTTCAATTTATTCTATGTGTGATATATAAATGCAATATTTTTATAGCCTCTTGCTTACACATAATAGTCGATACAATTTTATTTTTAGTTCTCAAAATATTTACAAGTTGTGACATGTGTTAAAATATTTCTTTTTCAAAATTCTGTAATAAATTATGTTATATTTATATTAAAAGATATGTACATTCTAGATACAAATAATATTAAATAGAATTAAATTTGTTGTTAAAATTTTTTAATTGTCATTATGATTACTTAAAATAAAAATTATTATTCTTCTCAATGAAACCTAAAATAGAATAATTTTAAATATGTCAGTATTGTAGTAGAATTACATACAAAATATAGTTTTAATTTAATTAGAAATTATATTAAAAATTTTTTTGTATGTATGATACCAAACAGTAGATGTTTCGTTTCATAGGAGCTTCCACAACATTTATTTATTTAATAAATTTATTTGCAAGTATATTAAAAAGTATTCAAAATTTTTTATAAATCTTTTATATTCATGGTACATTTAATTCGCTCAATTTTATTAATGGAAATCATTCAAATATTTTAATAAAGACAGCTCTTATCCTAATTATATGAATTATTAAAAAGATGTATTTTTATATTTCTTTTGTTTATATTTACATTTAAAAAAATTGATTTAGAAAAAACAAACAATAAAAAACAAAACATTTATTAAGTAGTTTTTTTAAAATAATAAAAAATAAGAATTAATGATAACAGTAATGATAAAAAATAGTCTTTTCAATGTTTTTATTTTATCTTTATTTTTTATTTTTATAATATTATTTATTAATAATGAAAGTTTAACATTAACTTTTTACATATGAAGAAATATAATTAGAGATGATAACAGAAAAAATACTGACGTTCATTGAACAAACAATGCAAATTAATTTAAAAAATATTTTCTTTTTTATATTAAGACATTGTAATGAGTATATCAAGTTTACTAATACATATGATGAGACAATTATTGGGTGAGAAAAAATTTTTTGTAATATAAAGTTTGTGACTTGACTTAAAATTCATTTTACATGTAAATTTATATTTCACTTTATGATAAAAAATATCATGTATACCTTAGTGTAAATTATTACAATATTTACATTAAATGATAGATATGAATTATTAAGCAGTTTGTATTACCAATAAACTCAACGTTAAACAATACCTATCATTTTTATTATAAATTGTTAAAATCTTGAATTAAAACTTTCTGTACTAAATGATACTTTCCTTTTATTAAAATTTATTTTTATAAATATTTAAAACATATTATTTTTCAAATATTTAAAATTTCTTTAAATCATAAATTTAATAATTATTATAAATAATACAATTGTTTACAATTTTCTGTAACTCATAAGTCTTATATTTCACCCACATTTATTTTAATAACTGTATATGAATCCTCATTTTTACCTCGTAAAAATTATCTTTGACTCTTATTTGTTTTCATAGCCATTAAGAGCACAATAACGATTAACGCTTTACAAGCTACTATTTACAAAATTGTTATCACGCATGAACTACATACAGGATATCATACAGACGACGCCTCAAAAAAGTAATTATAATATATTTCTATGTTTTAATAAATAAATTTTTTGTTATGCAACAATTCGAGCACCATTTATCCTGTACCGAGTAATAAGTTTCATAATAACATAATATTATAAACCATATATTATAAAAAATAAATATAATATAAATATATTATTTTAAATTATTTATCCTTCTAAATTAAATAAATAATGGATAGTTTTATAAATATACATTAGATAATTATACTAAATGATTAAAATCGTGATGGCTGATTCTTAAAATATAAAAATTAATAAAATTTTTTAATTTATACATTTTCTCTTAAGAAAGTATTTTTACGTATATAAATTAATTCTATATTCGTTCATAAGTTGTACGATATTTTCAAATATTATCTTATTTTATACAGCTAGCACATTTTTAAAAAATCTGACACTCTAAAAAATAACAATTCTTTAATTAACATTCAAATTTATAAATTCAGCAATTTGAGAGAAAATTATCTTTATAGAAGTGCTGTTTCTCCTCAAAGTATAAAAATTATAAATAAGTTAGTAAAAATGTCGGTACAATTATGCATGCATTAATATGTAATACTAACGTAAAAATGATAGCTCAGTCAATTACCTAAAAAATTTTTAAAAATTACACTTTTAAATACAAAAAGACAAGATCAACTCGTCAAATTCAATCTAGATATAATGTAATGAAAGCGCTTAAGAACAGTTCGCTTATTTTGTCCTAATTCTATGTTTGCAAATATCGAGCGTCGTCTGGCGAAGTTAGAAGCGAAATCTTAACGATTTCCTTCTTTTTATTTATCAGTCGCCAGTTTCTCATTTTTAATACTCTCTAAGAGCGATATTCGGCGTTTTAAATAACGGTATTTTTCCTAATCGTTAACTTATACCGTATTTCATGCACAGGGAAGAAATAATGTTCCATAAATATTAATAACACATGATGTTTTTTTATACAAGATATTTCTTACAGTCGAGAATTGTATACCCATATGCGAAAACAATCGTGTAATTAATATCATTTTATTGACTTCAAATCACAAATTAAGTTTTTAATTGAAACGCATTATCTTTATATAATCGAATGGTATTTTAATTAATTATTGATTATATTTGTTACGTATCGGTAAATCAGCAGAACACACTTTTATACAAATATTTCAGAACAAAGTATACAAGATTTTTTGTATCTCATCGCATCAATCCCGTTTATTTATTCATTATCATCAAAGTATAAAATTTACGCTAGGAACTGTATTAATTAATGCATACGGTTATCCGCACGCTAAAACCATAAAAAATTGTGCTAATTTAAATTTCTCGGGCATTAGAGTTTTACATACGTAAACTACAAAGTACAAACGTTCCTATCGTCATATTTCAATTTTATTTTATTTTTACTTTCATCAAAAGTAAAAAACAGTTTTGTCAATTATCTTTCAATAAAGTTAAAGTTTTTTATTTAAAAAAATTAACAACTAATTATGTATAACGCCATAAAATTAACAAATAAATAAGAAATTACTAAATTACATTATATATCTTGCATTATAATTGAACATCTTGAGTAAAGTCTTCTTTATCTGTATTTAAAAATCAGAAATTAATTTACTAAGCAATTTTTAATTATAACTTAAATATGAGCTGATATGTAAAAATTAACTTTATTTAATTTATGTCATTAAAAGACAATCTTAGAAAGATTCTCTGTCATTTGTTTCACAGACCGAAAAATTGTTGTTCTATATTGTATTTATTTTTTAAAGATTTTAATTTACAATATTAGAAATGACACATTTTAAACAATAATATCTGAAAATCTGTAATTTGTTTTCATAATAACACAATATTTTTGTTGCTAGATTATCGTCCACTCTTCCACGAATCAACCATCGTTGTGCATTTTGTATCACATTCCAAGTATCTCAATCGACATTCTCATCTCTTCCTATACTAAAAAAATAGTCAGTGATATCATGTATATACCACCTCATTCTTATCTTTCATAATTTAATTATTTAAACACTAAATGACGATATAATATTTTTCGATGGTATTGAAAACATGGTTTTCCTTTTTTTAATTCAATCATTATTTTATTCTTACTCTCACAATTTTATGCACAGTAAAATTAAATTAACAGGAACATCCATATTTGTTTTATTAAAACTATTGTATATTGAAATTCTAATAAAAATGAAAGAATCACTATAATTTTGCATTTTTTCATTTTTTTTGTGCATTTACAAAAATATTTTGAAATGTTTAATTCCATGTTACTAATTACACGTGAATAAAAATTTGAATGTTTCTCTTTTTTCAGCTATCAAAATCATTAAAAAAATTTAAATACTTTTAAATGAAGTTTAAAAAATATTTTTTAAGGTACAATGTACAACGATAAGAAAAGCAAATTTGGAGACAAATGATGTACTAAAATATTTTAGTTGATTTATGTTACTTTTAATAACTTTCTTATTTTCGCAAACTTTTGTTTCTTGGTTAATTTAAAAAAAAAACAATGATTATGTTATATTAAATACTAAGCTTTTAGCTGCGTAACCGAATTTTCTCAAATAACTTTTATTTTTATTATCACGCTAATAAATCTAGGAACGAAATTTTATTTCAAGAATTTAATTTTATACCAGCCTTTATTTATTCATGAAATACGTTTATGATAGAATACTAATAAAAAATTGCTAGTTTTCATGAAAAATATTTTTAAATAGAATGAAGACTTCTCCAAACATATACAAATCCATGTACACATCTGTAGCAGTTTAATAAAAAAGATAAACGCATTTCTTGCAAAATGTTGAATGTGCTGTAACTTATAGTTATAGATTCTTTTATAAAATCAAAGTTAACAAAAATAACAAAAGAATAAAGTTTACAGGATGGTTCTGAAACCACTGATAGTCAATATTTGATAATGTGAATAACCTACAGTAATCTGTCTTTGGAAACTATTCACTGTTTCTAGTTGCGGACTTTTATAAAACAATCTGCATCTGACCTGGGGTTAGCAATGATCGTTTAGAATCGATGTCGATATTACTAGATATTTTTTCTCAGGTGTTTCTAAAATGTTCGAGCTCGCGCCATGAACTAGTTGCGCATATGCCCTCGCCTCTCCACCACTCGTTTACATCTTTATAGTATCTGGATCTTCGTTGATCATCATGTAGCATTGAGCAGACTCGGCACCAGAAGTAAGTATTAATGAACTCACCAGTGCCTTTCCACTTGAAATACGAATTATAAAGTTTATCATCGGCGTCTAATCGATGTAAATACTCTGCGAGCTCTCGAGGTGACTTGAACTCATCCACGTGAATATACGAACGATAAGGAGCGCTACGTGCGTAATCGGTTGGATGAGCACCCATTACAATCGGTAGTACGTTATGCCTATGACATTAAAATGAATTTTTAAGTAAATTTATCATCGTTTTAAAACAAATTAATAAACTTACATGTATTCATTTGGAAAAGCTACTTTTTATATAAAAGGTGAATAAAGAAAATACTTTAGAGGCCTAATAGAAGCTTAATAAAAAAGGAGAATGCTAATAGTTTATAAAATCATTTTTTAACTAAAAAATAAATTTTTTGAAGAAGAAAGTTTTTGACAAAAATTTATAAAGTGTATATTGCAGTGAATATTTCAATTCAAGAAAATATCTGGCAAATGTCAATAAAAATAGGTCGTGTTATAAGCAATATTAAATTAATTATATTCATTATATTTATAATAACATTGTTAATAGATAAAATTCCACACGTAAAATATACAAGTTAAAGGCACACAGTAAAACTTTATTATCACATATTTTATTTCATATTGAATTTTACTTATTTGAAATATCATTGTTCAATAAAGAGATAAAAGAAGACATCAGCGTTTCTTATTTATTAAGCTGATGTTTTGCTTATTCATAACCTTGTTATACTCTTTGTAATTTTATAGACTGTATGAGTTTTTATCAAATGAAATATTATTATCTCATATATATACTAATATAAAATTAATTATAATATAAAAGTTCTCAGAAAAGTGAATTAAATGTAAATATAAAAGTTTTATTTGAGAACATGAAGAATTACATTTTAAAAAATTTATTGAACATTTTTTAAAACTCTTAATATGTTTTAAAACACCATGTTTGTAACGTTAATATGTTTTGTAACACCATCATATGTTTCAGTTATTTTATATTAAAATTTAATATTCAATGGAAAATATCAATCTTAAAGAAGTTATTTTATATGTATAGTGATAAATTTTTTAAATGTAATATGTATAATTCAAACAATGAATAAACAAGCTGTGAAGATTAATTATTCAAATTATTCAACATTTCTACAAAGTATACATTTACAAATTATGATTTTAAAACCATTTATAATATTTATAATCAGTTATATTCATTTCAATTATATTAATAAATTAATTAGTGTTATGAATTTAATACAGATAAAAAAAATACAAATTAATTAGTGTTATGAATGTAATATAGATAAAAAAATACATAATAAAAGAAATATAAGATAATATTTCGAAATATATTTGTCGATTTTAAGGAATTATATGCTCTTCCAACATTGAATTTCAACGTTTTCTAAAATTTTATAAGCATTGTACAATCTGTATCAGATTACAATGTTTAAAATTTAAACTTTGTTTTATTTACAATATTTTTCTTTATACCAATTAAAATACTTATTTTATAAGAATTTATTAAATGAAAATATTAAATGAAAATAAACTTTAAAATAATTTTCTTTTTCAAAAATAATAGGTATAAATAAAATTATATATAAAGTGTCGATGAAAAATTATTCTAAAATGTGATATAATAATATTAATTTTCTATATAAAAAAAACATATTTACCCAAGACCATTAACGAAAAACTTCTCTGTAATATAATCACGACAGTTGGAATTTTCAAAAGCTAAATAGAATTTGTAATCGGCATCCAGCATATCAAAACAGGCTTGAGCTTGCGATCGTGAACACCTTAAAGTACCGCAAGCTCCATAAATGTCGACTTCAATATATTTTGAAAGTTCCTTAGCGTAGTACATGCGCTGATTTCGAGGATGACAATTGGATACGAACCACGCAACCTAAAAATACAATTTTTTTATAGAAAAATAAATAATTGTTCTATGATGAATTGTGTTACTGATTAGATACTTTCATTTTTAGGGAACGTGATTAGAAATTTTAATA
The DNA here is from genome assembly GCA_018907045.1 of Wiebesia pumilae. NCBI lineage: Eukaryota > Metazoa > Arthropoda > Insecta > Hymenoptera > Agaonidae > Wiebesia > Wiebesia pumilae. Next base: position 529,681 of record JACCHZ010000147.1, on the reverse strand, counting down.
ACGGCTACGTTTTTAAACGTGAAAAATGATTTTTTCTGTTTGATAGAATGAGAAATTTTTATTTATATGGAAGAATATATACATAAATAAGTAAAAATTTTTTTACTAATTTAATACAAAATATTTTAAAAATAAATAATTGTATGCCCATTACAAAATTAATAACGAAAGAGGCAATAATATTACCTTTTTTGTTTTATTAGCAGCATAATTGAAAGTTTGTTGAATTTGAGTAATACGGGGATTATAATATTGCCACCTTTCGTAAGGCGCAACAATATCGCTGTCTCTTCGATAAGTTGCTGTCCAATTCACTAAAACATTTTTCACACTTTGCGTATGATAAGGACATTCCAGGAAATATAACATCCATATCTTTAAAAAAATAAAATTATTTTTAGTTACATTTTATTTTTAATTTATTTTCAATTTATATTAATTTTATAAAAGATGTAATGAATTTCCTTCTCACATTTAAAAATTATCCTTTTACTTACATTATTATTGCATAATTCGTCTGAAATCGAATAAAAATTCATACAAAAAATTAACAAACCTGATTTGGAGATCTTCGTCCAGTATGTGTAATATAATCCTTAAAGAGGATTAAATCAGCATCGTTCGGATTATCACGAGTTATCATGCAGGTGTTTACGGGGCACCTTTGTTGAATGAAAAAATCTAAACCAGTTTTTGCCTCACTCATCCCATGCGGTATATAAATCTTTTTAAAGCGAATGTCAAGACTCGATCTATTGTACTCTGGTGGAATGAACATGAGCTAAAATCATAATAGGCGATGTACGTTTAATTTTCCAATATTATATTTTTTAATCATTTTTAAGAATTTCATACTCGTATCATTAGATATAACGAAACAGGACCATTATACATTTACAATATATCTATTCTTAAATATCTAGATATTGGCGTACCTGATTTATTACACGATCATCTAAAGAATCTTCTTCAGGCCAAAGACGTGCAATTCTTTTACCCGTGTTTCGAGATCTCAAAGCTGGACTTGGTCGTCTTTGTCCGCCTTTCATGTACCATGGTCTTTTTATTGGATCGCTTATCTCGATTAAATTTTCAACAGTATTCGCCGACCTGGTTACATTAAATACCTGAGCCAAACAACGAATTTAGATGAATTTTCTTGATAACTTAAGTCTGAATTGAAATCTGTATTTTCTTCTATACTCATCTATTACTTAAAAATAATTACATTTCAATATTATTAAAAATTATTGTTACAAATTTAAATTATTAATTAATAAAATTAATATAAAAATTACGTGATAAAATATAGATCAATAATAATGCAAACATTTAATTTTTCGTGTCGAACATATTAAGCATGTATAAGTATTCGAAATTTATAACGCTTATACATAACATTAAAGCGTTAGTATTTTAAAACTTGTGCACTATATCAAACTGATAAAGTACAAACTAATAATATGTGCAATGTGATATTTTATACATCCTACACCTCATCCTCTATTCGTAACAATCCTTTACCTATTATGACGAATCGGAATCAAATATAATTCTTAGTGTATTAAATATGTTATTTTACTTTTTTTAATTTTTACTTAGTATTCTCTGAGTTAAAAAACAGATTGAATGTGAATTCAAATATAATATTTTAAAGGATTTTTACTTCTAGAGTGTATTATAATTTGTTACATCGGTATTTATTTAAAATAAATTATACATTTTAACTTAAATTTATATTATCCTACTCTGCTTTAAATAAACAAGTGAAGCATCTATTCCATTCTTATGCTATGATATCAAATTAGAAACAAAAACATAATTCATATGTTGCGGACAATTAAATGAAAGCTTTATTGTATAATGAGAAGCTTGCGTGCGCTTTACTGCATTGCAACTTTAAATTTGCTTTCTCGTATTTTGAACTCCACATTTGCAGGTGTTAAAAAATTCTTGGCTTTACAATGTTACATATATCAGATACTTATTTAAAATATGCATTACATATAAAAAGTATATTTTACGTATTATTTTTGACCTTTTTGTCCCTTACGTTTTTTGTTTAAATATTTCGAATTATGAATAAATTAAATATCATCTTCAAAATTTATGAAAAGTAAATAATTTATAAACAGACTTTTTATAAAAAATAATATTTTTAAATGATAAATTTTATTAAGCTATTATTTTAATATGCGCTAATTGCAATTTAAACTAAACTAAAAATTAATATTCTTAGTAGATGAAAATAACAACATACAATTTTGATTATACAATATTTTAAATAAGTTTAATTATATAAATATACTTTACTTAAATCTAATTTATAATTATATGTTATGAATAGCGTTTAATATATTCAATTAGTAATTAGATTTTATTTTTATTTTTTATTTTCGTAGATTTTTTATTATTCTTAAAGAATAAAAAATATTGCAAAGATCACTATTCTTAATTTCTTCAATAAAATCTGCAGTTACTGCAGAAAATATAGAAATATATTATTATAATAAATTTTTTTATATGACATCCAAAATTTGTATCCACGAACAATTTTCACTTTTTAAATGTTATAAATTAATTGCGATACCATAACATTATTTTCGTAAATTATATAATTACAAATAAATAAAAAATACATTATATAAAATATGATTTAATTATCATAAGTTTTCAACATTTTGAATATTTTTTGTTAACAATAAGTATATAATTAGATGTGTAAAATGAAATGTTTAAAACAAATATTTATTTACGTAACTATCAAAATCAATTTATTCAGTAGTACTTATTTTAGTAATATGAAGTAATAACATCTTTCATACATATTACTCTAACTTCAAAAATTTTTAAAATATCAATTTGCTAATAAATAATACCAAATTTTTTTTATATCTTGAAGTATAAAATATATCTTCATAAAATTAAAATTTATATCTGTAATTACCTTCTATTTATTTATTATAAATAGTTTCTTAATTAGTTTTGGATAGTTTCAGTTTTTTATCAAAGTACATATTCAGTTTTTATCTATTTTTAATTAAATATATATTTCATTTTTGTGTTTGCTTATATAAGTAAATGAATCATGAATTTAATGAGAAACTTAATATAAATAAAATGTATCCAAGAGCTAAAATTAAATTAACCAGATGTCATAAACTTATTTATAGATCAAAATAAAAATTTATTTTTTCAAAATTCTTATAACCTTGTCTCAATTTATATTATCAAAACAACTGCCTATAAAAGCAAATCAGTACTAATATATAAGTATTATTTACGTACTGTACTAAATAAAAATTCAATTTATATCAAGCTTTATTACAATGAGATCAACAATAAATATACACTATCCTTATTAATATATACCATTCATCAAGTTCATATAATTTTGATGTAATAATTTTTTTTTATAAGTTTATGAAACATAATTAAAACATAGTTAATCTTCGAATTTGATTATTTAATCTTATTATAATTTTGTAAGTATTATTACGAAGTATAAGAATTTTAAAAGTACATACTTTCGACAATTTTTAACGTAATGCAAGATTTGTGTATTAGCTCATGTATTTATAAAACGCTTTTAAACAAGTACCCAGAGCTATGCACATTATATTGCATTTACCTCAACTGGTAGCTTTCTCTGAGCAGTTCTCGCTCGACCTCTCATCATCTTCTGCATTGTCGTCATAGATTTCACAGGGTCCGAAAGCGTTCTTATCTGCGTCATGCGAAATTCACCACATGAGAATTATCCTCAAATATGGTAGTTTCTACTCGCTAAGTTTTTTACATATAGATGCAAATTTTTTATTTTAAGAACGTCTTCCTACATTGCGAATTAATCAAATACATCCACAATAAACTCTTTGAAGTAAGATGATCAAATTATTCATTTTGTTTTTTATATCTTTCATTGAATATATAAATCTTCAAATTTTTTAAATGAAAATATATATTAGCAGAAATATTGTTCTGATTGTTCAGGGAATTGAAAGATCTAGGAAAATAGCGGAGATTTTGTAAGCCTTTAGTGAGTATTTTATTTTAATAACCGCTGCATTATAAACGACACTACTACTATGACATTGTAAGGTTTTATGCCTGTAGCTCTAGCGAAGCTTTTACGTCTAATAGATCTATTTACCATAAATCAGTAACAGAAAATTTTTTCAGATGATTATATGAAATTAGCATAATTATTTCTATTACCATTTCTACCTTAATAAATTTTTAATTCAAGGATTTTATATGACATAATGAAATTTATTTGTCCTTATAATTATAAATAATTGAATTATTTTGCAAAAAAATTACAATAAGAATTATTATTCAGAAAATTATATTTAATATTATATTATATGATAAAATGAAACTATAAATTAATAACGAATTTATATATTTATAAATAACGAAAGTCATTCTTTTCAGAAAGTACGAAATACCGTGAAAAATGTATAATTTAAAAACGTTTTTGAAACACTTTTCATATAAAAGTAATTAATTATCGGACTATAAATAATCAAAGAATAAATTATGTTACTAAAAAAATTCAAGTTTATACATTAGTAGAAATTAATAATAAAATTTTATTCTCCATCAAATAAATGCCCCTATATCTAATTATATTGTATTATAATTTAATTGATATTGTATTAAAATTAAAATATTTACTTAAAATATTATGAAACGACGTATTATAGATGTATCAAGAGTAATCATATTTATGTTTTATAAAAATCAAAATAGTTCTTAACTAGAAATATTTATTTACATGTGCTTAGTATGATACTGTGATCTGTGAAAAACAGTTATATACAAGTTTCCATATATTTCCCGATGCAACATATTTTCCTAAAAGGTGAACTCTATGAGAGCCATGCATTTTAAGTTACATATCTATTGAAAGTTGAAAAATTTAGCTTTTTAAATTTCATTCAAATTATAATGAGTAATATTAAAATTCCTACAATTAGATTTAACTGGAATAAGGTGAAGCAGCGTGTTATTTTTCCCTAAAAACATGTTTTCTCTTCGTGCAGAGTAATCGACGATCTTGTAAAGTATATTAAAATAAATATATAATTTCCTTAAGTATAGTACATTGAATATATTGTTTAATTTTATTTATTTATTGATTTATATCAATAACTACATTAAATAATAAACATACTTAATAACATATTCTTATTTTAATTTATTCAGAAACCAGTATTGATTGCTTGATTCCAATTTGCAAGTTATTCTAGTTAAAATAAAAATTGAAATAACTGAAAGATATGTTTTAACAATTATTTTTAGTTTCTTAATTCAAACAAGCAGTTTGAGAACAAATTGAAATATATATGCACAAATGTATTAAAATTTTAGTGTATTTGAAATTTCTTAAAAAAACAATCCTTCTTTATATATTTCATTTTATTCTATAGATTTTATTATTGATATCCATAATTTAACTTTTATATCTTTTATTCAAATATTTACTTCTAATAAAATTTGTTTCCTTCTTCATAATCTTCTTCATTACAAATATTTATAACATATAAAGTAGTATAGTAATACATATTATTTAACAATATTTAGAGCATGAATATAAAAGAAATAGTGTTGCTTCATGAGGAATATGAATTACTTTAATTAACCCCTTAAAACTAAAATTCTTCGAATAAAACGTTATTATTATTCATTCCTCTATTAATTATTATCACTATTAAAAATATATTATTATGGACACTTTTTTATATTTCTTTTTTTATTCAGTCCCAGAAAAAAGTCTTATTTCTAAATAAATCATTTTAATGTTTCTAATAATTATTTTCCTATCTTATATGTCAATAAAAATAATAAATTAAATTAAAAAAACTATCGAATATATTACAATATATAATGACATAAATAAATGTTTACTTATTTTTAGTTTATTATTATTTATTGCATAATCACTCATTTGTTTTTGAAGATATTATTAAACGTGTAATAATTAATTTTATAATATTTTAAACAGTAACATTTTTATCTACAAGAAACTGATTCTAGTTCTTTTCTGAAATATAATCGCTAAATATTTTTCGGTAATGTCTTATTAATAACGAAAATAGAAAGATTTTCTATTAGATATTTATAAGTATAATGATTTACAGAAGACTAAAAGATAGATCTTTGAATACTTATACTTACGGAAGTTAATTAAATAAAATATTTTATGCGTAATAATAAAACTTACAATGAAATATATAATTAATTTATGGAAATTAGAATTTTTAAATGAATATATTAAAAATTTCATTGTTGTTACAAATTTTATATATTTAATTAATATAATCTATTCCTTTCAGGTGCTACCACTTTGCCGTACATCCCATTCAGGAACGCTAGCTTAATCTGGATGGGTGAATAAGGCAGCATGTAGCTCTAGCTCGGACTTAAAGGATGAGTAAATCTGAACTTCGCTTTGGAGAATAAGTGGGAATGCTTGTACGAATAAGGATTCTCGTAATAGAAGTACTTGGATTGAATGAAGAGATCGCCATAAAAAAGCTCTTTCGTGTATCCAAGTGGACGAAAAAAAAGTAAATCTGCAGAATGAAGACATACATCACGTTCAAAGATCCTGATATTAGATTCTTTAGTTCAAGAGTTGTTTGGCATCTTCTAAATTTAAAAAGAGATTTGTTAGTGAAAATTTCTTCAAAATTTGTTGAGCATCTAAGAGTAATCTCTACTAGATGTTCAAATAATGTGATCCTTATGTATTGGTAACAAAATGGTTTCTTGCTGGTACTCAAAGATATAATTTTTATAATTATTAAAAAGAAAAATGAGAAGATTGTACATTTGATTCTATTGCATCGAAAGTGTAAGAGTATGTATTAAGTATAACTAATATTTAATTTCAAAAAGAGTATAAATAGGTTATCAATAAAATGAAAGAAGGAGTATACAAAACATAAACGTAAATGAAAGATGTTAACGATTCAATTCTATCGAGCCTTCTTATAGCAAAAGTGTCTATCTAAATGAAGACTGGAACATACACGATAGATAAATAAAAAACCATGAACACCCCCGATATACCCATTTCCTGAATTTGATTTCTGACATATGAGAGATCGAATCGCCTATCACGAATCTAAGGAAAAATGAAGATTATAGATATTTAAAAGTAAAACTGATGATAAGTTCGTTTGAACTATACAATACGGCGAAATATTGAGCTAGCTAATGGCACCCTGGAGAATCGACCATCATCCAAGTACATTGAATAACAAGTTTCAATACAAATGGCGCAAAACAGAAGTAATTCAATAAAATACCTTTTTTCGGTACTTCATTCCACCGTCATGAAAGTTATGTGAAACATAAACATCATTATATAGTATTAGAGAAATCAATCAAGATAACTTAGCACAACAGAATTGAGTTTGAATGTTTGATTGGCACGAGTATACACTAAAGCTGCTATATATATAATGTACATAAATATGTATGGAAATAATTAGTGGGTATTACTTATATCTCGTATATTTATTTGATAACCGAAGTAGTCTTATTATCACTCTTTATTCAACGTATGCATAAAGATATATTAATATTATAAAACTATTAATATACTTTTATATTTATGATTTAAATAAAGTATTAAATTAATTTTTATTTATAATTATTAACATATTATACAAGCAATATATTTGCTTATTGATATTTATTACAAGCAGTTATAATTATTGCATCTCATTATTGTTATAACTCACTTTCTTTTTTTCACTCACTTCAATATCAAAACATTCTTCATCAATAGTAAAAACTTACCACAATAATCCCTCAACAAGTTTAAGCTTGTTGAGTCTTATTATATCTGTATTTTTTCACCGGATTTAACTTTCCATTATTTAATATTTCACATTTCATATTTATTTATATTTAAATAATTATCTAAAACTAGTGCACCACAGCATGTACCTTAACAAGAACTTATGAGATGTATTACACAGTAGTGTATAAACAGTAATCCATGTAGGTTTGTGTGTGTGAGTGCATGAACACATATGTATACTGGAAGAGAGCGATATTTTACGTAGGAATAAGGAGCAATTTGCAGGAAAGATGTTACAAATCTGTGCACGTTTCGTCCCAGGTTGATCTACGGGATTAGTCAGATCAACCTTCTCATATACTTGAGAGAGAACACGAAATATTTGCTTGAATACTATTCTACTGCTAACTTCGATGTTTTGAAAAAAGCATAACACAGGTTTTATGGTGAATCTTTACATTACTCAGCTACGATTATGTATACCTTCTGCTTAATCATGTAGATATTGCAATCTCACACAAATACATATGTATGTACGCACCAAAACAGAAAATAATTAAACAAAATCTGAGTGTATTATTAAAATTATTTTATTCCTTTGAAGTGAATTAGGTAGACTTTATAAATAATTAAATTCTTAAATTGTAATTAATACGATAAGTGAAACGTGATAAAAGTAAAATACAATATAAATAACTTGCTGGAAATTATAAATATGAAGTAATTTACTTTATAAAAATTTATAATACTATGCTTCGAAAATAATTCATTTTAATAAAGAACGTCTAAGAATTATTGTTTTGGAAAAAAGATCTCAAAAGAGCATTATTACAAGTATGCGCAAGTAAGGTATATTTTTCGTGATAAGATAATCCAAACAGCACGAATCATGCAATGACAAATTGTTACTCACTTTAGCGCTATCGCCCATAGGCCTGATAGACTGGACTTGTTCTGGTCTCAATCCATGCCAGAACTCCTTTTGTCGCACGTTTACGAGAACAAGTAGCATCCCTGTGAGACATACGATGTACAGGAAGCATCTCTTGAGCGATAGACGCGGCAGAGCCATACCGCATTTGTACGCCCGCGTCACCGCAACGATCGTTCGTTATGTATCCCAATTGTCTTCTCTATCTATTTAGTAGTCGAGGCTCAGCCTGATCCAGATCCCTCCTCCCTTGGCCCAGCAACATTCGGCTGGTATACTTCTTCAGCAAATTAAATGACCATTAAAGTCTTATCATTACTAATGTATTGATCACAGTTTAGCGTATTACATTACTTTATCAACGACCGTTCGTAAATAAATGATACAACTACATACTACCTTTATTCTTTTTTTTACGGTAACTTCAAAATTCTGAATTTGTAAAGTGTATGCCAGCCTAAAACGTAATTTGACAACTCACTTAAGATAGGATATTCTTATCAGAATAATTTTTATTACATTATTCGTATACGCAATTATACTTCTGATAAGATTCAGCCTCTTTACCAAATGTTAATTTTATTTAATATTACGACATAATTATAAATAATTTTAAGCCGTATGTATAAATATAAATTTTATTACAAATAATTGGTATATTTATGAAGAATATAAAGTATTAATTATGTCATTTAACAATAATGAAAAAAAAATTTGTGCAGCTTTAAACAAAATTCCCAAAAGCTATTAAACACTCTAATAAGTATTTTTCTTTTTTATGAATTATGTACAATTATTGTAAATATATGATAATAATTTATTTTTAATATAAATTCAATGTGTATTTATTTCATAATATAAATTAATGATGAATAGAAAATATCTGTAAATTTTAAATTTTAAACATGGATCATATTAATATTAGAATAATTTAATGTTATTCGTTTTTTATAATTTTATAATTTTATATTATATTAGAATAAGTATAAAAAATTTTAACGTAAAACTTTTATGAGATAATATTTTACTTTTTATTTCTACATGTCGAATTAAATCTATATAATACATTTGTAGTACATAATACAAATGCGTTCATTTGTACATCTTTCATTCTATTAAATCCAGATTTTCTTGCTATAATTAACATTTTAAATAGAATTTAAACTATCATACATATGAGTAAGAGCATAAGATATTTTTTTAAATCTACACGTTCGCAAGAGCGAATCAAGGTGGCTCCTATCATGGGGAATGCCAGTCAGACAGATGTTCATTGTGTTGTTTACATTCAAATATGTATGTATATATATACATAACAATTTAAATTAAATATAATGAAATATTTCTTTATAGTTCAAGTACTAGTATATGAGATATCTTGTAAGTACAAATTGATAAAAATTCTCATCAAATTTCTTATTGTAATTATACACCTCGTATAATTATGTATTAGAATTTTTTACAATATTTTGCTTTAATAGTAAAAATATCTTTGATTTCGAAAAAATTAATTAATCAAAGACTATTTATCTGAAAAAAAACTATATTTAAATTTCTGTAAAATTCTGAATAAAGTTCAAGAAAAAATTAAAATTATGAACAATTAATTAAAAAATGATCTTTTATAATTTCAACGCGTTGTCTTTAACTTACAAAATAATTTTGTATATATACATATAACTTTTGCATAGAAAATAAATAATTAAGAATATTTTATTGTTATTTAAAATATTAAAATACATCAGAACGTATTTAATACATTAAATGTAAATCAATTTTCAATAAAAATGTCATTTGATTAATAATTTATAAAAGAGTAAATTTATTTAAATATTCATTCTCTATTAATACAATAGAACTATTGTATTGTCTGAAATATGAAACTTTCACAATTATTTGTATTTCATTGCTTTAATTACATAGATAATTGTCGGATATTAAATAACATTCAAATATTCATTAATTACAATACCTAATTAATAAAAACTACATTACATAAGATAAAATGAGTAGTTAAGCTAAAAATATTTTTTTAACAATAATTTAAAAGCATAAGTGCATAAGCATGAAAAGTAATTTCTCGAATAAAATGAAATTCTTATTTATTTTACTATTAAAAAACTACTCTTCAATGTACTTTCAATATATTATACATGAGGATTAAAAAAAAAAATTTCGATCGTTATTCTTATATAATTTGTTTATTTCATGAAATTACATTTATTATTTAAAAAAATATAAAATTATAATAAATAACATTAAAAAGTAATTGTTTATAAAATTCAATCCATGAGTTTGAGAAGCGAAATAAAATTAGTTTGATAAAATATAACTGAAACACTATGAAAATTGTGCAGATAAACACAATTCTGCTTCAATTCTTTTTGTATATTAATAAACAAATGTTTATGATTAACAATCTATTATTTATAAAAAAATTTTAATTCTGAATGAATACAGCGATATTTTATTAAAATTAAAGCTTTTTTTTATAAATTATATAGTATATATATATATATATATATATATCTTATATAGAAGACTATTATGATGATTATGTTACATTTGAATACTAAACCTCTTTTACTTTCAAACCATTTTCTTACTAATGTAACTCCATTACAATATGAAAAGTTACTTAAGCTCTTTATAATATTAGTTAATTTAATGTTCACATTAAATTCAATAGATAAATTCAAATCAATATAATATAATCATCGTTTAAACCAGTTTACATACAAAAAAAACCTAACCTTTTTATTAAAAAGCATACATTTAACATAAGTATTCAAGCATTTTGAAAAGTCATTTTTACTATCTTATCGGGATTTTTCAAGTTATTGATTATTTTAAAGTCACAAATCATGCCTTTATATTACTACATAACGTATAAAGTACCCAAATGCCATAACAAATACCGTAGCCGGTGATAAGAAAATACATTTAACCTAGATAATTAAATATTGATGCTAGCATTTAATGCGTTTCTAGATTGTCTATAAATTTTGATTATATATCACATTTTTTAAAGATAAGAGTGTTCAAACTATGAGTTTTTACTATTGGTTAAAACATTAAAATTTATTTGGTAGTTTCGAAGTCAAGAAGAATTTACATATTTATATTAATGAAGTGATTTGAAATGAAACAGTTAATAATCGAACAGGACATATTTGATTTATATATATATATATATATTAAATTAAATTATCCTCATTATAAATATTTTTTATTTCAATTTGGCTGAATTATAATTGAAAAGAAGGTCATAAATAAATGTGTCTTTAAATTCCACGCGATCATTTTATATTACCACCGAAAATAAAAGATACAATTTCACGTAAGTTTAGATCAAATATTAAAAGTAAATAAAAGTTTTCTATTTAATCAAAAGAAATTTTATAATATTAAATAATAAAACAAGATTATAATATTTTTACGTTTTTAATACAATAATATTTAAATGATTTAATACAAAGTAAACATTAAAAATGAGATCTAAGAAATGAATGAATCTAAGAAATTAATTAAATTTTATTTATATTTATATTTAAAATTAATTTAAATAAAATAAAAAAACAGTTTATATGAGATTCACTTTCTCATTACGCTAATTTATTTCTCCATTGGAACAAAATTGTATTTAATTTTATATATTTTTAAAAATTTACTAAGCTCTAAGAAATTTACATATTTCTTTAAGGTTCTTTTTTTCGTCTAACGTATAACTTTTCGAAAACCTATATCAAATATAGATAAAAAAAGTCAATTTTATTTGCTTCTGGTATGTTTCACTTAAAAGTATTGATTTAATTTTAACTTTTACTGCACAGAAGATTAAATATTTCAATACTTTCAAATAACAGAGAAAAATCTAATAAAAAATGAAATATAAATTTAAATCTAACAAAATTTGAAATTGAAAAAGTACTATATTTAATGATATTTGAATTATTAATTCTAGTTAACGTTTTTATATAAAAAATTATTTAAAAAGTTTTCTGATATGTATTTTCAAATACAAGGAAAATATTTATATAAATGTAGCTTTTTGTTTACTTCTGTATATCCTATAATATAACTCAATTTTTCTATATATATAATATCATCTAAAAATCAATATTAATTACATGAATATTATTTGTTATAATTATTTTAAGCGAATATAGTTGTGAATGTATACACTAAATTTATATTTTACAATGCAAGTTTTTGTTTTTTATTAAAATTATATTAAACTTAAAGTTTTTAAATAATTATAGAACCATGACATTTAATTTTTATAGACTGATCTTATCATCCAATATATTCAAATATAGATATTTCAATGACAATATTTATAGCAATTAACTTCTGTAATCTTAAATTAATTTTTGCATCTCTATTCAGTCTAATTTATTACTTTAAAAATAATTAAGATGTAAATATTATTTATATTTACATTTTATTATAGATTAAGGTGAAATCATCGTGATTCATATTTTCCTATAATAATGTAATAATTTTTTAAATTTATCAAGCAATTGAAATCATTATATCTGAAACAATAAAATGTTTACAAATTATAATTATTTATTATTAAAAATAAATGAATGTCTATTTATAAATAAATATTAGGTTGTGTTATACTATATATGGACAACCACCACTGTTAGAAATATACGTTTACATTTGTGGTTACACAATACACCTGTTAAAGATAACGATAAAGGTGAAACTATATAATGAAAGTGATAAACGAGAAGCAAATGGAAAATTTTGCGTAATTATGATAAATAAATATAAAAACAAAAAAATACTGTTTTAAATAAACTTCGGTAATAGTTAACTAACTTTTCTTTATTATTAAAATATAATTTTTGTTTTTTCAATTTTTATTAGTTCAAAAATATATTCGACTTGTAATACAACAGAGTTATACGTAATGTAATTTTATATTTATCATAGACATTAATATATACTATTCCAGCAAATAGAAGTTTTAAAAAGATTATATCATTAAAACAGAATCATTAACTTTGATAAATAAAAAAAAATTAATAAATGAAACTTTGATAATAAAAATGAACAGACTGTAAATTTAATTAAATATCAATGAAATCTTTAATTTCAATTATTACAATCTATTAAAACAATATGCTCTGTATAGCTGTAGTATTAAATACTGTAAAACTCTAAATAAATGAGTAAAGTACCAAAGATTGCACGCATGATTAGAAGGCGTCAAAACAAGAATATTCAAAAGAGCTAAACTCTAACTGAATTGGATGTATTGTTTAATAAATAAAATATCGATTATAATACATAATAAAATATAATGAATAAAAATATAAATGGTTTTTATAATAGTATTTTTATTATAAATTATTAATGACTTATTAGTACGATTAAAGCAAAGGTTATTTTGAATTTTATAGTAGTATTTCTGAACTATTAAGATAATTAAATAATGTATCTGAATATTTTATAATTATTGTATGTCAATAATTAACAATAAATATCAATAATTATTAAGGAATGTAACTAAAGTTTTTGTATTTCTGTAAATACTAACGCGTTATGTAGTTTCTACATTAAAAAAAGTCTGCAAACGGTATTTTGTAAATATATCTATGTTAAGAGCAACAATATTTCTATTTTGTACGCATCAAGAATTATTAGTTAGAAATATTTATTGATGTATGGTCGGTATAATAAATTTTGCTATGAAGATTGGTACAACACACCCATTAAAGATAAATTGGAAAATTTCTGAAATTTTTAATTAAATTTGCTTCAAATGTTTAGTTTATCTAAATAGTTTCACGAAAACAATAATTCTTATAATAAATAATAAGCTTCATTTAATTTATATATACAAAAATAATAACTCTATATATTTATGAATTTTATATTTACGTGAATTAAACATTTGATACACACAGTATATCATAAAGAGTATTAAAAGTATAACACTTTTTAATTTTCTATTCTTTTATAATTTTTTAATTACTATATTGAACATGGTAGCTATAAATAACTACATATGTTAATTGATGTAGTAGTTCCATAACAAAATTCATTATTTGTTTTCAAATAAATATAAATATAAATATACAAATATACAGATAGATGAGTTGATTTATTCATATATAAAACATTAAATTCACAAAAATTACTTGTACTACCAAAATAGTTTTATGAAATAATATACCTTTAAATTTCAATTAAAGTAGAAAAATCAAATTTGAAAGTCAAATTAATTTATTCTTTAAAATGAATAATTTTCTTAGGTAATTAATATTTGAATATAAAATAAATACTTAGAACTCAAATTTTAATTGTAAAATATTTAATAAATAATGTTGCTTTTTAAATGAAATCATTGACAAATTTAAAAATTACAAGAAATTATGAATATAATTCAATATTGATATAAATATTTTTATTCACCTTAAATTAAATAGTTATTGAACTGAGCACTTCTAACTATATAGTTATTTATAATATAAATTAAAATCTATTCATGAAACTATAGATTTTTAATGAAAGTTTTTAGAAAATAAATTTTATTCAAAAATTATAACATGTTTCCAAACTAAATTCACTTAATTAAAGATTTATTCTTAAATACATTTGAGGTGAAATTAAAAAATCAAATTAATAATTCGGTTAGCTAAACATAATAAGCTAAACATAAAATATAGTAAAAATATTATATATATAATATTAATAAAATGTAATGAAAATTAATATATATGTTTCGACTTACATTAAATATGATAATAAATTTAAATCCGTGTAAACTTACAAAAAATTAAATACAGTAAATATTTCTGCGTTTTAAAACTTTCGATTGAATAAGAATTTTTATCGTTCTATGTGAAAAATTTAAAGTTATGAATATTTTGTATTCTATTAAATATTAAGTATTAATTACTTAATTTAATAAATACATTGTATAAGGCACTATTTACCGAAGACAATTAGAATGAATGTTTGAGTAGTAACATAATATTTAAACAAACTAAAATTTATTAGTTCTAAATTACGTTCTAGAGGAAATTTGTATCCTATTCGAAATCTACAAGGTTATTTTACACTTGCTGAGTAATTCATGGACTTTATTTTACTGATATATGTAATAATGTTGTTTTTATGCAAATATATAATTATTAAATCACTTACACTGACGAATTGAGGATTTATAAGCATGATTTCTCTATTTCTTTACACTATAGTACGCCGACACATAACATGGATGTACTGGTTGTATGTTTCCTATATAATGAAATTCTTTTCAAATTCGTAAAAAAATCTACGCACTTGAAATGCAATAAATGTAGGATGAATGTATTATTAAGTATTATTAACAGATGCAAGTATATTTCGAAGTTGATGTTATCAGAGAATTCTTCACAAAGGAACACTATATCGATCTATAATTTCATGCTTATAAATGCACTATCATAGCAATAGAAAATTTGAAAATAATACAAATCTTATGCACCTTACGTATGAAGCATGGGCAGACCCTACGAATACCCAATAATGAACGGCGAGAGCAGCTAACTAACGTAAAGCGAATACATTCATAGATCATGCGATACAACGCGGCTGACAATCGAATCCACAAACGGCAAAATACGCGCAAGCACACGTATGAGAAGATAAACGAAAAAAGAAGCAGCTGTAATGACACTCACCGAACAGATGGCTTCTATCACTTCCTGGCGGACGACATCAGTAGCAGACCAGCGCCACACATATACACACCGGTCAGGAATATCACACAACGTGCCCTCGTGCACCTCTCTTCTGTACATACGAGGAGAAACTCCCGCTCGTGCACGAGCGCGCATCTAAACGCGAAGCTACTCGTTCTGACGTTCGTGGATGCACATTCACATTCGCAGTTACGCACTGAAGAAGACGAATAGAAAAATGGGGAGAGAGACAGAGAGTCACATGATAAGCAATAATAGCAGTAGCAGTAGCACCGTAATATTTTTCTTAGGACCACGAATGAATGCCATCACTTTCTCTCTGTCTCTCTTTATGTATTTCTATCGGTCTCTTTCCCTCAGCCTTCCCTCTATTCACTCACTCTCGCGCACTCTTTCTTTCTCTCTCTTTCTTTTTGTGAACTCGCTCGGGGGTGTGGATGTATACTCTCTTATATTGGACTGGCTTCAGCGAGTCGTTAAAGGAGCAAAAGAGTTGAGCAGAGATATAAAAGAATACAAGTTGAGAGAAAGATAGAATCTAGCAGAAAGAGAAGTCCGTGTGTGCTTAACGAGTTGAGATAGAATATGGGAGTGAAAGAGAGAGGGTTGAGTACGAGGGTGCTCGCTTCCTTCGTCCACCTCGAAGGTCGAAAACGGTAGTTCCTGCCAACACACGCGTACTTAAGAGAGGGATATATGTATATATATATATATATATTGAGAGAAAAAGAGAGAGAGAGAGAGTGAGTGAAGAGGAAAGCGCGTGTATATATCAGCAAGTGCGGTGTATAACGTACTCGAGAGAGTTGGCTGCGCCACCTTTCCACGGGAAAATCCATAAACGCCGCGTCTGCGCGAATGATATTGTACTGTGCGCCGACCCGCGTACAACGCCACCCGCTCCTTTTCCCCGTCTCTGCTTTTCTACAAAACCAGGCTATGGGCGTGTGCGAGAATCCAGGAAGTACGAGTGAATCCTAGGGAGAGAGAATTTATTCGGTTTCGCCTCGTCCATTGCGTCTGCTACTACTGATGACGATTTTGACGCTTGTTGTTAAAGGTCCGAATTCTAATAGGGAATGTCTAAGCTACAGGGAGAAGCGATTGATGTCAAGAAAATGTTAAAAAATTGTTGGCGTGAACAAAAAACGGCATAAGGGATGATTGCCTGTAAATGCGAATGAACAAGCATCTGTACACATGACTGTACTATGTAATTTATACAAATGCGAATTTACAAAGGACAGTCTGTATTCGATCTTTTACTGGAGAATTGATTTATTTTACTGAATAAAGTACTACAATGCAAATAACTTTTATTAATGAGCAATAAGAGAAATAAGTTCTCAAAATTTTTTAACTTCAAAAGCTTGACACTACTAATTTTATTTTATATAAAAAGTATTTTAATTCCAAATAGACTCTCGATTACATAAAGATCCTAAATTTCATGCTTATGGGCATTACGATACATTTTTAGTCTGATACAATTTTGATAAATCATCTCTACACTTGTTATTTTTATTTAAACGATAATTAACGTTAGTTTCATACCTAAAATATATAGATTATAAAATTTATTAACGGAATAAAGCAGAAAGGTATTTTTAAATAATTTCTAAAGTTACAATATATTATATTTTTCAAGAATTAAGGCATATCAAACTTTCTATCTTCTTATTTAATAAACATTTTTACACAATAGTCATAATAAAATAAGAGAAAGTTAACAAAAACAACAGAAAAAATTGAAAAATATAATATTAAAAATTTCAGGTTACATACATTTGATAAAAACTAAGAATAAAATGTATAAAGATGTCTAAAGTATAAGTTTTAAAAATTAGTACTAAATATTTAAATACATTTATAATATATTTTTTAAATATTCCTTTACAAGTAAAATACTTCAATTTCATGCTAATTAGTTTAGTTGGAAAAAGAAATAAAATAAAATATATTAGCTATTTAATATTTCGTTTATATTAAAAATAACAATTACCTTTTGAATTCATGAAATATAAGGATTTAAATTCAAATTTAAAAATTCAAAGGAATAAATTATTATTAGTATTAAAAGTGAGACATTATTTTGAAATACTTTACTTACACGCGGATTTGTATTTTTAATATAAAAAGTTCTTAACTGTAAGTAATTAAAAAATATATTACATAATATTGAAAAGAAAATCGAAATCCCAAATGAAAATACAATCAATTGCTAAACATTTCTTGTCAATTTTTATAATACTTTATCAGTGCAACTTTTCAAGTATATATTTTTTCGTTTAAACAATATATATTCTGAAGTTTTTCTTACTTACAATTGGTCGAAATTAAAGACGTAAAATAAAAGAATTTTTAGCACAATTTTTTAATGAAAACACATCGTAGTTTTTGGTATCATAAAAACTTTGGAACTTTAGCAGTTAATAAATAGTTAATAAATAATAACCAGTTAATAAATAATTAACTTTACTTACGTAAATAATATTTTACATCTGATTAAGTAAGAGCATGAAGTTATCGTTAATTATTTTGTGATTCATCTTTTATTTTATTCTGTTAAATTACATTTACAATTTATATTTTGTTTAATTTGATAATTATAATTAACTATCAAAATTATTATATAATTTTTTACTTTTTATTTTTGGATCATAAAGAATTAAAAATGGATAATTTGATGAAAAATGAGAGTAATTCTAGATAAAATTTAACTAAATCTGTTTAGTTGTCTCTTAAAAATATATTCTTAATTTAGACAATACTTAAATAGAATTGTATAATGATCAAAATCAGTTTTAAAAATTGTATACTTTTATATACATTATTCAAATCTGTAAACATTTTATTGAGAAATGTTACAGAATAAAATTTAAATTTAGCAGTTGGTTATAATTATATTCAAATGTATTCAAATACATTATGGTTATAATTTATTTTATATCGGTCTGTTTTTCATAGAGATGTTCATATAGATTCGTGCATATACATATTTTGTAAGTCAGAAGTTTAATAATTTACCATATGTATAATGATAAGGTATATTTGCATGTCACGGTATAGAACAATTTTGTAGATTAACTTCAATTAATGGTATAAGACTTCATTATCGCTCGTTGTACTAATATCAATAATACAGCTAATTTTTTCATAGATAACAATGTTGAATAATTTGTTTTTATTAGCAAATAGCATAATAAACTAACAGATATGTTATGTTTGTAGTTTCTTCTGTAGATATAGATATCAGTAGAAAACAAAAAATAAACCATGCAGCTATATACAAATCAAGTAAAATAGTTCTAATATAATTATCAAGAAATATTTTAATCGTGATTGTCTGAAAACGTCCATCTTTATATTATTTTAACACATACACTAATGCATGGCCCACTTTTCACTCGCTTAAACCTAAAAAGATCCGAGATATAAATTACATTGATAAATATGATTGGCTATAGATAATACTTGTTTTTGGAGAACACAGCTATAGAATCCCCAGTATAGGCTTTTTTCCAAACTACTATAATATAAATTTTTATTAATATTTTGTTTATAGTTGAAAATTTATTATTTATTGGTATTTTTTATATATAATTATTATATATATATATATTTATATATATTTCATTATTTTTTTCCTACTAGTTTAATTATTTCTAATGTCTTTTTTATTCTAATCTTAATTATTTTAAATTATATAGAATATTAGTATACATACATTTTTTTATATGAATAATAACAGATTATAATCTAATATTTATTCAATTATGTGTATTATGTAAACCTGACGCACTTATTGAAATTAACTTATTGAAAAAATAACTTTTTCTTTAATCTCTTAAAACTAATATGAATGTAAGTATAATAAAGTAATTATTTTATTAAAATTATCAAAATTACAGCCTTGTCGTCCATAGACAGCAGTTTTACAAATAAAACTAAAAAAATTTAATAATATTGATATGATTAGTCGAAATATGTACATTTAGATCTTAAATCTACAAAATCTTTAATTATTATACTTCTAGCTTAATATTGCAAATTTTTCCGAATGTATGTGTTTTTAATTATTCTAGTTTAAAACGACAAAATAATTAATACTTTTATAATTTACATAATGAATCATCCTAATTATTTTTTATATTCTTAGAAATAGTAGTGTAATTCATTAACAACTTCTTAAGCAGTATTTATTTAAAAAATACTTAATTGTAAAATATCATAAAATCTTCTATTATTTTATAATAGACACTATCTATTAAATGTTTGGTATATGTGAAACTGAAATATTTATGTAACTGTTAATTCAATTTTCTGACTAAATTTTAATATTCTTTGAATAAAAAATATTTGCATTATATGTGTGGGTATGTGTGTCTGTGTGTTTTTTAACATATTAGTAGTGGTTAAATTTCGAATTAATATTAAGTAAAAATGAAAAAAACATTACCATTTGTTCTAAATTACTAAAAACACTCAATAATTATACTAAGTTATAATAGTTTTAAATATTTATCAATGTACAACAACTAATATTATCCGATATTTTTTTAAACATTGCATAAGTATTACATGTACCTTTACATAACGATTATACAAAGTTCTTGAGCAACTGCATATATCAGTATCGAAAATATAGTGTACACTTATTTAACAGGCTAAACTAAAATTTAACAAAACTACTTAAAGTATTGCATATTTTTGTGTAAAGAAATTATATTAAAATATACTTTTTGGTCTAATAACTACTATGAGGATAAATATCTGATCAATAAAATTGAGAAACAAGTCTTCACTCCTTATACTGCTGTAATTTTTCTATAAAATTCTTAGGTGAAAGATTCAGAAGATTTTTTATTATGCCTAAATAAATGTTAAACAAATTAAGTCAATGACATAACTTTCGCAAAATAAGTATAAATATGTAGCCATCAATGATCAATTTAAATAAAAAATTCACACATATTATTAAATTAGAGAATTCTTAACTTTTAAATTATGTATTAGAACATATAGAATTCTTACATTATTATAAAAAATATTCATCAATTCTGACATAAATTTTTTATATAAAGTAAACCAATGTAAATATCAAAACAAACTATTAAATAGAAAATACTTTCAAAATTATCAAACAATAGCTTTTTCAAAAAAATAAAAAACTTGTTCTTTAATAATAATAGTTATAATTTGTTCTTTTTATTATAAATCAACCAGAGAAATAAAACACAAGACTGTAAATATATATGAAGAATAATATAATAAGATAATATGCATAAATATAGTCAAATAAACAGTGTAGTAAGCATAAATAAGTATAAATAAATTAGAATAAATCTGTACAGTTTATTCACAAGTCACATTCGATCTTTGTAAATAGTATAGATAAAAGTATATATATATATATATATATATATATATATATATATATATATATATATATATATATGTTATGTTCAATAAAAAAAAAATTTTAATAATAATTTACGTTAAAAATTGAATTTAAATGAAAAATTGTATATGTATATAAAACATTGAATTCATAATTTTTTAAAGTAAAAGAGTAACAAGTCTTTCGAAGATTATTATTAGAGTTGTTGAATAGAATATAGTCCTTTTTAAAATTACACTATCTGAAACAAAAATTTAATTAGATTATCATATTACATTATCAATCTTTAAATAAAGTTCAAATAGAAAAATTATTTTAAATAAATTGTTTGAAATATCATCTAAAATTTTCAAAGATATCAATGCGTAAAATTACATGTTTAATTAGCACTATTTTTAATCTTATCAAATTATGAACATATTTCGATATATTATTCTCATGATGTTCAAATTATAAATTTATAAATAATTGGTTAAAATGCATTTAATAGTTGACGACTCCTTTTAAAATTAATATCTATAAACAATAATTTTTTCTGGCTTAACAACTTATTTCCAGTGGCAATTAATTTTGTATAAATTTTTGAAAAATACTAATTTAAAATATATTTCTTAATATACCTACTAATATAAATATTTTGAATGCTTTTAGAAATGATAGTATTTAACTTTGTAAATTGTTGTATATATATTTATATTTATTGATACATGAAAAAATCTTAATTTAACAGAAATATATATCAAATTTATTTTAAAGGTTCATCCACTTTAAAGAAATAATTATTTATAAATGTAATATTACAGTAAAATATAACTTTTTAAGTTGTTAATAAATATGTTGATTTAATATTCTACTTGTAAAAATAAGTTGATTATAATGTGTAACATAACATACTGTTACGTATGACTCAGGCCGATTTCATCTATTGTACTAATTTATGGGGTAGAGTCGCCTCAAATCATATGCAGAGATCGAATTAAATAATTAGACGTAGTTTTACAATTATAACTATATTACTCTTTATTTATATTATGTGTTGCCTGTTTTTTTCTCCAAGTTCATCGTCGAACGTCTCGATTGACCGATCGATTACTTATTCCTTCAATCTAATACTGACCCCATACTGGTGGATGGTGTATGGAGGGCTCACCCTCAGGAGTCGTCCAGGAGTGTCGTTTCGGGAGTCGTCTCTTAGTTACCTGTTCGGTAATCTGTTTTTTATTTATACGCATTGAATTTAGCTTTTGGAAGATGCCAAGTAAGAATTATAGCAATGCCCTCCTTATAGTTCATTGTACCGATGATTGAAGTTGTTGATTCTAATTTGTCAGTTAGTTGACCTGTTAGTTGTCACATTACCTGCTTTTCGGATTAATATCAATTCTGATTAATAATGCGAATTCTTGTGCTGCAACTGCTAATACGTGATGCATTTTGGTATGTGAGTTAGATCGGCGTCAAGTATCCGAAAGGCGAATAATCTAGTCGGCATACGTGACAGTTCATAACGTTGATATATTAACATTGACAAATTCTACATTGTTCACAATCTATGTTGCATTTTAATAGCGGTACTAACTAAGAAAATACCACAGAATATAGTTTTTATCTGAATAAAAAATTGATTTAACATAAAAAATAATTTTTTGTTATTATAAAACTGAAATTGTTTGAACATCATATCTTAAAATTACTGCTTTTATATGGATTGATCATGATATTTATCAGTTCAAACTATAAAAGAAAATTATGTATTAAATTCATATACTAAATTAATTTGAATATATGTATTGATTAAAAAAATGTATTTGCAAAATAGAAATTATTAGTTTTTATATTAGTATTATTCATTCTAGGTGATAAATATTATTCATCTAAAATGTAATAAATATTAGCTTTTAGCTAAAGCTTCATTATTACAACAAATTTAAAAATTAATCTTGTTAATAAAAGCTTGCATTTTCTTAATAATATGAATAATTTAAATATCCAAAAAATTTATATAGTTGGTTACTTGAAACGATCTGTAATCAATATTTTCAATTTAAAAAAAATAAAATGCCTATGACAAATACAGTCGAGTAACGCGCCAATAAAAAATCCTACGTGAGTCATATAAACGACACCATATGAAGTTTACAAGGCATGTCAATATACCTATTTAAAAACGACTTTCATAATAGCTTCGTGGGGTACACGAGAACGAAATCAGTTCATAAGTGGCGCATACGACGTATCCAACGAAATCAACCAACGGTATTTTGATTAACGTAGTTGAGTAATTCCGGTCTGGTCTCTTCGTCAGTCGGTGTTATGGCGTAACGTGCATGGATAAGGAGAAATAGCGTCGGACGACGAAGTCGATAACATAATTTCATCGAGCATCAGTATTTTGTCTTTGTGGAACATTCGTAACCAAATTAGAAAATACGGCGAAGTAGGCGTTTTATTAAATTTTAAATATTTAAAATCATATTTACACCTTGAGAAAATGGGTAAGTTATACTTAGTTTGTTAGAACTTAGTAAAAGTATTTTATGTACCATTTACTCGGAATCGAAAACTTATATTTAAGATACCTATGTTAATATGTAAAATATTTTTTGATAAACAATGTACTGAACATTTTTTTAATTACATATAAAACATTTCTAAAATATTAAAAATAGTTTGACTTTTGTTCCCTCTCTCTTTTGCTCTCGAGTTTTCCCCCTCTCAGTATTTTACTCACTCTCTCTTTCTCGATATTGTTTTCTCCCTCCCTCTGTCTTTCTCGCCGTCTGTCTGTCTCTCTCTCTCTCTCTCTCTCTCTATATATATATATATATATATATATATATAGATATTCCCCTTTATAGCTGATTCTTGTTCCTTTTCTTACTGCATACCTTTTTAATTCTATTTTATAAAATACAACGTACCCCACTAGATGAACCTGATATTCCAATGTTGGATGTGGGTGACTTTGAGGTATTGGATGAATGTGTTGGTGAAGATGAAAATGAAGAGGATCAGAATAGAAGTTATGAAGGTTCTGATATTGATGAATATGATGAAATTGAAGATGATCATGAAAATCCTAAACGAAGAAGAGAAAGTGATCGAGAAAGTGATCGAGAATGTGATCGAGAATGTGATCGAGAATGTGATCGAGAATGTGATCAACACAGAGATAGAGAAGATACAAATATAGATGAAAATAGTGGAGATAATGGAGACAATATCTTAGATGTCTCGATAGATGTTGCAGAAAATGAATTTTTAGAAAATGTTGCCAAAGACTTTTCTGAAAATATGGAGGATGATATCGAAGAACATCTACAAAAATCAAAGATAAATACTAAAAGAGGTGAACCTACTGTTCAAATTAAAAAAATAGTTGTAAATTTAGAAAAAACTGAAGATGAATTGGAAGTTATA
The DNA here is from genome assembly GCA_018907045.1 of Wiebesia pumilae. Taxonomy (NCBI): domain Eukaryota; kingdom Metazoa; phylum Arthropoda; class Insecta; order Hymenoptera; family Agaonidae; genus Wiebesia; species Wiebesia pumilae. The sequence goes on along the minus strand of JACCHZ010000147.1, from coordinate 504,404 downwards.
GTACCAAGGAAAAAACCAGGACCACGATCTAAAACGATGAATATTCAAACACCGATGATTAAAAAATCTATTCAAAAAATTAATTTTTCTGATTCAGAAAAGAATAATGAAAGTATAAATGAAGATGAAATTATTTCAAGTACAGGCTTTGAAAAAAATAAAGAAATTATTGAAGAAACTGTTCAAAATAAAACACCAGCATTCTTAAAAAATGATTTGACCGATGAAGAGATCATGATTCATTTTGATGAAATTGAAAATACTGTCATAGTTCCAGATAATTTTGTCATTAAAACTGAAATTGAAGAAATAGATAAAGATGAAATCAAAGATGAAGAAAAAAAAAGTGAAGATAATGAAGATGAAAATTGGGATGATAATGACATTAATTTAAATCCACCAAAGATAAAAATTGAAGAAGAAGAATTCAAAGAAAGTGAAATGTGGTATAAAGAAAAAGTAAGACATTTATTTCTGTACCTCCTTAACTCAAATAATTTAAAAAATATAATATGTGATATATTATTTAATTTATAGATAAAGGCAAAAGAAAATTCAGTAGAAGAAAGATTTACAAAATTAGCCAAAATCATTCAGTATTCTTATCCACTTTATAAAAAGTGGTTAGATAGAAATGAATCGCTATATGGAACAGCAATATGTAAAATGGAATCCTCTAAACACAGTCCTTTAGATCAATTACATCTAAATCGTTGGAAGTTTATATGTAAGTATGAAAACAGTAGAGCTGAATATTTAATTTGTCCTTTACTTTAACAATTAATGTAAACTAACATTAATATAATATGTTAATGTAAAGGTTCAAAAAGCTGTTGCGTTAGTAAAGTTTTTTTTTAAAGCAATTTTTCGGGTATCTTAATAAGGTGTGTTGTATGAGTGATTTGAGAAATGTTAATGATAGGTTAACCACATCTCCAGAAGAATTGTTTCAACATTGCGGTGATAAAACTTATTTTTAAAAAGCTGCACTTTGAGAGCTTCAATCCTTTATTAGTTAAGGATGGAAAAAATTATCTCAAAGTTGTTCATAAACCTTTTTAATGTACTACAATAAAACAATCATGTTGATTGTTTTTATAAATTAGACAAAAAATAGATTTATACAAGAAAAACTTCTATTTCCATCTGGAATTAGAAATGAGTTCTTTTTGTTTGCATTTATGCAACAATTTGAAACGCAATGCTGTGCATTTGCGATTATCAAAAATAACAATTACAAATTGACTTAACAATCATTTGGAATTACAATAAACTGTTTGAATAATACAGTTTAATGAGACCAATGATTGTGCTAAATATTTTAAACATCATCATCGAAATATTGGAATTCATTATATCTTACAATAATGTAAAATGAATTAAATTTTTACTTGCGATTCTTTTAACACAGGCAAACATTTAATTCTTACTTTTAAACAGTAAGAAAAAGAAATAGGAAATCGCATTTGCAAACAATTAAGTAAATATAATGGTTCATTCTTAGCAGACTAAATATAAAGTATGTATTTATTTTCTTTCACGTGTTTTAGTACATCATGTTAATTGTATCAGGGCTTTATTTCATTATTTCTTTAATAAAAATTGTGAAGGTTGAAAGTGATGAATTTTGTGTGACATGTTTAGGCAACAAAAAGCATAATCAACAGTCTTCGAAGGAGGAGGAAAAACAAGCTGACAATTCATCTGATAACAAGAATGTTCAGTCAAGCTGGCAAATGATTCCTGGTGTTCCAGATGCTAATTTGGAAAATACTGAAGAATACCCACCTTTTGTAATGCGCGTTGTAAAGGTATATCAGCTTTTGATAAATCAACGCAATTAAAAAAAAAATATATTTATGTAAAAAGTTGTATACAAAAGCAAGGGATGGATGGAACAATAATATTTATTTGTCATATTATATTTATTTAATATAATAAAAAGAATTTGACTAAGGAAGTGTTCAATGTTATTGAACAACTATATCTTAGTATTAGATATTATCTGTTCAGAAATAAGATTTAATGTTCAATAAAATTGAAGAATAGTCAACAAAGGATGACTTCCTTCATTTATAATGTGATAACAAGATCAGATATGGAGGTGTAGTTAACTGATGGAATTCAAGTACAACGCTTAAAGCTTCAGAATTATTTTAAGACGTTCTAAAAAGTGTTGCAAGAATTATTACATATGCTATTACTAGTATTTTTGTAAAATCTTATACGAATCCGCGGCAAGTGGATTAAATGGATTAATTAGAGATGAAGATTTATGAAAGGGATTTCACCATTTACTTTGTGACGAAAATACAACATATTTATTATACAATTTCAAATGATCTTAGACTCTGATATCTATTAGAGTTTAAAGATTTTATTAGATTATTCTAATTAGAATACAGAAGAAGACCAGCTAAAATAATTAAAAAAACTAATGTATAACGTGGCAGCAACTCTAAACAAATGCATCTATGGATTATTGCTTGTTTTAATAAATAATGAAAATAATATATTTCCAAGTGTTCTAGCTAGTGCTACATTAGCATATCTAGATACATTTAAGAAACAGTTTTATTAATACATTCCTGATTGCTGTAATCCTAAATATTTAGAATTACTGAAGATAATACTTCGTAGAATAAAATGCATTTCAGATGATCATTGCAAATAAAGATGAAATATGACTCCATCTGTCCCTTGCATAGATTTATATGAATAATATGTCCACACAAAAATGACACATAAGTGCAAATAAGAGTTACTTAATCCAAAGTAAAAGCTTTGAAACGGATCAATGGATCAATCACACTACTACTAGTAGGAATAAAAATATAATTGACATCGTTGGTAACAAATTTATTATATTATCGTAATTCGCTAATACTTACATTAGATAAGGTTAACATTTTAAAACATTTATACAATTATGTCAAACACTTAAGAAATATCATTTCTTAAATTTTATTACGTATATCAATCGTCTATATAATTTTGCTTAGTCAGAATTTTTATTTTGAACATCATTGGCGCGAACTTGTTAATATTAATTTACGAAAATTTAAATTGATTTTGCTTTTTAACATCTCTTACTTATTAAGTTGTTTATTCATTCATAATATACAGTTAATTAAAGAACGAGCAATGTCAATTTATTTTTAATATAAATTTTCTATGTTTAACGAGAAATTCTTTTTACAGGTATTTGAAGAATTCCTTCAATCTTTAGAACACTTACCACTTGATGAAGAAATCAAAGAAGAAACAGATAAATCGGAGGATGGAGTTGAAAAAGAAAATATATTTGAAGAAAAAGAAGAAAATGATATCAATGATAAGTCAGAAGTTGGTAATGAAAAATCGAATGAAAGTCAAAATTCGTTTATTAAAAATCTTGATGGCTTAACAATATTACTTCGATGTAATCGCAGAGAAGAGTTAATGATGCATATTACTGGGAAAAATATTAGTACTGAATTAATGGATAAAATTAAAGATCTCTTTGAAAATGGACCTGGAAAAGACTGTAATGTCAAGTCTCTATATTGCAAAACCATTATCAAGTAAGATGAGCATATAAATATATAGAATATTATTCTTAAAATTCAGTTATATATTTGAACATATTTAAAGTTAATTATAATATTATGTATTTCATACATTTTTTATAGGGAAAACAATGTTATTAAAACAAACAATACATTTTTATTGGGTTCTGAGACTCTTGATGATACAATAGGTTCAGTAAAAGTTCAGTTAGCTCCAAAAACTAACGTGTGGGCCAACTTAGCAGGTGTTGAAATTTTAACAAATGTTGTTGCAGAATATTTAGTTCCTACCCAAAAAACTACTGTTTTAGAAATTGGTTGTGGTACCGGTCTTACAAGTCTATTATTAGCATCTGTAAGATAAAAAAAATGATTTCTTTAAATATGACATTTACTTTTATTTTTTCATTTTTTTTTTTTTATTTTCAGAAATGTCAAAAGGTAATTGGTTTAGATATACAAAAAGAAATTGCAGAAGCAGAAATCACATGTGAATTAAATGAAATAAAAAATGCTACGTTTGTAACTGGTAAACCTAAAATAGTTATGAGTCAGATTGACAAGGTGCTTACTAATTCAAAAGCAGTAGCAGTAATAAATACTAATAATACTTTTGGTCGATGTGAGTAAAATTTAATCAAACTTTCATACAAATAATAACTTAAAATGATTTCATTTAAATGATATTTCATTTTTCAAACTCGTTAATTTTCATAAAATATTTTTATGAAACTGTTTAAAAAATAATTAAAATTCAATATTCTTAAAAAAATAGTTTGCTCGTACAATAATCATTGAAATGATTTTTATAGCCCTTGAAGTTATTTCTGCACTTCGAAAGATGAATACACTTAGCCGAATAGTTGTTATAACAACTTTGACAAAACAAGCTATTCGATCAATTTTAGAATTAACACAACCAGCTGATGATGTTTATGGAAATCCATTCATTCCTATTAAAGCATGTATTGTAGATACTACCCCAAAGGGTTATGGATTTGAGATTGTCATGTTAATGGAACGTAGAACAATGCGCAACCTTTTAAAATCTTCGCCTATTGAGAATATAAGTAACAATCCTGTTGGACTCATTAGTAAATCAAAACAAGCTGCAGCTCTTAAATATAATTCTGGAATCGTCACAATTCCACCGTATAAAAAAGGTTTACCTTTGAAATTTATGAAAGGTTTTAAAGCCAAGACTACTTTTATTCCAGGAAAAAAATTTTTTCCCAATCCAAATTTTAATTCTATAGGAAAATTTCAAGGTAAAAGACCTTTCCCTGGAAATGATTCTGGAACTTATCATCCTGGACCAAAAAAATTCAAACCATACGATAAGCCCTGGTTAGGTAATACGATCTATTTATATTTTTAAGTGAAGGAAATTTCTTTTTAATCAATTTATTAAGTATAAATTATGTAATTATGAACATTTATACATTCTTCAAAACCATCTATTAAATCAATAAATTTTATAGGAGCAAATATTCGAACTAATCCGATGCACGATAAAAAATTACGTGACATGGATCATGGCGACCTACGAGAAAAACTTTCTGGTAATCGTGTTGAACCGACTGTAATAGCGCAAGAGGTGCAAGAACAAAAAAAGCTTCTTGATGCTGCTAAAGAAAAGCTGACAGGTGTTGGTTCTTCAGTTGACGTCGAAACAGTGAAGAAGTTGCAAGAAATGTTAAATCTTGCGATAGAAAAAACAAATAAATTGCAGAGTCAATTACCTCCTCGATCCGTATGGGATCGCATAGCTCCACCAGAAAGTGGATTAGATGAAGATCAATTTAAGACCAATCCCATGAGGGGACGCCTCGTCAAAGAAACAGGACCGAAAGAAATTATAATTACTACTTCTAATAATAGAGAGTTTGAAGGTCCAACAACTACGCCAGTAAAAAGTAAAAAATACGATAATTTGCCGCCACTTGAACCGAATTTAATAATGCCCATAAATAATAAATCAGAACGTCTAAAGATGACACAATCGATGCATCAAAAACCAAATAGTGCGCTTTCCCAAAAACCTGGACCTAATCGCTTCCAGGGAGGAAATTATCGTAAACAAGACAATCAAGGATCAGGTAAGATGTTTGAAGTTTTGTATTAAATTATTATAAATAACGCATTAATAATTAAATATTTTTATAAAAAATTATACAAATGATATTAATACTCTCAAATATAAAAAAAATAATTTGAACATATTTCCTGCACTGTTTTGATAAACTTTTATACCGAAATTAGAGATGAAACATTAGTCTCATAGTTAGAGACAAAAAGATAGTTATACTATAACTGTACTGTTTTTCAAGTATTATTTGTAATGTAGGAAATAAACATTTTATGTTTATATCAATACAAATTATAAAGTGACTTTTAAGAATTCAAAGAGAGAAAAAAGAAACTATAAAAGACTATTGAGAATGAAAATTGTTTGGAATTTCTTAGATACTTATAATATATAGCACTGCTTTAAAATTAATTGTATATCTTTTGTAGATGCAAAAATTAATTTTTTTCATCGAATTTTGTATTTAGTTTTTTATAATAAATAAAAATATAATTTTTTTGTAAATTTATAATTAAAATTTTATTTAAATTGGTTAATTTTAATTATATAACTTTATTAATTAAATATTTTATATACTGCATTTATAATATAATGAAATATACTAAGTGTACTTTAGTAAGTTTAGTCATGGATTTTAAAAACAAATGATAATATAACTATTTAAATATAAATCTTAAGATAACAAATTTATATATAAGAAGTATGATACATTTATTTTTACATGGAACATAGAGATATTGATTACAGTAACAAAGATAAAAAATTGTCTAGAACTTTGGAGCCGAAATAAACAGCAGTCATTATATGGATCAAACGAATCCCAAGATAGATGGGGTCGCCCTAGTCCACCTCGACGATCGCCTCCCTCGCGAATGATGTTGAGATCACCCCCTCGACAATCGTCTCCTCCACGTCGACCTATCTCACCATCTCGACGGCCTCTATCCCCACAAAGAAAAGCGTCGCCACCAAGTTTTCGACAACATTTTACTTCCTCAAGAAATTCATCAGGTGGCGGACGTCAGAACTCGCCATTGAGAAGACATAACTCACCCCCAAGACGACTATCATCTCCACATAACTATCGTGGGTCGCCACCGCGACAAAGTATAATGTCAAGCAGACAAAAGTCTCCGCCATCCAGACGTTACGCTGATGAATGGGATATACCTAGTAGAGGTGCTATCACTGAGAGTGGATGGTCAAGACATTCAAATCAGGATAAGGAAAAATCTTGGCAAGGTGGACAAACTTCATCATCGAATTGGAATCAAAGGTGATCTTAAATTTATCTTTTATTACAAAATCATTAAAATGAAAGAATTACATATTTTTAAGAAAATGATCAAACATAATTCATAAGAAGTATAAAAACTATTATTAACGGTTTCGTATCTAATAAAATACACGTTTTAAAAAATGAAATGTATAATAAAAAAATTGTTATACATGAGTGTATAAAAAATATAAGATGATTCTATTTATTTTTTGTTTCTGTGTGTATTAATATGCATGTGAAGTATATATAACCAAAATTTATATCAATCTAAATTTTATTACATAATTGGATAAGAAAATAATAATAATGTTTTATTCTGATTTTCCTGCGTTAATGTTAATCAGAGCTGAATAGTCATATAAAAAGTAGACAAGTATTTTTACTATATTTACTAGATAAAATGATGAATTGCGGATTCTTCATTGTAGAAATAACTTCTTAAACAACCTTACCAAATGGTGTTTTAATGAATATTCTGATTTCTATTCAACTTGGTTCCCATATATGTTGAACAGACCTTACGATCGGTATATATGCTGGGTACAACTGAGTCTTTCCTCTTCTTTAAAAGACACTCATTGCAGTTATCAATGTTATATTTAATGCCGCAAGTCTTAAGACTTATAGATGGTTCTAGTTCATTTCAAATTTTTTACTTCTAAGTTTTATATGTCATTCTACATATTCTGTATCTAATCGATTACTATTTTGTTAAAGCTTTTTTCCTTATGTTATATAGAATTTTCATTCATGATACTCTTGAAGACTTCTTTCACATTTAAAAATATCCCAACTTTGTATTTATTCCCTCAATCTTTATTTCTATCTCTTTTAGATCTGTTTTTTAATCAGTAATATTGCGTAAAAAGCAAATTCCTTTAACTGACCTTTCCCTTAGCATATTATTACATTCATAAAATATACATTATGCTTTAGTATTTTATCCTTGCTATAAAATTTCCGCTAGTCTCTAGTATTTTTATCGTAATTCATTTTAAGATACAAAGTAGATAAATTTCTTTTGCTATGTTTTTTTTCGTACCTTAATTAAGAATAAAAATAAGAATTGAATAATATGATTAATTGTTGGCCATAAAGTACGGCCGTAAAAATCCCATTGGTATTCGAAAATTATAAGAGTCGATAGTTCCCATATCTCATTTCCATCAACGAAATTGTATATTTATATTAATTCCTGCCTGGCTAAGTATCTCGTTTCAGTAATCTTACATAGCTTCATTTTTTGAGGTTTGATATTTTTATAAATATTTTTATAAATAATTATTTTATAAACAACTGCGCAAAGATCACTTATTTTCTATGTATAGTAGCGTAATAGTAAAAAAGAAATGTTGATTTTATTTCATTCAACAAAATATATTCAATAAAAAAATATTTTTTTCAGTAGCAGTAGTAAATATCGGTCAGATAATGATAAATGGGACAATAGTGGTGGAGGAAGTTCTTGGAACAATAAAAATCAAGTACAACTTTCTCAAGGCAGCTCTAATAATCGTTGGAAAAACTCATCCAATAACTCAAGTATAGGAACCAATTGGGACGTACAAAAAAAAGAAACTACGATGCGAGATACGGGTAGGCATGAGTCAAGACAGGAATCAAGACACGATTCTAGACATGAAGCAAGACATGATTCGCGACATGAACCAAGATGGGAACCTCCAGAAAAATCTTTTAGAAACGATAAAGACGATTGGGGTGATTTACCAGAAGACGCTAGAGATCCATGGGGTGACGATCATCCACCATCGACACAAAAAGATATTCGTTGGAATAGTCAATCAAGTCAATCAAGTCAACCATCTGCCTGGTCTAGAGATAAAATGAATGATTCTTGGATAAGCAAACAAAATTTCTCTATGAATAATATGGGTGGTGGTAATGGTGGGGGTGGTAGTGGTGGTAGTGGTGGTATGAACTCAAATATCCAGAATCCAAATTTAAATATGAAGATGAATATGGGTATGAATAATCCCAACAAACCTATATGGCAGAATGCACCACAACAGCAGTCTAATAGGAATACAAACTGGATGTCTCAGGGTAACTGGCAAAGTGGCGGTGGCGGCGGCGGTAGTGGAGGAGGAAGTGGTGGAGGCGGAGGAAATGGAGGAGGATCAGTTGGATTAGGAGGACTTTTATTAGGAAACACATTAAATAATTGGCAAACACCACAACAGAACTTTTCAAATTTTCCTTCAAGACCATTTAATTCATTCATGAATAATAGACGTTGAATTATTACTCCTATATATAGTTTCAAATTGTATTAAAACTTTTTACCAGGTAGTCAAATGATGGAAAGAATTTATTGTATTCATTTTATTTTACGAATTCACACTAGTTTCAATAATTATTACTTCTGCAATGATTTCGATGTATGATGGTTGATTTTTGTTCACTCTTGTCATGAATTATATTGTAATGAAGATTACTAATTCTATGTATTTCTCAGTATAAATAGTACATAATGTAGTATGTATTTTTCAAAATAAATTCTGTTAGTCATACTGAAATATATTAATGAAATTTAAAAAGTCAAAGCTTATTTTATAATTACATTTATATATTACTTTTTAAGATTTGAAATTGTATGTATAATGTAAAAATAAAAACTAATAAAAATCATTTTAGTTCTGCTCTGTTTTATCATTTACGTATATGTCGTAATTACGTATTGTCGGTCACACATTTGTCAAAATGTACTACTGATAGTCCCACACTATAAAGAAAATGTAATTTCTATAAAACATTTTAACATCTGTGCTTTTCCGTAATAATTAACAGTTTTTGAAAAATATTATTTGCATAGTTAAATTATTTTACATGTAAAATAAAATGTTTGTTTTAAAGGTAAGTTAATAAAGAACATATTTTTCCATTTTGAGGTTAAGAAGTTACGTATAAGTTATAGATACATTTTTTATAATACTATTATTAATATTGACAGCCATCTTTTTATATTTTCATTATTCAGGTTTTAAATCAACTTTCTAATGAAAGTGTTAAACATTTAAAAAAATCTAGGTTATTTTTTCGACCACTTTCAAATTTACTACAAGAAGATCAACTTCAGATAAATGTACGACATGAGATATTTTTTAAACCTTTATAAACTGAATAAGATAAATTATAGACATTCTTTTAGGGTACACCTGATAAATTATACAAGAAAATAGAAATTGAAGTTAGAGGAAATGAACCCGCTGTATTGCGAAGTTATTCAATTTTTGTATTAACTGCAGCCAATCACTTGGATATTAAAGTTGGTGATGTGTAAGTAAAACAGTTATCATTTTAATCCTTTGATATCATTAAGATAGCTTCTTATAATGTACATTATTATATGATATTTTAGGAGGGTTCCATACAAACCCATACATCAACGTATGACTCTTCTTAAATCCAAGCATGTTCACAAAAAACATAGAGTTCAATATGAAATGAGAACTTATTATAGATTTCTTAATTTCTTAAGATTGACAGGTTCAACTGCAGATACATTTTTGGAATATATTCAAAGGAATTTACCAGAAGGTGTAGCAATGAAAGTAACAAAGGTAAATTATATACAATATTTATTTTTAAAAACTATTTATATACAGTGAAAGTAATTATGTACTTTATTATATATTTGTGCATAAATAATTCAAGTGTATTATTCATTTATTTTAAATAATAATTATAATCTTCAAATATTTTTCTAAAGTATATAATATTTTACATTTTTCAGACTGAAATTCAAAAGTTACCAGAATCTATTACAAATTCACCACTATGAAAATCCTTTTAATGTATGTTGGAGCTCTAGATTCATATTTTTATTTTAGTTGTATCATTTATATAAAATAAACTGTATATAAAAAATTTTGATAAATTTATTTTATATAATGTCACTGATTTAAAGATTGGACTAAAATTATAGATGCATTAGTATCTAAATTTCTAGCAGAACTATTTCTGTCTAATTCAGGTAAAGGATCTTTTTTCTTGAATACTCTTGGAATATCTCTATGAATAGTTTTAACATCGACTGTTCCTAGTGGAGTATCTGTTACACTTTTGTCAGTTAAATGTCTACCTTTCGATCTAGTTTGTAATCTTAAATCATTTCTTAAATACTTATTAATATTAGAATTCTTGACCTTTGAATTACTTAATGTTAAATGTGGAGAAGCAGATTTTGTTAAATTAGTATGCTTAACAGCCAGTTGTAAAGCATCATTTGTACGATGTTTTCTTGTTAATTGTGCACTTGCTGTGCAACTACGCAAGATAAAGTCTGATTCTAGAAAAAGAATATTATAAGATATTTTAATATAAAGAAAAAGATCTTAAAGTAACACTGGTAAATTCAAAGTCTTCATATACTAATAAATTGTTAGAAAATAAATTATGTACATAATAAAGTTTAACTAATTAAAGTAATAAATATTAATCTTATATGGATTTCTTTAATATGCTAAGTTAAAATCTTACCAGCTCGTTTTGATCGAAAAATATTTTGTACATTTGCACCATCACAGGAATTAATAATGATAATTCCTAGAATCATTAAAAATACGTTTCGCTTCATCGTTCCGTTAACTTACTTCAAGATTATTGATAATCTCTGTTTCGTCGGCTAAAAATAGATTCATTAAATTAACTGTTATTTTTTCCATATTCTTGGTTTTAATCAAATAAAAATTACTATAAATATTAGAAATGTTATTGTAAATAGATTTGAATTTGGATTTTTTCCATTAGTTATTTAGTTATTAAAATTAAATTAATAATATTTCAATTGCAACTTTCACAATTTTTTAACACAGTTCTGATTCTTTTGTAATTTTACAAATAATGTTTTAACATATAAATAAAAAAAACAAATGTATTGTATTCCACTAGCAGTTTCAAAAATAAACGACACCACATTATTATAAAAGTAAAATTGATATTTTCTTTAAATACTTTTTCTATCATTAGCAATTTATAAAGAGACAAATATGTAAGTGAAATAAATTAGTTTACAGGTAATTAACCGTATCAAGCATAAATATTAATTAGACGAGTGTCAAATCATTGCGTTTATATACAAATAATAAACTCACTATGTATGAATGTAGTTTCAGGTAATGCTGATCCAAAATTTCGTATAACGGTATAAAAAAAGATAATGCTTTCAGCACACTACTATCAAGCTATCAAAAATTCGAAGTGACGCGCCGACGAAGGACCAATCGCTACGAGCAATACTCTTTCCGACACCTATATAACTTCACCTCGGACTCTGTAACGTCGATTTATCGTGATGTCAAGTTTCACCGCAAGATCCATGAGCCGACTGCTGCTATTGCTGCTGTCGTTGCTGATCTTCTGCGAGTGTAAATTGATAATCGATCCTGAACGCGCGCGCGATGCTGCGACCTCCCTGTTGGCAATTTCTTTCTCTTTCTCCCTTCCTTCCACTTTTTCTGACTGTTTGCCTCTCTCTGGTTTTGCGAGAAACAATAACTTTTCAGTCGTTTGGCATCGCGTGCGTAGGGTTTCTTCGAGAACCGGTTTGCTTCGTGTAGCATTGATATTGCGAGCAGGAGTTCGTTGATGAGTGCAAAGAAGACAGAAAAAAATTTGAGATCTTGAGAGAAAGGGAGAAGAATAAGAGACATGCAAAATAAGAGAAAAAAGAACGAAGGATGGAATAAGGGATATGATAAACCATAAGTTCTCCGGTGCAGTTCTTCTTCCTTCGCGTGACCTTGTTACAGAGCTTTTCTTTTTCCTTTCTTTGAGTGCGGTCCTCTTTTATCATGTCCTGTTTCTTTCTATAAACGCTTTCAGTCGAAGGCGAATGACAAGTCTGAAAAAAGGTGGAATGAAAAGGAGGCAAAAACCTCAGAGTATCTTTCCCTCGGCTGTTTATGGTGTTACCTTTCATGCTTATGCCCATACATTATACCTCTTTATGTATCGACACTTTTTACCGAATGTTGCAGATTAATCGAACTTTTAAAGTGCCTTCTGGTGTGGTATTTAAAACCGATTTTTCTTTTTATCAACAATGAGAACTGAATGTCGTTTATCCATGTCTATGTAAACTTTGTTCTTAATAATTACACTCGAAGAATGCTCAACATTTAAACGTCTTATCTTTTTCATAAAATATGTCGCTTTTATTTAATGAAATGTTCTCTTATATATAATTTACACTCATCACGAGGGTAATAAATTGTTAAGGAGATGACTTTAGTGGTTGAGTACAAAAAAATAAAGGTTTGGTTACAAACACTCGTTAACTATTATGAAAATATAAAATATAAATATCTATTTTTACTTTTTACTTCTTTTAATATTCAAACTTTATACAATCAAATTATTCTTTTACAAGATGTTTATAAGAATAACATTAAAAATAATTAAAAGTTACATATCTACAGAAATGTAATTCTTTCATTTAAAGAAAATACAATAAAGTTTATCACATTTATTATAAAAATAAACGGTGATTCTATTATGAAAAATTTTTTAATTTATAATAAAAAAAAATTACTCTACAGATGAAATCCTTATCTTTCGGTAATTATCAACCTGCCATATATTTTTCGCTTATCAAAAACAGAAATGTATTAAATAATATAATCATATAATTTTGAAAATATAATCATATAATTTTATATGCGATTTATACTTTTTCAATGGTTTAATGAAAATTTACTTCTACATTATTTAGAAAAACATACATACTGTCTAAGCAATATCAAATCTAGAGATTAAACTTATAATAATAGATTACTTGAAAATTTCACTTCCTAGCTCTGACTGATACATTTATATAATAAGTATTAGAAATATGAAAGCTAAATAATTTACATAAATCTAAAGTTTAGTTTCAAAAAGAGTTGTTTCATCGAAATTTAACGTATTAAAAAAGCATATTTATTTATTGAAACTGTTCGACATATATATATATATATATCAATGTTCTAATTATATTTATAGTTCAAATATAATAAATATACATGATTTGTAAATTACATTAAATTGTCATAAATATATAATATTTATAATAACACTTATATAAATGTCATTCTTATATGTATTAATTAAATATACTTCTTTTGATTTTTATTGTTTTTATTCTTAATTTTGAAATTATTTTTATAATTTTATAAAAATTATTGACTGAATTCTGAAAATTTAGATAATCTTGAAACATTCGTTTTTATATATTTTAGCATCGAGATCTCACATTACAAACACATAATACAAAGAGTCCGTAGTTGTGAAATAGTGACCATGTGATATAAAAAATTTTCGCATTAATAATTTACACGAATAATTATCTCATAGGAATCTTTAGATCTGCAATGCTGATCATTATCCTAAAAAGAGTGGTCATCGTAATAATTATTTTATATATTGTATATTTTATGAATTGTAAACCAATGTATCTTTTTCTATTTGCACTTCCTTCTATCTAGATATTTACTAGATATTCTATCTCGGTTTCTGTATCATATGTTTTAGTCTATGCTCGTATCTTTTTATACTTTAAAAATACAACAAAAATAAAGTCATAACAATCCACTATTAGAAAACCATATATGGATTCTTTGGTTTTGGATTTTTTCTCTCATGACAATAAACTGTGTATAATATTTTTACGAAAGAAATCGCAGATTCTTTATTTTTAGATTTTAATAACTTCAAAAATCTTTAATAGTATACTCATTCCTACACTTGTTTGTATTTTCGATAATTCCAAAACTTGAATAAAATGATTTCTACACACGATTCTAATATCTTACAGCTCTACAAAAATTTCATCAGTTTCTATTATATAAATGTATCGCTTCAGTATAACTAGATAAATTTTTATTCAATATACTTTCTTTATTTGTTTTTTTTTTCTTACATATTCTGTGCTGCGTTTGTCTTTTAAATAGCCATTATACTTAACTTTTGGCTGCGGCTTCCAACTTATTTGAATACGCTGTATCTACTTATTTCATTTTATAAGGAATATGATTTGAAGAGATTTTTATTTACCTAAATAATATCAAAAGATAGTTTCCAAGCTCCCTTTCAATATTATCATCAGCTAGAGTTAATGTAAACTCGACTCTATGTTTAATTTTATAATATAAATTAATTTATATAATATAATTATATAATATATAATATAATTAATTTTATAATTAATAAATTTACAAAAATCGACACCTTTTTTGTAATTGTATTCGTCTCTGTTCTAAGCTCAGCGTGAGCCTCGGCATTTGAGTGCAAAGGTCGAATGAAAATTTTAATATATAATTCGGAAGTTAATAAAAATAAATCTTTTAACGTTTCACAAAAAATATTTCTAATGATTTATTTTAAATTAAGTGCTCTTAAAATAATAATAACAACAACAGGAATAACAACAACAGTGATTAATTAAAAATTCATGAAAATAATAATTTCTAGTTAGTGAGATCAGTATCGGGTAAATCGGGTAAGAGGCAAGCCAACAGCTCTGTATGTACTCATAAAAGCCCATTTCCCAATTTCGACATAAATGAAAAATAGTATAGTGCAATAGAATAAGGTAAAATGGGCGATACACGTATATTGTTGTTTAAGATAACGAACCCACATAGAGTTTACTCGATCATCTGATAGAGATATGAAAAAACGCTGTTTCCCTGCCCAACCAAACTTGCAGATAGGTATATCACAAATGTGACACTGTTCCAAAGATTTTTTATTTTTGATAAAAGAAATAAAATTTCCCAGGATATTTTTATAGTCAAAAACAAAATTAGAAAAATAAGGTATGAATAATTAACACGTTCTGAATTTACGTAAGAATTTGAGAATTTCTCGTAAAGAATTACTACGAGAGATCTGGAAGAGTGAAATGATCACAAAGCAATTACTAGATCATGAATGACTTTTCGATGAATAGTCTAAGATCATAAATATCATAAAGAGAATCTCGATAAAGTATTTAAAAATGGTCCCAATTTTAATCATAAGATGTATTATGGAACGGAAGTAAGTAACTCCAATAAAACCCATAGATCTCTTGCAGATAATTATGTACCTAGGAAAATTTATACATAAATATTCCTTTAAAATACGAGAAAAGCTACAAGAGACTAACTCTATTTAGAAGAACTTACTAGTGACGTTTGTATCAGAATTGAATAAAATAAATAAATTAATAACAATGTTTTTATTTACCCACAAATCTGAAACTGAAACGAATGCTGGTATTTGAACATAGATATTGGATAATCACAATAAAATTAGCTATAAACTATATCCCTTTAATTAAGGCAGAGATTAGAGAAATCGCTGAATCCAAAGCAAACTTACAAGCCTTTATACAAGTCTTATAAACTTTTATATTAATCAATTATTTCTTTGAAAAAGTAAGACTATCGAAAATATAAATTTTTAAATATTTCGATAAAAATATAAATACTTATTTTATTGAAAAAAATTAAATGCTAAATTTTTGCATTATTAACTTTCAATAAAATTACGTCATATAGATATTCACTTAGTTGTTTGTTTTCAAGGCTTAATACTTAATACTTATATACTTTGTACACGAACGGATAGAAACATTTTATGATAATGTTAAGGCTTAGATTCTAAAATTTTAAATGATATATTTTAAATATTATTGTAAATACTTTTTTTTAATAAATATCAAAGATTTCGAAAAAGAAAATTTAAACAAGACCAAAGATAATATACTTTAAAAAATTTAACTCGATCTTGAATTAGACAGTATTAAGATACAAAGTGATTTCTAGGAATCTGCAGCTTCGTAGAAACAAGAAAAAGAAGAATGCGATGTGATCTTCTTTATTGATAAAATTCTTTTGGATTTATCTAACCATTCAGTAAAAAGTGTGATTTAAGATAATGATATCAATTTTTATTGATTTGATATTCAAGTTTGTAATCATTTATTTAATAAATTCTTGAAAAGTAATTTGTATTTATTATTTTCATATTATAATAAAGTATTTTATTTATTGTTATTTTTGTAATGTTCTGTAGTACATTATAAATGTAGTTAGTTAAAAGTTAAAGAGTTAATTTTTAACATTGTAAAATAAAAGTTATAACATGAATGCACATTAAATAACTCTAAACAAATATTTGCAAATATATTATATATTTTTATGTATTTTATATATTTTATATATTTTATAAATTTTATATATTATACTAAATTAAGTAATTTTCATAAATTGCACTAAAAATTAGTCTTTTTTAAATTAAACAATTTTGGTTTAATGTGAAAATATCATCGATGATATTTTTTTTCATCTTATTGAAATAATTACAATATTCGTAATTTAAGTTATTGACGGAAACATCTAACATAAAATTATAATATTAACTAATCACAAATTTATTAAACTTTTATATAAATTACCAAATTATCTATCAATTCAAAAATTTAAAAGTTTTAATTAATGAATAAGTATGTGACATTGGGATCATTAGGAATAAATGTATGCAGTTATATTAAAAGTAATTTGTAGCTTTTTTAAAACTTTGTTATTTATTTACAAATATTTTTAGAATGAAAACTAATACATTTTTATTTTAATTATTAAAAGTATTTAATATATTGACTATTATTGAACTACCGACTTTACTATTAACAATATATTTAAATCTTTCGAATAATAGTTTTCTTCAAGTATAAAAATCATAAATAATTGAATTGCTCGTATCGTGAATTGTAAATAATTCACTGCAGTTATTAATTTATTACTAATGATAATTTATCATTTACAATTTAATTTTTGTTAAAAGTGATCGTTCGAACTAAAGTAAAATAAAATTTAAATTATTATGATACATTAGTTTAATCGTTTTGTTACCGAAGGAACTTTTTAGTAGAATACGTACTTATCGACAGTAGTTGTTACAATTATTACTAGAATAATACTTATATTGTTTAAATCCATATTTTTTGCTCTAAATAAAGTTTGATCAATAAGTTATCGAATAAACAATAATGACTGGCTTGACAACGAGAAGTTTTCAACTTACTATATCAATTTTTAAATTTACACAAAAGGAAATAAGAAAATCTATGCTTTATCAGTATAAAAATCCAAATAAAACTGGTATAAGAGGTTATGTTGTGATATTTTATAGAGAAAGTTTATTTTCTAAAAGTGTAATAAATAAAAAAGATCAACTTGTAATTGAGACATTAAATAAGGGCGTTCGCAGAAAATTTTCAATCGAAGAGTAAGTAGTCGCTTTTTTTACTTCTTAGGAAATATAAAAAAAAATAAATTGAATATTTTTAAATAGTTATTATCGTTTATATAATAATTATAATACGTTACAAATGTTGTTGCTTTTTTATTACTATGATAAAATTGTTCTTATTACTATTATAACTTGTGAAAAGATAAAAAACCCTTAAAAAATAAATATCTACAAATTTTTAAGTAAATTAAGAATGATTAGACAAATGGCAGTATTTTAATAATAATTTTGCATTATTAAGTAATTTGTACTTACTCTTTCTCTTTCTTTATTTTAATTTCTATAATTTTTCATATCTAAGTAAGTGTTTTGAGTGCAAGCTTGTTTATAAATAAATATTATTTAATGAAAATAAAAGGAGCAAAATATGTAAGTATACATTATTTTTATTTTTTAAAATCATATATACTATCAAACCATAATATTTGCAATTTTGTACTATCATTTTTATTGTCCAAACATCTCATTTTTATTCTTATTGTAGAAATGTGCACTTAATTAACTTTGAAAAAGTTTCTACAGAAACTTTGGAATCCTTGAGTGAATACTTTGATGAAATTATTGAGAAAGCAGCACACTTACAAGATGCTGATGTATCTTATGGAGTTAGTATTTATTATTAATTTGTATTTTATGTATATTAACAAATTTTGATATAAATTATTTTGTTATTTATAGGATGGAGTTCTTACAATAAAATTTGGAGGTGGTTATGGAACTTATGTTATTAATCGACAAATTCCAAATCAACAAATTTGGTTATCTTCTCCTAAATCTGGTCCAAAGCGTTATGACTTCATTAATCGTACATGGATATATAAACATGATGGCAAATCATTACATGAATTATTAAATGAAGAGATTCCGAATATTGTTAAATTTCCAGTTTCTTTTAATAAATGTTCCTATTGTGGTAATGATAATTAAAATAATGTCAGATAAAGTGATATTCTGTAAATTATTTCTGTACATAATACCAAATACATCTTGTTTTACACTAGAATATATGAAATAAGTACACAAATTCTTTGTAAATATAAATATTAATAAAGTACGTAAAACAATGGATTTGAAATTTATTTATTGATTCAATTTCATCCTACAATAAAAAATAAGTTTAATTTAAGAACTAAAACTGCTAATAATTCTATTTATGCGAGAGTTTCAAAATTTGTTCTTTTCAATTTATAGACATATTTTAATTTCATTTCATTCATTTTCAACAATTAAAATAGTAACATTTTCAGTCGTATCTTTATTATTCTTTCAGATATTTTGAAGCAATGAAATTGTGAAAATAATGTTGCTTATGAGAAACAAAACAAAATATCAAAAGAATTTCAAGAAATGTTTAATGATGTAAATCGTAGTTTTATATCCCATTGACATCATATTTATATAAATTAATTAAAATAATTTAATGTTTCTTTTGTGTATAAAATATAAGCGTTTATAAAAATAATCATTTATTTTTAAATAAATAATTGATTATTGAACGTATAGAAATAAAAACTATGTATTCATATTTCGACTGAAATTTGAAAAGATCTTTTTTGTTCGTTTTAATACTAATAAAAATTTGATTCTTTTAGAAATAAAATTACTTTTGCTATTGATATCAATAAGTATTATAATAATTTGAGAATAAATATTAAGTTATTTTGTAATTTTTTTATACACAAATTTAATTTTTAAATTTATTATTTGAAAATTAAATAATATTAACAAAAAGTGATAATAACATAATCTATTTAAGTAGGTAAGCATGGAGATTATGGAAGATGGAAATTTGGTAGATCGGGTGAGGATCCTTTTACAGCGAGACATGCAATACTACCAGGTAAGATTCTAATAATATATTTTAGTTCAAAAGAAACATTATTTTTATTTTCTTGTTATAGTTAGATTTTTCTATATATAACTTCGTAAATTTATCGCAATGATTGTACCGTAAGGCCTCACGTAATTTTTACATGTCTGATATTATTTCACATTATAAAGGATTAAAAAATATTAGGAATATATGAATGTGCGTGATGTTAGAATCGAATAAACATCGATAAAAGATAGATTTTTAAAATGAAACAACAAAATGTATTTTCATTTTTATTAATTAATTTTGTTATTAATTATTCATTATTATTTTATAGTATTTAGAAATTAGTATATTTTATTTTGATTTAAATATAAAGTAATAAAATTCTTGTTTTAGATTATAAAATATTAGAAGTAAATTTTTCATTAAACTTTCCATTGTTATTATTTTCATTGTTACAGATTACTTTTAAGCTGTGTATCGATGATAATGGGATTTTCTTATTAAACTTATTATTGAATTTTTTAAAAAATTAATTTTAGCTTTTTTCTTTTTCATAATTATGAATTTGAAAGCTAAAAATATAAAGTAATTCAAATTTAATACAAGACAAAAATAGTAAATTAGTAGTATATTTAGTTGATTTACTTTATATTTGAAAAATCTATGATTGATTTAATTACAACTTGATAATTCGAAAACTGTCACTATTGAATTTTATATTATAAAAGTAGTTTTAAATAGGTAATGAAGTAAATAGTGTATAATTCGATATATATCGTGAAGGAGTTTTTTCACTATTTTTTGTTTTTTTTCAATTAAGATAAAAAATACACTCATACTGCTGAGTTGAATAAAAAGTATTTTTTATTAACTACGTGTAATGGATATAAAAGAAGATGAGAATACTTATCTTTATTATTTCTATTATTTTCATTAAGTACATAAAAATATCATTGTGCTTTTAATTTTCTATTCAATATTCTAAATCCAACGTTGCCAAAGAATTTGTATAATAAAATTTTGTACTTTTACTCCTTGTGATAATTAAATATTTTTTATAATTTTTTAATAAAAATTGTGATTCATTACCTTATTAAATATGTCTCTACTTTAGGAACAGAATATCAGTTCTTATAATCATTAAATTACCTAGATCAATAACATTTCATACGCGATTGGTCGTGATAGAATTAAGATCATGCTTCATTAAGCAAATAGACACAATCACATTTCTCAAACAATCAAGGAAACAACATTTTTTCTCTTCCTTGACTTTCTTTTTACTTAAATGTACTTCGTATACTTCATCCCGATATTCGACAATTTTACAAGGCTTAAGATATATTTTCCGCAGAGTGCAGCTAAGTCGATCTGTTTATTTTCACATGCATCCAACCTTCAACTCAATCGGCGCACATTAGCCACTTATCAGTACACGAGCCGTAAAGTATCAAAAAGTGGGCTCTAAATCACTTCACCGAAATCTCGCTTCCTGGCTTCTTCGATCTATCCGCCTCCTGAAAATAAAGCAAGCCACGTTATTGAGGCAATGGAGAGCGCGTAAAAATCACATCTTCTACTTATTTACTATCTTTCCACCCGTTCCCCCGAGCGAAGCTGAGTAAGCTTCCTTCACTTCCCTGCTTAGACGGATATTATACAAGTCACGAGAAGGCGAGTGGTTCTTTTCACCGAATTTTCATTGGTGTCTTAGCGAAGGTTGCAAAAGCGCTCACATACAAAATCAGCTAAGTTTTCCTATCAGAGTTCATTTTCACACCACAGTGATCGTCGTACAAGCAATCGAACGAACCTTTCCCATGTAAGCTGTTCGCATATGCTCTAGCACTTATTCAGATCCTACAAGCTGTTGCTTACAAAACTTTGTCGTGCGCTATATAAGTCGCTTACGAGAAACCAACTTAACCAACTAAATTAAACCAACTAAAAATGAGATTTTGTTATTCAGATCTACTCACCTGTAATATGTTAAATATAATATTTTAAGTTTTATTAATAAATAAATACTTTATTACTTAAAATTGTATACGTAAGCGGGGAAGTTCTGATAAGTCTACTAAAACTAATGAAATCTTATAATTATTTAGGACATTTTGTTATGTAAGTTTTTCTTTCCTTTATCAAGTAGAATCTACAATTAGTGTAAGCGAAATAATTCGTTTGGTGTATTACAGGATCAGTATAATATTATTTCACATATTCCATAAATTTATTTGTTACTTCATTTTCAATATTTAATTAGCTATTCTTTTAAATGAATTATCCATGTACATTGATGATATAAATATTATTCTTTCACATAAATCTAATAATATCGGAGTTTTTAAATTAGCACTTTCACTCATTTGATCAATATTAAATAATATTGATAGAAACGTTGTTTATTCGTTATTATGTAATAGTTTGATCTCGCACAGGAAAATTCTCTTTATAGATAATTTTTAATGTCATTGTCTTCTTTTTGCGCTAATTATAAGAGTTTCATCTATCTGATAGCTTAGGAAGATATAGTTTTATTCAGTGTATAATTTTATTTGAATTCGCGTAGTCTGTAATAATAAAAATTGTATGATTAGCATATTATATCCATAAAACAAATAAAAATAATAAACATAGGTAATTATTGTTCTGTTAGAAATATTTTATATTACAATAGTTAAACAATATCTAATATTTTCATATTTTTAATATATGGCATAAAGATACCTTGTAAAATATATTACTATTTAAAAAATTTTTGATAAATTAAAAAGTCATAAATAAGAATATTGTAATAGAAAACACATAACTGGCATAACAGATATTATATTTTAAATATTAAAAGTCTGAATATAATTATCAAATATATAATTAAAATATAATATTTTATGTCAATATACTGTAAATACTTTAGAATATTCTAAAGTATTATATTATATTTAAAGCTTTATTATAAATATATATTTAAATATATATTATATTATAAATATATTTATATTATATTTATATTATATTAAATATATTTATATTATAAATAGATTATAAATTATATTTATATTATATTAAATATATTTATATTATAAATATATATTTAAAGCTTTTCAAGCAAAAATTCATCGCTACAAAAGGCGTTTAAAAAAATTTTACTATTTTTTACAAATTATACGAATATATACATAAACATAACATTTTTATAATTTGTTCACTTATAATATGTAAATAAATTCTTATAATTAAGCATAAAATTGTGCGTATAGGAATTCTAGAATTATTTTTATTGTATTTTATTATTTTTAAAAGAATTACAAGGATTTCTTAAAAGATAAAAAAGTTAAACCGAATACTATACACAATTGACTATAATTTAAACAGTCTTGAAAGAAAATTTATTTAACTCTTTTCATTATATTTAAAAGACAAATAGAAATTATTAATAATAATTTAAAACTGAACTTCTGTAACGAATTTATTTAAATTAAATGAGATTTTTAAAAAATTGTAAATTAACAGCTATATTTTATACTATAATATTATGTACTTAATTCATTTTAAATCTTACTAATTATAGATTTTAATTTATTAGATAATGAATACATATATTTTTACTTATCTTAATAAGCATATTAAAACGACAATGCATTGAATTATATGCCTGAAAAAATACTGCAATAAATATACACTCTTCACTTCTAAATGTAAGACGTACCTAATTATTATGTAATAAAAAATGAAGTTAAAAAAATAAAATTAAAAAGTACTTACTCAAATTTATGTAAATTTATCAACAAACATTCATTGAAGCATTTAAATACAAATATGTAAGTAAGATTATTTTCAAGACAAATTCAATTTCAATAGAATTTTCTAAACATTTATGAACGCCGGACTTACAGAAATATTTATATTTTAAGTTTTTTTTTTGTGATTTCAGTGAGATTTATTATTTAAAGGGAGCAATAATTATATGCAAAATTAGTTTTTCTGAATATAAACATACGAAAAGAAGGATATACGACATTTTAGAGTTTATACAAGTACTTTTACAGAATTTTTTGATAGAAAAATTTATAGAAAGTTTTTCTATGAGAAAAAAAATATTTATCATATAAAAATGTACATATTTATATAAATGATATAAATAATACTAATATTTATTATGTATACAATAAATAAACAATATTTTGATTTTTCTGTTATTTTAAAACTTGCTTTTATATAAATGATTCATAAATGTGACTAAATAATACTTGATCAATCTTTTATAACGCGAATAGTTTTGTGAAAAGACATACAAATAATAATAATAGGTATTAAAAATAAAAAATTATTATTATATAATTTTTGTTTACATTTTCAGTCCTGTATTAATTTTATAAATTAAAATGTATGAAAATGGTAATTTTATTACATTTCTATATAATTATTTTATGAAAGATTTTGAAATTAAGTGCTGATACCGTCTGTGGTCTTGATCGCACTAAAAATGTTAAATGATAGAGATACTATGGGTGTAATTAAAAACTAGTTAATTAAAATATAAATTGATTATTGTAAATAGTCTTTTTATTAGTCGTATATAGCATAATAAAAGCAATTCATAGAAAGTGCAAGCTACAAACAGAAGAACAAAGATTCTTTTTTTCGCTCTTTTTATCACCTTCTTTATAACTTTCTTAAGTTACATCTCACTCTTCTTAAATAGTACGGTTTGTTATAGTCTTATAATCGTAGAATACCCGAATATCCTGTTGTCATACATGTCAGTAACTTAAAGAATTGAAACATTATTTACAAGTTTTCCATTTCAAAAATTTATGAATTATGTATAAATTATGTATATATTTTGAAATATATAAACATATATTTCAAAATATATGTTAGTAATTTATAGAATATAATACTATATATACAATCTACTGGAAAAGTAAATCGACCACATAAATTTGTATTGTAAGTATAAATGAGAATTGATTGACATATAATTTTTGTTTTTATTTTTTTTCGTGTCTATATAATTAATAGAATTTGAAAACTTCATTATGGATATATTATTTTAATGATTCATATGTTTGATTGGATTTATAACGTTGCGTTGCAGAGGATCATAGAAGTTAAACTTTCCAAAAATATAGATATCCGAAAAATATCATGGTTTAAATAAATAATAAAAAATAGAAAAGTTATTAATTAATAAAAAATTGTTTATATAGGAAATGCAAACGGTCCTACGAGAGCCGTTGTGTATCAGAGTCAGCGGGGGAAAATTCGACTTTCCACGTCATGCCTCATTCGTTGCAATTAAAATTGTCATCTGGTGGGAGGCTGAATTTGTGGTAGCTTTTAAACGTGTATCAGGTTTAAGTTCAGCAAATCAGGACAATATTGAAAACACTGATGATAACGGAGTCGTGAAAAAAACTCAGCCAAGTGAATTCATTTTGCTAGTAATTGAGACATCAGAACAGCTTTTAGGTGCATATGTATCATTGTTATTATGATTATTGATTTTGTTATTATTCTTATTGTAAATATCGATTCTTTGATAGTTAACAATTTTATTAATTTTTTTTATAGACTGTAATTTGAAATGTATTATGTGCGTATTAACACGCAATTTCATAAAAATTACTCAAATATAAATATATCAACAAGAGTACATCCTACTTTTATTTATGTTTTAAATAAATATTATGAGCTATAGACAATTTTTAGTAAAAACTATTCTAATTTTTCTATATTGACTTTTTATTAAAATAAATTATGATAGTTATACAATAATACACACATGAGCTATTGATTAAAATGAATAATTATTATAACAATTTCGTAAGAAAGAATTAAATAAAATTGAGTAATTATTATAACAAATATCTTCCCTAATATATATATATATATATATATATATATATATGATTTCTAAAAATCTAAACTGCAAATGCAGAGCATCTACACAAGTTGATTCAGGAGTCTCTAGATCATGCTGATTTGACGGTGCTTACGGCTACGCTCGGAGCTGCAGCCCTTATTCGCAATTGCCTCTGGTGCTATAATCAATGCGTGAAAACTGAAATACGCCAAATATCAAGGTAACAAAAAAGTATAGAAGGAAATATATAAGAGAGAGATAAAGAGAGAGTGAGAGAGTAGAAGATTTTTTGAAACTTTTAATTTCTTTAGTAATTTAGCGAAATAATTAATGATAAAATAAAATTTTCTAAAATAAAATTTTTTTTAATTTACAAAAAATCTTTATAAAAAATTTTTTTTTTAAATCATTAAAGAAAATTTTTCAGAAAAGTCAATTTTTTAGTATGAATAAAAATTGAAATTTAATTACAATTTTATGATTTGCATATTGATTCTGATCAAGAGATTCATTATACGTTTGGACAAAATGATATTTTTAAATAAATAAGTTTTATAGATAAGTAGGATTATAATTTTTGAACAATACTAAATTGAAAATATTTTTGTAAAGTTTCATGAAGAAACATTTAAATATTAACTCTTACACTTCTGGACATTGTATTTATTAATATGAAAATTGAATGTAATACTATGATATTAAATTAATTAATTTAATATTGAATATTTAATTTCATTTAGTATAAATTGAAGAATTAATTATGATCGCAAAAATATCCTAAACTTATGTTAATGATTTCACCTTTTATAAACTGTTTTTTAATGTAGTAATTTTCAGAGTTTTATAAGCAATTGTGTATGGATAAAAGTATAAAATTACTTCGAAATCTATTATTATACATTTATAATTATTAACTAAATTATACTAACTGTAATATTTACTAAAATAATAAATACTTAATAAAATATAATTAAAAATTGTGAAACATACTTTTGCTTTTATTTATTACTGACAGTATAATTTAGAACAGATTTCGATTTCTTTATGAATGAGAAATCTATTGCTGTTGGAAATTTCATTTTAATAGGGATAAAATGAAGTATTCTTTTGTATTTTTTGTGCACTTTTTTGTATTTTGTATTATTTTGCAATAAATTTCTAAGTTTATATAAAATAATTATAAGAGTAATAAAAGTTTGAAAAATTGGATGACATTTTTAGGGATATTTAAATCAAAAGTCCGTCTCATTATTGGCGCTGGATTACCTCATCAAATAAAAGTGTCATCTTCTTTACCCATGTAAAGTTTTTTCTTTTAAATTCCTTCTACCAATAATATCAAAAATTTATACGTAATAATATTTGGTATTTTCTATACAGCGTCTGCGTCAAAAACGAGATGAATCTTTACACAATTAATACAATTTCTTAAAACCTTAGTTATTTTTATAAATCTAAGAATACCTTTATTGACTATATTTCTCAGCAACAAAATAAATAAAATACAAGAATATGTTATAAAAATTAGAAATTATAGATCAACTGTTTAGTAAGCACATACTTCTATTCGATTTTAAATAAATAACATTTATAATCGATTTTATTTGTTTTATATTTTAATATTTTTAGATAATATTATTTTTTCTACAAATTACTATGGAAAATATATCATTATACAAATTACATAAACTGAATTATTATTTATATCTGTGTATGTGTTATATATCAGATAATTCGATGCATTAGATAAATACATTAGTTTATTCTACCAGCATATTTTAAAGTAGAACTAGAGTTTCAAAGTAGAACTAGACAATTATATATATTTTTATAAATTATTACAATAATAATTTATAACTTTGATAAACACTTGTATATCTTCAACTTATAAATCTCTTTTGACGGCTATAAGACATTCTGCACCCTGTTTGCGTGTGTAAATTTTAAAATGTGACAAGAATATTAGTTTTAAAACCTTTGTATATTTAGATAATCGACTATGCAGATAAATATATGGAAACTAAAAATTGATGAAAACTGTATTAAACTGTATAAAAATATTCTTATGTAGAAGAAATTTTAAAAAGAAACCATAAAATAGTTTAGATGTAAATTTTTTTAGTGAATTATGAATAAAAAGTAATAAAAGTTACAATAAAAATGCAAAAAGTTGCTATTTAAACATTGAAAGCACTTGCGAGTTTCCTCTTTTCATTTACTTTTTTCTGTATTTAGTCATCATTTTATGTACTTGTATAATCAAAGCAAAGTGAAACAAAGTTTTTAACGATTGTATATGTAACTTTCATGTTTCCACCATTTGCTCATAAAACTCATTTACTAGGATTTTCTAGTGCTTCGATTGCTTTTTCTTTAAATCGTTTTGTTATGTTGCTCTTACCTCATAAGCAATTTTAGGAGTTATTTAAAGAATATTTAAGATATAATTAAAGTAAAACATCCGTTTTATAACTTTTAACTTTTTCAAGGCAAATGTTCTTGTACTAAATGATAAATCTAAAGAATATGTTCATTTTTATTTTAGATGAAGACAAAGAAAATTTAAAAAATAAAATTATAATTTATATTTCTTAAAATTAAATTTATAATTAGAGTTTCAAATTATTAAATAAATTACACTTTAAATAATTTTAATCCTAATCTAAATCTTGGTTTTACGTAAATTCTTTTCGTACAGCGTAGATTTATTGTTGTCTTAAAAATTAAATATATTTTAACTACTTATTAGGTGATGTAAAATTAATATGTAAAATATATATTTGTAATATTAATGAATAAAACCTTCAAAAATATTAATATTAAACTGAAGATATACCCTATTAGTTAACATATATATAGTCAATTCTTTTATCTCAAAAATTTAGTTACATTTTTTACCTTGTTTTATTTTATTTAAAGCAGTCATTTCTATTGTATATTTCAGATATTTTACTTTATTACAGTGCTAAGTTATTTAAATGTTATAAGTCATATGATGAGATAACCGAAGCTGTTGCTGAAAGACTTTTAGATCTTCATTGCCGTCTCATATCACTTTATATTCTGAATGAAGCTGATTCCTTGAATTGGCAGAGCGATCGACCCTTTTTGGAAAAAGAAAGGTGCTCCTATGTTATCCAAATGTGGTGGCTTTATATGCAAGGCATGTATTAAGCTCCGCAAATAATTTATTAAAATAATGTTTGTATTTTTAGTACTTTAGATTGTAATACTAATTTATACTGTATTGTAAAAAAAACAATTTATAAAACCAATTATGTTACAAAATAATTTTTATTTCTGCATTTTTAATATTAATTAGATGATATTTAAAAGTACACCTTATACAAACGTACAAATATAGAAAACTAAACATTTTATTCAAAAGATACTTTATTTAAACTCTATCACATCTTTAAATTTAAAATTTGATAGTTTAATGTACATATTTTATTAAGTAATTAAAAATATTATCATTTTTTCATAATTAAAAAATATATGTAGATAATATTTAAACTATTCTTCTTATTTAATATAAGTAATGATATTCAGATAATAAAGATAATACAGATAATGATAAATTGTACATCATCATAACATATGTACAAATTTGAATATTTATACTTATGTAAATTATAATTAACTTAAAAACACCAAAAATATTATTTTCAGACAAAATCATTTTTAAGAAATTAGTATGCCTTTTAGTTTAAAAGTATCAAGAATAATTCACTATAAAAGTAAAAACTTACATAATTAAATTATATATATATTTACTCTAAGGGACAAAAACGGATCTGTGGAATACGGTATCCCCAAAAATGGCTCAGCGTATTTTCTCTGGTATGCTGAATGAGTCTCTCTCCATTATTGTGACTCGTTTCATTCATGTAAGGGAAAAAATCCAAACAAAAGATAAATAAATGAAAAAATGAGTACATGTAATTATTCTAATTATTCTGAGAGCACTAATACTGTTTATCTTGCATCCACAATCGTTGCACATATGCAATCCTCATACAGTACTTTTGATCAAGTAATATATATGAATCTTATTTTTTTAATGATTTATAAAAGCTTCTATTAATTTGTATTTCAATTATGTATGAAATAACTAATAAAAAAAAAATTTTTTTTGTGTCATCAATAATCGAGTTCTAAATATATTTGAAATATGATTAAAATATAAATCATATGATTTTAATTATAATTCTGAAAAACTTCAAATATACAGCTACGTATAGCAATAAATACTAATTAAAAACTTCTGTTATTTCATATGAAAAATATCAACTTTTCATGTTAATGATTGGTTTCATATTTTTATAATTGTGTACAATTTTAAATCTGTACATTAGTATTGAAATATATTTGTTATATAAGTAATAAGAAAACATAAATAATAGCAGGTTATCACATTTAATATTTTACTTGATTTTTAAAAATATTTCTAAACTCTATAAGTTTAAATTTCATTATAAGAAATGCACTTACCTCTTTGTTCTTTTCATAATTTTTAAAACTGATATTATGTATTATTTTTATATTCTTATTGATACATTAAATTATACTTCATAACTGAATTCAATCTAAAAATTAAAATTTGAAAATTTTTAAGAACTTAAGACGTCTAAATATAGACACTTTTAATATGTAATTTTTTTTTATATTATTACAGGGTCGACCAAGTCTTGCGCGATCTGTGCAGTTCTGGGCAGATGCATTTAACGTACTATCTTGTACAGCGTATTTGTCTTTGGATGTATGTGTTTCTGGTGACGATATGATTGGATTAAATGTAAAAAAACTCTCAACTTACGTACGTGATATTCACGCAAAGTGTAATGAGCTATTGATTTGCTTTTTACTCAGAGGAGCACCTCTCAAGATACTCTTTCAAGTAATTATTGTTTCATTTTGACTTCTATTCAAAACCATTATTGTAGTATTTTTTAGGAATCATGTTGTAATAAGATTATTTGTGTTATTTCTAAATATGCAAATATATAACTTAAATTGAAGAATGTTGTTGAAAAAATTATGAATTTTCATTATTTAGCTTTATTTGTTATTTGAAATTTCAAGTCAAACTATTATATGAATATCATTTAAAAATTTTATTTTTACAAACTAATTTTCTTCGAATATAGTTAGTTTTTATTTTTTATTCGTAATTTTCTTTCGATAATTTAATAGAATATTAAATATAATTTTAAGAAATTGCTCAAATCAGTAATACTTTGAAACATCCACTTAAAGTATTAACTAAATTAATTTGACAACTTTATTTTCTTTCTAGTTTTTTAAATACAATTTGATTCTTTTAGTTTGAAAACTTTTTAAACGAAATCATTTTTTAGTTCATAGAATTACTTTAAACAACATAAATATTGGTAGAATTGAAACAGAAAGCTTTAAACATTAATTTCAATATCAATACGTAAATAAACGTTTGCCTTATAAGTATTTAGAAAAACTAAAAAATAATTTCTACTATGCTATGATAAATAATTATACTTTATTTAATAATTATTTCCAACTAGTTCCACGACAATTTTAAAATAATACAATTGTTATTATTAAAGGTATTTCGTAAAGGCTTGGAAAATCTAACGATTTCGAAACCGAGATACGGACCTTCTCCGTGGTTATATGTTTGTGCACCAAATTTACTAGGAATTTCTCAAATTATATCAAAAGAATTCCAAAATCTTACTGGAGATCAGACAGTGATACTTGAGCTAAATGTATTAAAATCTCAGCCTCAACCCAATTGGACCCAACTAATTAAAGTAAATATTTGCAAAATATTAATTTTAAATGAAAACTAAATAAGTGTCTTACATAAAGATATAAATTGTATTCTTTGCCTTTTTATGCACATGTACTTATGGTATATTAGACAATATGAAAACTTAATTTTTTTATAAAAAAAAATAAAAATAATACTTCATTTATTAAATTAATTTTAACTTTATTAAAATTTGTATAACATCATAATATAGCAGAAGTTAAATGAGTTCATTTAATTAACTAGTTTTAGAAATAATTATTTTAAATTCAACAAAATTCAACATAATAAAGCTTTGAAACAATTAAATATGTAGATTATGTTAACTTTATTATATATTTATGAACTTAAATTACTTACGTTTTATGTTAATGTATGTATGAAAACAGACATTAAAATTACCTTTTGTAGAATAAAAGCTATGCAAACTATAGTCAAAATGATATGTAACAATAATATTCTAATTAAATATTTGATAATTTTGAAACCCTAGTAATGTGCCCAGAACCGACATTCGGGATATATTTTAATATATTTAATATACATATACGCTGAATGAAATACCATATTCATACGTTTGTGAAGTTGAAAAATCAATAAGAAGATAAATTACTACTATTACTATATAGTATGTAAAAAATGGATATATAAATTTATTTATTACAAAATTTCTATAACAAAAAATACATAAATGTACATTATTTACGTATGTAAATGTATACATTATGTTTTTAGAACCTTATATTACTTTGTAATATTGATAAATTATCAAGTAATCTATATCATTGAATTCAAAATTTAAATAATAAAATAATTATTATTTACTATTTTTGCTGCCTATCTTATACCGTCCAATATTTAAAAAATACTGTAGGTACTCTCTATGAACAATTACTCGTTGGCTAAGTTGTTGCTTGGTATCCTTGTACGTCAATGCATGGAGAACATGTGCAATGACAGCGTTACTTCGCCAGATCTGAGGTTCTCAATTGCAAAGATTAAGGAGACAGTGAATAAAAAAGAGGAAGACAACTGTGGTGGTTTTCTTTGTACCAAGAAGTGTTGGTGTATATTAAGCATTACTCCAGCTATGGGACTTCACGGGCTTGTATTTATTCTCTTGAACACTACCTGTGATCCGACGCAAGTC
Organism: Wiebesia pumilae; assembly: GCA_018907045.1. Lineage (NCBI taxonomy): Eukaryota > Metazoa > Arthropoda > Insecta > Hymenoptera > Agaonidae > Wiebesia > Wiebesia pumilae. Next base: position 471,567 of record JACCHZ010000147.1, on the reverse strand, counting down.
ATCCTGCCCGCGATTAAACAGGATCCTGCATGGTCGACCTACCTCGACCGGCAACAGGTGAGTGAATCTAGCGCAGACTCATCTGTGGTTTCTATTTAAACTGAATTTGTAGTGAAGCCGATAAAGTCATTATTCCATGACGTTTAATGTGCCTTTCATCTCTAAATTTTATGATTACGCTTAAAATTTTAGATGGCTTTTTCGCTCGGTTCTCAAGATATTTAAATTTTAAATTCCGTATATTATACGTAACTTCTTTAGTGCTTAGAAAAAGGATAAGATATAGAATGCGATAATTGGAAAATAAGTTACAAGCGGATAAAAAAATATGCAAATTGTCGCTTATGTATTCAGAATACATAATATTCGCAATTTCCTGTGATTCCCTAATCTTTGTAAGTCAAGATTTAAACTATTTAAGAATAATGACAAGTTCATTATTTCTAATTAATCATTACATATAAAAAAGTAGTTTATAAATTTAGTTTACGTAATTTAATTTTATGAAATACATTTTAAAATAGACGGGAAAGCTAAAATATATAGCAGCAATAGAAATAGCTCCTAAAAGAAAAAATTGCTCATATTTTTAATATGTTTATCTATACATGCTACATATAACTTACATATCTGTATCATATATGTATTGTTAATCGTAGAAGTAATTGAGATTTTTTTAGAAAAAATTAATTGAATTGTGAAAATATTTTGTCTCGCAGTATCAACTTAAAATGATAATGTTCAAATTTAAAAAGAAGAAGCTTAGAGTAAAATTGAAAAATTAATGAAATTTGCTTTTTATTCACAAACGTAAATAAAAATAATTTACAGAGTTATAAAGAAATTATGGTTAAAAATTAATAATGTAGTATTATTTTAAAATAACAAAGTTAAGCAAGTATCAATTACGAGTAATACAACACATGTGATGATATATTTTCATTTTCTATTTGAAATAAAAAATTCTTTCGTATATAAGAAAGAATTTTTTAATTTCGTAAGCACGCAAATATTTCTTTCGCTGAATGCATTAGAATAACTTAATCAGTTTGCCAACATTATTTCTTATTTCTATTTTTTCTTTATTTTCTACCATGAATAAATTTTCATCGATTACAAATTTTAGATATATACTTTAAGTTGATCTTGCTCTTATAAAGAAAATATAAAAATAATTTCTAAATAATATTTAAATTTTATATTAAAAAAAAATAAGTTTTACATGATTTATATATAATTATAATTATCTTATACAAACATATATTAATAGTGAAATATTGCAATTTTGTACAATGAAATATATTAATACAAATTGAAGTATATTATATTTAATCATAGTATATTATTATAAATATGTTTTATCTTTATTTATTATATTTAATAATCAAAATTACTGTATTGAAGTATTTTACAGTTTATATTTTATAATATATATATATATATATATATATATATATGTATTAAATATTCTTTTTAAACGTTTCTAAAAAACTTTTTTAATAAATTACATAAATTTCAATACATTATAGAAAAAAGAATAAGTTTATGTTCATGTAGAATAAAAAATATTATTAAATTATAATTGAATTATTATTGAGATATTAATAAATACGATGCCTGATATCGCTATAAGTATTATAATTTTTATTTAATATTTACATTTAACACTTAAATCGACAATTTAAATCTGTACTAAATAATCGTTACTAAATAATCGTTGTTAAAAAGGTCAAGGATTACGAATCATTATTTGCTTAATAGAACAAAGAAAAGGATTAATTAATTTGATACACGAATATAAATTAAACTAAAAATAGAGGTTACAAAAATTCACTTAGATACCATCGATGTTTGGTACTGTAAAGAACCTGGATATATAAAAAGTATATTTGCATTGTTTTTTTACTATATAATAAAAAGAAAATATACTAATGATATAAAATAACTTATAAATATACTTAGTGCTCACTAATAATACAGCTGTGATACTTAAATATATCAAAAAATGTTACATGTTATAAATGATTGGACGCCATACATAAATTTTATTATTCTAATAGAAATTTCGTTATCCTTTCAAAAGAATATCAAGTTTACTAATTATATATACATATTTATGTAAAAGCCGTTTGGATGTGTTTCAATCTTATTTCTTATTTGAGCACGATGTAACAAATTATTTAATATAAAACAAACAAACTATATTTATACAACTGAATATTAAAATAAGTGAATTAAGAAAAATATATTCATTGAAATTTTAATATTTTCAAAAATTTTAAGATTTTACTATAAATACTTTCCATATTTTATTTTCAAATCTATTATAACTTATAACATATAACTATTTAATTTTAATTTCTTTGGTTCTAATTAATTTTATAAATTCTTATCTACGTTACACTTTAATTATTTATAGTGATTTCTTTTATTTAAATTAAAGTTATTAATTTGTAATTATAAAAACACGAAATATATATGTGTATATATATTGTATTCTCTATATATTTAAATATATTTACTTCACGTTTTATTAGAAATGTCTACTATTTTAAAGCAAATAATTTAAAATGGTAACATAATCGTATTATTTTTATAAGCCACGAAAGAGTATTTATAGCTAAAACTTTTAAATAAAAAGTTTTTAGAATATTAGAGTAAGGGATTTTATGTTGATTAAAATCTAATCAATTTCTATTTTAAAAATATTCTGCACTTTATAATAAATGTATTGCTATTTAATCTCTATAATTGGTAATTAAATACAGTATATTCCAAAATTAACAACAATTTTTTATAAAAGAATTTTACTCATAATTATCATTTATCTAAAGTTTAATGTACTAATTAGTAAATAAATCAAAATTGAAAAATTTATTAAAAATCAGTAGTTATAATTGATAAAAATATAAAAATACTTAATAATTAATTTTTGTTAAAGAACGAAGTTTTTTTCACTAAAAATCATTTGAAATTAGAAAATTTATCCATAATTATAGATATTTCATTAAAATAAATTAAAAAAATTAATATTTTTAAAATGTAAAGTAAATCAAATACTTTCATCGTAATGTTTGACAATAATAAACGTAAATAGTCACAAAAATATATTGATATCATATTTATATAAACTAATAAATGAAGTGTTTACTATATAACTGTTAAAATAACAGTTTTATTACTAATTATAGAATTTTCTTTTGTAATTTATTTGTAAAAGGTATGGAATCAAAAAAGGCCACCTTGGCTTAATGCTCTTCTGGATTTTTTACGACCAATTATGAAACCAATCGTAGATACACTTCTGAAAGCAGTGAAGGTGAGAAGACTTTTATCAAAAATCTTTCAAATTATTACAACCCGTTAATATGATCTATTATTTGAATGGCTTTATTTTTACAAAAAAATCATCGAAAAAAGTTAATTATTAAATTATGAACTATTTTTTAACTCATAGAATACAATTAAAGAAGATTTGTAAATTTCATTCATGACAAAATATATATCTGTGTAATAATTATTTACAGTTATTTAAAAATGCATAAGCATTTACATCATTAGTAATTTTTCGAAGTTTTGAAATAATTCTCTATCTTAAATAAATAAATAAATTCTCTATCATATATTAAAGTAAAGTGAAAGAGTCAACAAAATTGCTATATGAATAAAAATAAACATGAAAGTTAACAATGAAACTGAATAATTGACAATGTTAAACAAATTTATGTTCAAATTCAAGTATTCTAGTAAAAAATTAGCATGATATGTGTTAGAGATCTGGTAATCTTAAAAGTGAACAAGTCAATATAATAAACTTATATTCTAAGAAATAGTAAAAGTAATTAAATATTGAACAAGAAACAAAGAAAAAGATTACCTATCCACATGGAAGTACGATATATGAGTAAAAAATGTCACTTACGTATCCGTGAGACAAATTAACAATAGCGATCTCGCATTTCTGTGCGACACAAGAGCAGGGTTTTAATAAACGTCCAGGATCGTGGACGATTTATTATCAATCCATCACATCCCTCGCACGTAAACTTCTGTGCAGACGGGTGCGAGTATCTATCAAGCGATGTCCCTGGCGCTGGGTTGTCTCGGTGAATTGCAGGAGTGCCTATCTCTTGGCGTACTCCAGATGGCCTTAGCGATGGATGAGAACGTGCCTGCCCATTGTCGACCCATTGGCGGCTCTGTCTTACTACAGGTTTGTGCCTCAGCTGCAAGTCATTCTGAAAGCGACATTTTATAACAGCATATATACGATTATACGTGTGGCTGTCTGGATTGTATTTGTAAATTATTTTTACCTGGATTATTGAATTTTAGACAGATTAATGCAATCTAAAAATACTCAGTGCTACTAAAATTCTCGTCATCTTAATTGGCATTTACATAAATTACATGGAATGATGTAATTGACTAATTGTAATAAGCAGTGTATATTTATTATTTAAGAAATTAATTATAAAAATTATATATATGTCGCTATTCATTGAATCTGCAATCAATTATCTGCTCTAATAAGGTTTACCTTAAACATTATTCTTTATAATTTTAATTTAAGTAATGTAAAAATACTGACTAGAGTGCAAAATTTCTAATAGTAGAGGGACCCTCTATCTCTAAAATAAACATTTTACTTTTATTATTATTTTTAATATAAACTAAAAATCAATTTCAAATAATTTGAAATAGTTCATAAGTAAATATTAACTTACTATCATGTTTATACATAACTATGTACTCAGTAACAGTAAATTACATTTTATATACATAATTACATAGATCTGCAGCATTATAATAGAAATGCAAGTAACAATTTTCTGCAATCACTGCTGAACATGTTTTTTAAATAATTTTAAAATAATATTAATTGTTTTTATAAATTAATTTCTTGATAATTCTGTCTTTTGAAACGATAAGGATATTAAGTTAAAAATGCTTTTTTTAATGATCTAGCTTTATTTTAATAGAATGAAAATATTTATTGTTGTTTTTATTATAAATAAATTTTGTTAAATGTTAAACTTTAAAAAATATTTTATTAATTTTATTTTATTCTTTTTAATGTTTTATTTTAAAAAATACGATTTATTTATGCATAAATAAGAATATTAAAAAATAGAATTTATACCAATTTTTTATCATGTATTTTTACCATGAAAATTTTTTTTAATCGTATTTATTTAAATCTTTCTTGAGACCTTTTTTCTGAAGATTTGTTATGAAACCAAATTTATTAAACGTGCAAAAAGTGATTGAATTTCTTACTTTCGTTTTAAATTATTAATTTTAAATACTTGATCTTTTATACTAATATTTTTCTTAAACAGATTTAATAATTTTCTAATTCATATTATGCTAATTGTATTATTTTGTAAAAATAGAAATAAAAAATAATATCAATCGTAATTACTAGTATAAGACATAATATAATAACGTACAATAAATATATAAATTTTAGATAAATATAGATTTTCAATTTTGAAAGGGAACATTTTATCAAGTATTTTAAAGTTAGATGTGTAATAAGAAAATAAGTAAATAAGAAATATAAGAATAGTCATAAAAGTATAAGTAACATATATTTCATGAGTTATATATTAATATTTTTAGATAATTTTTGTAATTAAATCTATTGTAAGGATTCTAAGAAAATATAAAAGAATGGGCTACATCTTTGTTTTACATCTAAAGTGAGTTTCAGAACAAATAAAAGCTTAAATTTTGATATTTTTATGGAATTTCGTTACAAAATTTCTTTCTACTTCAACGTATTTAAAATAGTTAAATTTTTAAAATGAAATCTCATAGAAGTGATATTAGCTAAATCTTCAACAGATAATGTGTTCAGCGCTTTATTCAGCTTTAATCGATGTATCAGTTTTCACAAGAGATCTAACAATGCAAAGTGCCGCTGAACAGCAGCGTTTACAGACCGAAGATAGAATACAGGAACCAGAAACAAGCTCGTTCGATCCACAGGATAGATCAGCCTCGGCAATTGCGTTGTCGGAAGCTTTGTGCAGCATTGACGAAGATAACAAACATACAGCGCAGATTGATGATCTGCTTGGTATTATCCGTAAAAGCGTGAAGAGAAGGGAAACTGCGACGTGTCTCGACGATGTCAAGGACATGATGTGCATTATCGAAACTTACACGGATCAGCTTGCCTTCACTGAAATTGGACGTAGATCCCTGAAGGTCAGTTGATTTTTCAACGTTTCAATTGCTCCATTGTGTAAGGTATTAAATTAATAATCACGCACATATTTATATAGAATTACTTGAAAATTCATATTGATATTCAGGGTATTAATATGCAATGCGTATACAAATAAATTTCTTCTGTGTCGATTTCATCGACTTGGTGTTATTAATAATGCTCAGAAAGTAATGTAGTATCATTGCTGAAAATAAGATTAAAAAATTTTTTCTTTAAACAGAACCAAACAACACAATTTAACATCAGTCTAATGTAATTATTCGGGGATACATTGTTATCGTTTTTTCTACGTATTTCTTAAAATTGAACTCTTATTTTCCATTTATTTTGTTGGTAAATATATGTTTAATATTTATGTAGTTTTTTGAATTCACAAAATTATATTTTATATCTTAAATATATACATTTTTTATGAACTAAACAATTATAAATTGACAAATTTTAGTACTCTACAAAACTAGAACTAAATTCGAAAAAAACTTGAAATAACATACTGTATTCTAAGGCTACAAATTTAAGATAAATAAATTACGTGGATAAAAAATATAACTTTTATTGTTTATAATTGTATCTAGATTAATTATTTTAGGTATCACTGGCTACATACTTTAAATACAATAATAAGTAATTTTACAAAATTTATTATAGTATTATATCATATATTTTATAAATTGAAAACATATTGTTGCAAAAAGACAATTATTATTTATAATTTTTCGTTCATAGATTTGGTGTTATTAAAACAGATTTTCAATATCCATTGATTTTTGGTTACTAAACTCAAATAAAGGTTACAATTGAATAAAGTATCTTTAGGAAACTAAGCAGAAAAAATTGATTTTTATATTTCAATTCCAGAACGATAAACTTTTTCACAATATAATATTGTTTAATTATTATTGAAATTTTTTGAACTATTGATTTTATAGTACATTAACAGTATTACGTAGTATTGTCAACTATAAAAACAATTATATATAAGAATATATAAAAAAAAGGATCTCTTAGTTTTATAGAGATTCTGATTAAATAGAAGTATTATTTCTACTTTGAAAATAAATTTACATCTATGACTTGGCCAGTTTCAATCTATACTCACAATACAAAAGAATATCATGTTTAAAAAAAATTATTTGTCATTTTTATATACAATTGCATATACAGTGTTTAAATGTAAATATTTTATTTTACTATTATGTACAAAATGCACTTAGAATCTTACACTAATAGACGTAAGCCGTGGAGAAAGACAAAAAATAAGAATTTTACTTTAGCTAGCAGGTTGTTTACGACAGAAGAGATAATTCTACTTAAACTACAAAAATTAGAGAATTTATTAAATTCACTAAATATGATCTTAAATTTTTTCATGAAATTATAAAATTTATAATCATTTGTAATAAAAATTTGCAACTTGTTGCATGCAAACTTGCAGTTAAAATATCAATTTCAAAAGTTGTTTTATTAAGGACTTAAATTTATAACAGAAATCGAGTGCTTAAAATGTGATTATCAATTTATTTATTGCAATTTAATTCAAATCAATATGAAAAATAAGGCATTTAAAATCAATTCAAAATGAATCTTTGTAATAAGATATCTAAATATGGAATATATTGACCTAGAAATATTTTACAAATTAATGGATTTTTATAAGTTTGTAATTTGTCGCAGTATAATTAAAGGGATGGATAAATTTTGAAGATCAATTGTTGATTATTTTTAAATAGATCAGTTTCTGAAGAAATATCGTATTATTACAATATGCAAAACTGAATAATCTCAGAAAATAGAAATTAAAGGAATTACAACTTCTGATTTCTTTATGGCATTGCAACTATTATTAAATATTATATTGCAAAAATTTCGGATGATATCTATAAATTATTTTATTGAATCACATGTAAATTATGGAAAATCTATATCGAAACAAATAAATATGATAAATTACTAGATAATCACGCAGTCGATTGTCAAAATTATCATAAAAATCCGCAGACAGAGTGGAAATTGATATCATTATCAAAATATTTTATAGATTTAATTATTTATAACGTCATTAATACAATTATATAATGAATTAAAGTTTTAAGAAGCTCAAGTGGATTTCACATAATGTCCACATCGTGAAAATTTTGAAGCGATTAAAATAGAATATGAATTAAATAAATATTAAGGTATGACTAAATGTAATAATAATGATGATGTGAAGAAAATGTAAAATGTAATAATGGCATTGATTTCAGTAATTGTTCAATCCATGATAGTCGCGGTATGATTTTTTAGATAGTAGATCTAGATACCTACTAAAAGAATGTAGTCAAGAATGTAGAATTTGACATGCAACTATCGGTTCGTGTATCCAGTGATGATTTTCTAATATTATTATTCAATCCTAAAGAGCTGTAAGTGAAAATTAGAGAATGCGCTAAAGCCACTTGTTCAGCGCTAACCGAAACATACAAAATAGGACTAAAAACACTCGAATGTAAAGAAAAATTAATAAGTAACGATAAACTGACAATGATAAAAACAATAAAAATGATTTATTACTCTGTCGATACTCATTAAGCCAGATATAATTTTTAATTTAACTTTGGCTTATAAACAAAATTTCAAATTCGTATTTCTTTAATTTGTTTTTTTCATTTTTACTATATAAGTTTGAAAAGAAACTTCAATCGACATGAAAAAATTGAGAATGTATAAAATATATATTGTTATCCTGTCAGGATTTTCGGAAAATTTATAAGTATTTACATTCGTTCATAAATAATTCATTCGCTAACAATTTTTAAAGGGTCATTGAAACTATATTTTTAAAACAGTAATGCTGTTTTTTCAGCATCAATTTACAAACTTTTTTAATTTTTGTTATAATATTCAGTATAACTGTTCATATGAGAATAATGTAAAAATATTTATATCTCAATTTTTTATTCTAGGAATCTTCGAAACCTTGAAAGTGCACTGCAATATTTAATAACAAATAAATTTATAAATATTTATATAAATACTGCTTTAATAATATTTTGTTTCCATTTTAATTATAGCTTTTAATATAAGGCTTAATGATAAATCTATATTAACTCTAGTTTATTTAAAATTGAATAATACTGAAAGTATTCTTGAAGAAGAAACGACTGCCTGAATCTCTTAAATAAGTACAGACTGATTTGCACCGAATTGATCATAAATAATTCTGGACAGAAAAATATTCATGACAAAACAATTTGATTTTTTTACTGTTTAGTCGTATTCTATTTATTATTAAAGTGTCCTTAAATAAAACTATGTATATAAAATTAAATATTTTTAATAAATTTAAAATAAAGAAAAAGAAATTTAATTTTCATATTGCTAGTGAATAAATACTCAAGGTAATAAAATCAATAAAATAATAAGAATAAGAGAACATTCATCGCTTTAATATGTATTTTTATTTTCATTCTGTTTCAAATTTATAGGTAAATACACGTTAAAATATAATCCTTCTGAATAAATTATGGGAATATAATTTCATACAGATCATGTACGAGTACCTTCTGCGCACCTCCAAGGCACTATTAGATATCTTGAAGCTTGATAGGTCAAACATACCGGACTCCCGCTTTATGGCGTTATACCCAGTTCCCAATAAGCCTCTCACTTACACGATGTTCCATATCGGTGAGACAGCTTTCGACCGGCTACTATTTAACTATGATGATATCGACTGGGAATTAATGTTTGAAATACCGCTATCACTACCCACTCAACGCATACGTACTCAGGTGCTTTCGAGGCCTGAGCTTATTAACATCCTACAACTGGAACAAGACGAACGCGAAGCTGCAAATTTTATCAAACAGCTCTGCACCACTGGAGTATTAACCAGACGGAATTGATTCTTCTGAAACTGAGTTACTGTTGGTTCAAATTCGATCATCTTTACTTTAACAAAATGAAAACTTACTGATTTTAAAGCTTATATAATTTATTTTGAAAATATGAAATCTATATAGAAAAAATAATTATTTCAATTATTCGACAATGTAAAATTTTGGCTAAATTGTCATAATGGTATAATTAAAATTTTGTTTATATTGTACTATAAGGATAATAAGAAACTCAAAAAATTGTTTAACGCAAATTATTACAAATGAGTTTTTCTAAATAATGTCAACATGAAAATATTGTTACTTTATTAAAAAATACTACAAAATCTTTAGATAAAATTTATTAAAAGTTTTATTACTTTATAAGTTTTACATTTTATTTCTTATTTTCCAAAAAATAATATTATAAATTTTTATTATTTTATTAATTTGTAAAAAAATCGTATTACGAAAATATCAGCCGTATAAAAAGGATTAAATTATTTTTAAACATTTTAAGTTAGTCTTACAATTAAAACTATTATTTTAAATCATAAGTTCCTTCTCATTTAAAAAGTACACGACCTGTAGATAAACTTAAGTTTCTTCTTTGTAAAATAATTCTTAGTTAAGAAATTAAACTTTTTATAAATTCTATTTTTCGTATAGATAGATAAAAACTTACGATAGAGATTTTCTTTAAATCTGAATTAAAAAGAATGTTTTTTTTAAATTTGAAAAAGAGATACATACATTTTATATGTTTATAGAAATAAAAATTATTTTTTCATTTTTATCAAATATAGTATACTCAAATTATAAATAAATATATACATGATTATAATAATATTTTATAATATATTATAAATAACCTTTCAACTCACCTTTTTGAAGTTTAAACATAGATAATTCATTTTTTTTCAAATTTTGATTATTTAAAATTATAATATGTGAAATAAGTACTAATTATCATATGCAAAAATGGTAAGAAAATTATCAAAAAAATATAAATAGGTTCAATAAATGAACTGAAATTTGTGTGTATTTCATTGAATAAAGAACAACGAAAATGAAAAATCATCATAATTATTTAAATTCATATTTTCATTTGTGTAATATAAAGTGTCATATATGAATTATTAATTTTTGCATAAACACATGTTACACAATTATTATAAAACTAATATATACGTACTCGTATACGCATTTTAGATTGTTGTATAAAGACATAAATAACTTGTAATGGAATGTACTATTATAAATAATTAAGTTAAATATTCAAGTTATTAAAAAGTAAATACAATTTATAGTATAATAAACTAAGATTAAATTTGAATAAACTTTGATAGATTAAAATCAGTTATAACTAACCAGTCTTCATAATTGAAAATAGAATTTAAATTATATATTTATATAAGCAATTGTTGAGGACATTAATTTATACAGCTTTAATATTTGCAATTACAATAATAAATTCCTATAATAAATCGCAGTTTTTAGGGAGATTTAAAAAAAAAGGTTTGTCGGTTCGATTAGGATTTAAGCAACTTTATTATATGTGTTATCGAATAATATTTCAGCAAAACTTATATTAGTGTATGTTCTTTCTAATATTAATGATATTAAAAGCATACAATTTTCAATAGTATATTTGTTATTCAAATGCTAATGAAATATGTATAAAACACAAACTAAAATCTACATCTTTATATCTGGGATTAAATCTGTTCGCAATTCCATCAATAAAGTAATGTGTTATAAGTGTATGTTTATTATTTTTATTATTCTCATGCAGGATAATCACACGACTGTTGGCACATTGATGAGCTGCAGTTTAGTCATAAACAAATAAAAAATTATTTTTTCAATGGAGTTAAATAATACTCATATAGCGTATTTTACTTATGAATGCAAACACTGGTAGGGCTAATTTTGGGAGCAGAGGATATGTTTTATAAATGTCAGCCTATACTGCTCTGATCTTCGTTCAGTCATCTGCTCCCTCATGTCTATATCGTTATATACCAAAAAAACATTTTTGTATTTAAACAACTATAGTTTATCTTTGTCTCCGTAGTTAGACCAGACAGTTTTAAGACAGTACCATATTATGTATTTTATTTTTAAGAATATCATATTTATTATAAGATGAACATATAAAAAATTAATAGTAATAATAATAATTTTAATAAAGTAGTAATTGTAATAGACATTATAATAAGTATATTAATAATAATAGTTTAAGAGAATTGCTCAACAATCTCCAAATAATTTACATGTACTCTTTTTACATTTAACTCGGTTCCTTAATACTTTGTTAAGGCGTTTAATATTCCTTTATTAAGACTTTATAAATTTTCATAATTAGTTTTCGGAGAAAAACATTGAATTATAATATGCTTTCAGCAATACAGAGAGAGAGACAGAGAGAGACAGAGAGACAGATATCGAAAAAATTGAATAAAAAAGAACCGTGGAATCTTAGTACAATATAAACAGCTTGCGCGCCATTACTAGAGATAGATAAAACTTTGATATTATATTTGTCTTCTAAAACAGAATAATTCATGTTTTACAAAGAAAAAAGGTGGCGTGTTGTGGTGGTACACCGCTGTTGTTTTGACGAGGGATTCGATCATTAATTCTTCTCGAACTCAGTATATGATGCTCCCTCATTATTCAATTTCGAAAGGACACCTACCTGCAAACACAAGAAAAAAGCGTATTCTTCATCTGTTCTGACTCAATTGTAGTAATAGGAAAAGTTTCTGCTATTATGATAAGCATTTTTTTACGTAATTTATGATTATAAAGGAACAGACAATAGTATTTCAGTATTTTTTCTTTAAAAAATATTCTCAATTTAAAAGAAAACTAAACATATCTCATTAAGTTAAGGAACGTAGAAAGTTGAAAAATTTATTTTTCTTAAATTTTCAGCAAAAATTATGGAGCGCCATGTACATGCAAAATATTATAAAAAATACTTCAAGTGCGTTTTGTTTATAATTTCTTTTCTTAATTTTGCCTTACTAAATTATGAATAGGAATTCAAATAGAGTTGAGCAAATTCTTCCATCAAATCTTTTATATAAAATTTATGAATTACTATGAATTTTAGGAACCACAATTTTTAACTTTCATTTTTAATAAAGAAATTATATTTTCCTACACCAGTTTTATATACACTACAAATCTATATTACCTACTATTATATACTATAAATTATATACATTATGTAATGCATATTTTATACTCTCTATAGAGTATATTTTATACTCTATAAATATAAGTGCAACTACATATCAATAGAAGAAAATAACGTATAACAAATTTGAATATAATAATATTTTTAATTTTATATGTGCGCAAAACAAGAGAAATATTGTATTGTTCATAACTCAACTCTGCACGCATGCATGCATGCACACGCACACGCGCGCGCATCTTCATATTTTTTTCAGTGTATAAAATAGAACTATATATATTAAGTAGAGGAGCGCATCTAAATTTGCTTTCATTTCTTTACATAACTTAAAAATAAATTTCTTTTTTCGATATAAGAAATTGCCTAGTCCCTTCAATTTCTAATTTTTTCTCGTATATTAGATTAAAACAATTATTTAATGAACTTTATAAGCTTCAAAATATCGTTCTAATAGGAGATTTTAATTTAATCGCTTAAAATACTAATGTTAGTAAAAATAAGCTTTGGAACAAAAAATGAAACATTTAATTAAATAAATTCTTTGCTCTACATTCATTATATTTATTACAATTTATCCAGTACAAATAAAAGAATAAAAAAATAAATAAATAAATTCCAAATTTTTAGAAATAAATATATAACAGCTTCAGAATGTAAATATAAAAGCTTTTAATACATGTTAATAATGGAAGTTTAATTTAAAGTTGGATAATTATAATTTGAAATACTATTTAAGCTTTTGCTTTGTTCAGATATTTGATGTATCTTCGAAATCTTAGAATTGCTTATTATTAAATTGTCACACACAAATAAGCAATACTTCTTTAAAATACATCAACAAAACAACAAATTAATATTAAAGAAATGTAGTTAATAACTAAATAGTATTCATTTAAATTAATCGATAGTTTCTATTAATTAAATAATACTATTAAGTATATCATAGCTGCATAAAATTTTATAAATATAATTATATATTGAACGAATCGTATAAAAATATAATGATCAATAAAATATGTATAATAGAATCAAATACTTAATCTTTAAATTTATTTTTATTCGTTATACATCTAGAAATAAATTTTCGAAGAAGTAAAGAGATAATTAATTAATTCAATTATTAAAGTAAAAATATAAATAACTGTACTTACTTTTACCAGTGATAAATAATTTAATATGATAGATTTAATATGCTTATGTTAAAAGTAATATAACAAAAAATACCTTGTAATAGAAATTTGAAATTTTTTTAAAAATATTTTAATATAAATAAAATAAAAAAATTTATAATTTTCTTCAAAATATCATACTATAACTAATTACAATATTTTTTAAATATATTTTTCTATTAGAAAATTTGAAAATCTTATACAGAAATTTTGTAAAATTAAAAGATCAAAGAAAATGCTAGAGAAATTAATGCCTTTTGATACTTTTTTATTGAAAAAGATTATCTGCTTTATATTTAAATTCGTAAAATTTGGTATGAATCACTAAAATAATCAAAGAATGTCACTATTCTTTTCTAATCAGTTAGATAATATATGTGATAATAATTCTGAATAAATCAATATTTAATCAAATAGAAACAATATCGTACATTTAAAGCTAACATCGTTATAAGCTTGTAAGTGGAACACTGATCTATATATATATATATATATATATATATATATACTTACAAGATACGTATAAAAATATATAAAAATTACAATGTAAAAACATATTAAATTTTAAGAGAGAAAATATAGAATAATTCATTTTTGGTATAAATTAAAGTCATTTTTTTTAAAATAATTTTTTTATTTATTTAATTTTTAATTATTTCTTTTTCTATATTTTTGTTAAAATAATATAGTAAGTATAATATTTACTAACTTTATTTTGAATCAATTTGAATGAATAAATTTTATAAATATCTATATATTTCATCTATAAGTTATATATAAGTTTTTAAAAATTAAATATGAATAAAGTTTTTTAAATGAAAAATAGGCAGCTTTAAACAGACATTTAAATAAGAACATAGTCAAAGTTCAAGCTGACTTTACATAACTTCAAATTGTTAAAGTTTTGCAAGTAAAAGTAATCACTTTCGAAAATCGTAAATAATAAATCAAATTTATAACAATATTTTATTGGTTTTGAAAAACTATACTTTTAAATTTAACTTTCAAATGTTTTAGTTTAATTATCTTTAAATTTTAAGAAATTTTACTAACAAAAGGTTACATGTCGTGTTTTTTTTCAATATAATAAAAATGTTGAATTTTAATATTTTATTTTGTTCATTTATAATATGAAGAAAGCTATTACGAAACCTTCAATCAAATTCAATAACATTATTCAACGTTAACGATAAAAATATTTATAAATAAATAAAAATAAACCAAGAAGAAATAAATTACAAATCTCTTTGAGATCTAATTTATAGTACAATTGATGTAAGCCTAGGTATATCTATGATATTTTGATTGTATGAACTTATACTATCTATATAAAATTTCTGTAGCATGTAAAAAATAGGAAAAGAAATATATTGGGAAAAATAAAAAGCGAATAGGTACATTCTCTTCCATTTTTCATGTTCGAGTTTGTGTACACGCAATTACACGAGAAGATGCGGCAGATGCTAAAAGATAAGATTGTCCGACGAACAGCAGATGTCAGTACAAAATGAAGTTGAATATTGACGTAAAAAAAGAGTGGCACGTGTCATCACCTTAGTGCTTAAACGTTAATCGTGATAGAAGTTCGGTAAATCGAGTATTTAATGTGAAGTATTTAAGTGAAGCTTCTTTATTTACTCTCTATATTTGGGTGGTGACATATGAAAAATGAAGATGATAATTCACAATCACACATTAATAAACGAATATAAAATAAATAATTATGTGTGTGACAATAACGTGTATGTCAAATTATCAGAGTTATAAAAAACATATTTTAATCTTGAGTTTTTATTATAAATATTTAGTACACGCTTTTACTCATTTTTATTGAGTCTTTTCTCGTATACTTTGCTCTCTTATAATTTTTCATTACTATATACATCCTTTGAAAGTTAAAAATATCATATATAGATAAATAATATTATTTTGGTGATATAAAAAACTAACGATATTTTACATCTTTCACTTTTTTATCAGCAGATATTCGTATTATTACATTAATAAAATTATATGTCTAAAGTATATCAACGTATATACACAATAATCATAAAAATATTTTCTTTAAAAAATATAAGTTACCTTACAGTTATAATATAGTATGTTATATAATGTAATGAACAATGCATCATCTTAGTATAAAGCATTAAAATTCATCGCTATTTATGCATAATTAATCTTTTTTTCAAATGAAAAATAACAATTTACAATTAAACATTTAGTATAATAAATATATTTCTTCATACTGTTATTTCGGACAAAATATGAATAATTTATATTTTATTTAAAATTATAAAATATTGTCTCCATATCAATATATGTTATTATTAAATTCTTCAAATAAAATACACTCAAGAAGTGAATATCATAATAATGAAATATTATAATATTACTGATAATACATAAATTTGAACACTAATATTTTTCAGCATTCTTCTTTTGTAAATAGAATACGTTATTGATAAAAAATTTAATTATTAAATAAAATTTAAATAATTTTGTATGTTATTAATCAGAATAAACTTTTTGAATATATCTAGTTTTAATAAAAACGTTGCTTCGTTGTACGGTAATTTTTGTCCTCAATTTTTACAATTATATAAAACTATCAAATCTATAAAAATATTGAATAATAGAGAAAAAACAGTTCCTCACTTTTTTCTTATTTAAACATCCTTTGATACATAAAATCTTAAAATCAGAATATGGAAAGCCAATATATTTATCCTAATTTCAAAATAAGACTCGGCTAAGAATACAGTCAATAAAAATAAAAGTTATCTTAAAATTTGACTAATAATAATAGGATAACACTTTTTATTGCGAAAAAAAACTGCACTTAAAAAAATAAAACAACAAATATTCTTTCATTTTGAGCTCTTCTACTCCATTGTATTTTTATTAGAAATGCAATCATTATAGATACAAGCAAAAAAATAATAGTTCTTCCTTTGCATTAACTTGTAAACTACAACTCGGATGTAATTTATTTACTTATTTTGTTTTCTTATCTAATAATTGAGTAAATTGTATTTAAACATGATATTTATCTCAAGGAACCAATAATTCATAAGAGAATCATGAATAATTCTTTAAATTAATTAAAGTACTGCTCATAATTTCTCCTGATCCCAACATCTTCCTGACTAATTAGTGTAAGATAGGTTATTCGAATATATACGCCTGTTTGGGAGAAAGTTTGTTAATGGTAATCGCATGATGAATCTTCTGCAGGTTCTACTTATATTGATAAGATCAATTTTATTTTCAAGGGTCTGTTCGTGTTGCGAAACTCTATTCATAATGACAAGGATTCATAATTCGATACAAATTAGTTTTAATATGATCGTATTTCATGACATAATTTCTCGTAATTGTAAAAATTACCAAAACGAATTTATAATTCTAATTAGTCATACATTACATAATTATTAAAATATAAAGTAAATTTACGCGCAAGTAATCATTTCTTTAATGGCATTTTGATGTAAATGTGGATCATTTCTTTAATGAAAAATATTACGAATAATTTTAATTCTTGAAACTCGTGTAATCTATATATAATAACTTGTTATTTAAAATGTAATCCTTTGATAACGTAAATTTGAGAAAATTAGAAATTTTGAACACTTATATTCTTTACGTAAAAGTCTTTGACATAATAAGTACTTTTATATTTGTGTACTTTCAAATTTTTGTTTCTACTTCGATTTTTCTTTAAACTTATATTTTAATTTCTAAAATTTAATCTTGAAAAACAAGTTTACTTTTATCTTAAACCATTTTATAAGATAGAAGTTCAAAAAAACTCAAGTTTCAAAGTTTCGAAATTAACTATTTAAAATTTCTTATCGCAGCATTTTACAACATATAAGTTTAAATATTATTTACATGTCTTAGATAATCCATAAAGTTACTATTTACAGTATCTATAAAGTACATAAAATTAATACATATAATCACAATCCTTTTTCAAATAATTTGAATAATAAAAATTGTTATTAATTCTACAATTGTCTTTTTACTAAAAAATTAAAATTAAAAATCCTTAAATTATTAAGTTACATCAATACTGCCTTACATTGATCTAATTTTAAATATATGTTTTCATAGAACTTTCAAATAGGCCATTCAATTTTCATATATGATAATTCAGTAATAATTGATTAAAATACGAAAAAAATAATCAAAACATATAATAAAACAAAATAATTAATTTTATAACTCACCGGATTCGAGTAAGAGCGACCGAAACGTAGGCGCAGCGAAGGCGATCGCTTGAATATTTTTTATCCCAACAAAAAAATATTTAAGTTCTTATTATATAAATAATTTATTTTTATACATAATGAAAGTACTTATTTTTAATACAATTTTATATTGAATATTTTGTATTAATTTATATAAGTTTTTGTGGTAATACTCGTTCAGAGAATGTCAATATTTGGTTCACGTAAACTAATGTCTCGGTACATTATAATAAAAGTTAAGCATAATATAAAACTCGAAAAATTTGGTAAAATAACAATACATTGACGTAACTATCATATTTTCTTCGGTTAAGTTAAACGATTTAAATAAATTTTTTTTTATATAATACTAAAAAGTTAAAATTATGTATTTCAATTAATTTTAAGTGTGTACACAGCTGAATAATTAAAATTATTTATGGATGTATAAAAACCAAATTTAATTTTTATTTATTTCAGCAGATACTTTATTTATGCTAAAAGAAATATTTTTATAGCAAATTTATAAATTAATTTTCTTTTTGGTGTCTGTAATTCAAAAATTTTATCCATTTTAAAAAAGTAGCTCAAAATATCTGTAATTACTTATCTACTTTTCAAGTAAAGTACTAAGCTAAAATATTTCAGTTATAATTAATAGCAAAATTAAAGTATTGAATCACAAAAAATATATTTTAAAAATATTATCATATAAAATTCCATAATTGTATATCATATTGTAGACGGTGTATTAATTCAGAAACGTTGTCATAAAGCTTAATGTATTGTTAGCTCACAAAAGAGAGATAAATGACTTACCGGGTACTTGGAGTAAGAGCGCCCGAAGCGCAAACGAAGGGAAGGCGATCTTTCGGCAGCTCGTGGTTGTAAGTGTTCTGCTGATAAACCCCGAAGGTCTTCCGATTCTTCAGCGCTGCGCTGTACCAAGAATCTGTAGAGCTCGCGAAGGTTTGCTGCCTTATCGTTATTGGATGCCTCATCTACCATTTGTGGTAAGGTAAAAATTTTATTTTTAATTTGAACCAATTACTTGTAAACATTATTTGTAATCTTTTATAAAAAAATACCTATAAAAATAATTTCAAAACAATAACTATCAAAAGTATATATATATATATATATATATATATATATATACATACGATTGAAGTAAAATTAAAGTATACCAAAAAACAATTTCTATAATAGTAGATTGAGAAGAAGTGAAGAATACTAGAATATGGTTACAAGCGTACGTGATTATAATAAGTGACAATTTTAGTATTTTCCGTGAATCTAGAAATTAATTTTTCTTTTCGTATTTCACAACTGGAAATTCTTGACTAAAATAGTTTATTAATTCACATTTTTTGTGGTTACTTTCTCATTTCATACATTATGATGCTTATTTTATTTTCTTGAAACAATTGATCCACTATTTATCAAGTGATTTTCTCAAAAAAATGAAATCAAGCCACAAAATTCTTTCCTCTCAGAATTTATTATCAAAAAACATTATAATCAGGCTTATATTAATTTTTTTGTTTTACTAATAGTATATTATATTGAGTAATAAGGCCTCGCAGTCACTCTAATGTATGGCCCAAGGAAAAGCAATATATGCCAAAAAATTTACGCGCTAGTGAAATATCATGAATATTCGTCATGATATTTTGATTGAGAGTGAGGATATAATGCGATCCACGATTTCGCTTAAGCGTCCGATGGAAAGTTGGAGTGTCAAATGGGCCTAGAGAAAAAGAAGAAAAGCGGGAGATGCAAAAATGAGCATATTAGTTTCACTACGACTATTTGTTTAAATGATGAATTGTTTAATTGTGTTTTTCGAGTACAGAGCTTGCGTAGAGGTTGCTTGTTTAGCCACTGCTTCGCCGTCGATACGTCGATAACCTTTTACCTATAGGCGTTAATTTATCTATTTGAAATAATAGATTATCTGTTACAAATTTTTTGAGAGAACTACGTAATCAT
This sequence comes from Wiebesia pumilae, assembly GCA_018907045.1. Classification (NCBI taxonomy): domain Eukaryota; kingdom Metazoa; phylum Arthropoda; class Insecta; order Hymenoptera; family Agaonidae; genus Wiebesia; species Wiebesia pumilae. The sequence goes on along the minus strand of JACCHZ010000147.1, from coordinate 450,874 downwards.
TTTCTGGTGCAGTTAGAGACCCAATATATTATTTCCTTTCCCCGGATACAGTCGCCTCTGTGGCCACGTCAAAACATACATTATGACGTGCAACCGAAGCTTCCGGAGCTAAAATGCACTAGGAAGTATGAATGAAGGTTTGCTATCAGGTAAACTATTGTAAATATGTACAAACGCATTACGTATTGTAACGAATTTGTGGAAATGTAAAGCTGTGCACCAAAGACATTCATTAATAAGTGAAAAAGTCCCATTATAATTTGTATGTATATTTATTGGTTCGATGTAAGTATATACAAACTGATCTGATATACAGACGATGGATATTTTCATTTTATATTCGATATTCATAATGCACAAAATGTATCTGTAAATACTTGTAAAAAGATACCAAAGATCCACTTTTTAATTTAATTATATAGTATGGACAAGATATCGTAAAATTTTGTTCGAATTCATAATAATAATCAAATCACATATATTCTGTAAGTATATTTTCTTACTTAAATGAATATTAATATTATTTAAAATAAAATTAATTTTAATTAAAAAGTAAAAGATATAATGCTTGAAAGATTAGGTTGGATTTCTACGTTGAAAGTAAAAAATTTAAAACTTTTATTTAAAATAGGTTCTGCAGGACAGATGTATATCATTTAAAAACTTTGATTATAAAATAACTTTGATCCCGATAAATATAATTTAGTGGTATTGTAAACAATAAAATAAAAAGTTTTTGAAATGTACAATTTGGTAGCTAATAAAACTTTATAACAGTATACTTAAAAGATCTTCAGATAATTGCCTTTCAAACATATTCTAATTCACATAGTGCATCTACGATTACATGCACGAAAACCTATAAATATCTTATAGGATAATTTAAAATATCCTATAAATATATATATATATATATATATATACAATAAATATATAATTTAAAAGGAAATTGCAATGAGATACTTAATAGTATCAATTGACAACAAATTTCTTTACAATATGATGTAGCCCATAACAAAGAATAAAATATTTTAGAATATCATTTAACTGTATACTTAGTAAATCTTCTGTCGCATTCTGATCTAAAATATCAATTTTACTAAATTATTGAATGTATTAATTATCGAATGCTTAGTTAACTATATATAGTTAGATACAGTTAAATTATAGATATTAGTTATTTTACATAAAATAATAAATTTTATTAACTTTTATAATAATGATAATAATTATTATTATTATTGATTTTATGAATATGAAATATTGTATGAAATTTAAAATGATGAATATAATAAAACATGTAATTGTATCAATTCTAACTGGAAATTTCGAGTTTTAGAAGAATTTATTTAAATACAAGTTAAAGAGTTGCCTTGTGTATCAATGGTATTTAAAATGTAGAGCTCGTACAATAGTTGATCAGAAATAAATGAAAAATAATAATTAATAATATTACAAAATTGTAATTACAAAGGTATTATAAAAAATTAACAACAGTCTCAAATAATACATTTTTATGTAATTTTTATATATCTATTATTTGATAAAATTAATTAAATATTAATTATAAATTATTATTAAATATTAATTAAATTAATAAAATACGTTAACATAGAAAATTATGTATAGAATTAGATTATTTTTTATATTATTAAAAATGCTAATAAATAATTAGATGTTATGACATATATTTTTGCATAAAAATTGGTACTGAAAATTCCAATAAATATTTAATTCTACAAGATAACCATTCAATACATTACTTATACTTTACATAATTATTGTTAGACTAAATTATTAAGACAAATTTATTTTTATAATATTTACGACACAAAGTCAAACTTGATATTCAAAAAATCTATACTTCACAAGTTCTTATGATAATGGCATATTGTATCAAGAAAAAAATTATCTAGATAGAACGGTTAATAAAGCAAAATATTTATAAAATCGTTAATGTTGCATAATCTCAATAGTATTATTATAAATAAAAAACAAAAAATTATCTCAATAAACTTAATTTTAAAGATATTGTAATACTAAATCATTGTTATTAATAATAACTAAAATGATTAAATTACTACAGTTTCTGTACTTTGATAATAAAGAATTAATATTATTAACTTTAGTCATCGTACCTGTGTTCTCGTTTCCATTATGTATATTTTGTTGATAGCTCACGAGCACAATTTATTATGGATCATTCATTAGGGCAGATATCCATTCATTCAAAAAATGAACTGTATCATTTACGAAAAGTTAATTGCACATAGGATACGTACAATTAAAACTATAAACTATAATAATAAAATGAAACGAAGTAGAAGATTTAAGAAGGTTTAGTTTTATTTAAGTTAAAAAGTAGTATTAAAGAAGAAAGGTAACATTAATGTATCCTGTTTATGAGTATATAAAATACATGAGCAATAAAAACAAAGAAAAAAGTAAATTGACCATCTAAATAAGCTCAGAAAGCGAGTGAGTGAACTACGCTTAAGTAAAGCTCGTAATTCTAGGTGCGCAAGTATTTGTTATCTGTCTACGTGAATATCACAAAAAGCAGATGATTATTTAAATATTTCTATCGTAAAATGAGAAGCATTTTTACAACTTATAGTTAAAAAAAGACATAACTTCTAACATATAATAATTAATACGTATTCAAACGCTGTTATTTATCACTCATTAAAAATATTCCACTAGGCATCATCAGATGCTATTGCAAGAATGAAATTAAAAGTTTCTTTTATGATAAATAAAATATTAATTATCAGATCAAGATATTCTATTCCTCAGAATTCTCTTTTAATTTTATACTTATATAGAGTATTTCAAAGTGTTTAGAATATTTAAGTTTCATTTGATTTTTCAAATTCAGCAATAAATTCGAAATCTAATTTGTACTTTTAATCGAAAAAAAATTTCTTTTTATTAAACTAAATATTTATTAGAAAATTTTCAATGCAATAAATGAAATAGCTAAATATATATCTTCTTACTTATTAATTCACAACCTTCAAAAATTAAAAGTAACGATAATTTTTTAATTTTTAATCATTGTCACTATAATTTTGTCAAATGTAAGATATTTTTCACTTTTTTAAAATTATTACTTTGCTTTTATCATTGCTTACATCAATATTTTTTCTTTAATTCTTATTTCTCACTTGAAGATTCATCTTAAAAAAATTTTGTTGTATTAATCAAAATCAATCCTGATTATTAAATTTTTTAAAAAACATAATTTTTTGAAAACACCTAATCGACCTTCTCAGGGCATTTGTTAATATTTTTACTGATAGTAGATAGCCGGAGTTCAGAAAACTGAAATATCAGGCAAAATTTTCCCGACTTTTCTCAAATTTACTTTTGAATTAATCATTAACTGGTTTTCACAATTAATCTGATTTCTTTACTAAGGTAAGCACACAAGATAATAACTATAATATATAATAATAACTAAAATTATAACATAATAACTAAAATATGTTTGAAAGAAATTCATATAAACATAATAAAAATAAAACATTTGCATACATGATATTAGAATTATTACGTTTAAAAGTTCAATCTAAATCAAAATATTTATGTTTACATGACAATTATTTTTAAGTATTATAATTTATGTATTATTAAACATTATAATTTTCGTATTAATCATAAGTTAAAAATATTACATAAATAAATACGGGATCATAATAAACAATACTTTACAGCGATATAAATTTCCTATAAATGAAAGTCTCGTAAAGACATAAATATATAGTAAAAAAAGAAACTTTATACCGTAATCCATATAGTTTTCTGCTGCTGTTACTACGCCTACAATGAAGAAGACAATCATCCAAGTACAAAGTTTTGCCATAATTTTATTTATGTTTCCTGTAACACAAAAATTACTTTTTTAAATTTAACTCCGATCAATTATTTTTGTATAAAAAATTATATTAAGAAAATCATACATATATCAAAATATTTTTCTAAATCATGCCTTTTTCTATAAATATACACGTATTCCAATAATTTATTTTTTTTTAATGAATTGAAAAAATTATTTTTCTAAAAAATGTTTTCTGATTGTGAACAAATAAAAGAAGTACTTTTATTAATACATATAAAGAAAAATTTCAATGTATACACTTGTATGTTAAAATTAAACATATACTGTACCCTGGGCATCTTTAATAATTTCATACAAAATCATAATCTATAATAATAAAAAATTCAAACTGTCTTTTTATAAGAAAACGTCACTATTTATGAATATAATTTATAAACCAACAATAAATATTATTATTTAAATTTTTTAATTAAAGATTTTCAAATTTTAAAACTTAGTATTTTAAAGGTTATCTTATCAATATTTTTTTTAAAATGGAAATTTTTTTTGTTTTAGAAATTGCAATTTTTAATAAAATTAAAATATTTACTTGTTTCAGTCAAATAAACTTTAATATATATTATAAATAATAAATAAAAATAATAATTGAGTATAATTAAAACAAGTATAATCTGTTTTCTTGAAGATAGTATGAACGAAATAATAATAATGTAATTACATTTTATTAAATTTCAATTGATAATATTCATTAATATCTGTAGATATATTTCAGATTGCCTATAATACATATATATTTACCTCTATATTTCAACATTCACTACTATATTTATCCTGATATCCATATTAATTATTCTGAATATAATTTTATCGATATTTCCTACCAAATCTTTAGACTATCAACAATTCCTTTTTAAGACAAATATACATATCCTAGAATTTTAATATATTTATACTGTTTTAATACTTGAGATTAAACTTGAGCCTATACTTGAAATTTAATTCGATAAAGAATAATTTAAAATACATATACATGATAAATTTATGAACTCGGCGAAAGGCTTCTATGTAGATGATACGCAACGATAAATTTATTGTGTAGTTCATTATAATCTTGTCACTATAATTAGCATCTAATTATCACGTAGATGTTATAATGATATTATTGAAAAACTTTCATCAAAATTAAATATAGGAAATTTTAAGTTTAATTACATATACTTATTAAATAATAATTTACATTTAATATATAGTACATAGAATATTTTTACTAGAATATATTTATGTATTAGAATATATTTAAATATAAAATTATTACTATTTTAGAATCTTTACTTAAAACACTTTATTTTGATACTATACGATCAGACTTTATATAAAGAATTTTAAAAAAGATATTGAATTTATTTTTCCAGTTAAACATTTCAGATTAAACCTTTTTTAAGAGAATTTCTTAATAGAAATTTGATATATTTCATGAAACACAACAATTTAATTTTTTTTAGAATATTTGAAATTATGTGAACAAAATATAACGTTTTATGTAGTAAAATTTATAACTTATACTATAAATTTAGGACAAAAATTCTATTTTAAAGAATTAAATTAATGTTTTCTTAAGTGAATAATAAAAATTGTCTAAATTATTTGAATTTGAAAATATTCAAATTTTTTTACATATTGATGTAATGAATAGTATTTTTACACTTAAAATTAAGAAATCAACTTAAAATAATATGATTTGATGCTGATTAAGAAATTTACAATTATTTTTTATTTGAATTTATCAATTATAAATTTTTCAGCTGATTATTTTTAAATAAAAAAATACATTTTTTGAAAATGCTTATTATTTCAGAAAATAATCTATAGATTAAGTTATGTAACAACAAAAACTATTGTAATAATTGACAATATTTGGTTCACTATATTTTATTCTCTAATATTTAATTTTTAGTACTTTATAATAAATAAATTGATATTATGCACTATACAATAAAACTATATAACTTAATAAATTAATAAATTTTACCAATAATCTTTATATGGTTTCCATAATGCTCTATTTCCTATATTATTACTAATTTAATTATTTAGTGATTTAATTTTTGGCTCACAGTTAAAGTAATATATTAACTACAAGTAATATATTAACCTTTATATGCCCTAACTAAAACTTAAGGAAATACTATCAGAGAAAATATGTCTCATTGTTTACAAGTATAATTAATCTTTTTTTATTGTTAATTAAGTAATATCAGTCTAATTTTCAATATAGGACATTTTAGATGCATATTTGTTTATTCTTTTAGTTTAATGACAATGAATGTAATTAACATTGGTCATATGTGAATTTATTTAAAAAAATATAAACTACTAACTGTATCAACTAATTTTGTTACAAATATTTTCTTTCAAATAATTTCTTAAATATTAATATAATATAAAAATTACATATTAGTGAATTATAATTTCAATATGCAATTATATATCATATATATTATATTGTATATATTACATATATTATATACATTGTACTTATTTGTTAATCATAAAACTGATAATTATCACTTTTCTGCTTAATGGGACAAGAAGGTATTATTGATTTATTTAAAACGATATTAATATTTTAGTTATTATTATAATTTTGGAAATATATTTTTAGGGATTACCAATATAAGAAGTCATTTATAAGATGCGAATGGTGCACTAAAATAAAATGTTTCATTATGAAATCCAGTAAAATCATTTATTACTATTCCTTCTATTATTAGAGATATTATCTTGATAATTAAATAATGATAGACCTATATATTTAAAGTAAATATAGGAAGAATATGAAATTGAAAAAAATAATAAATTTAATTTAATTATATAATGTTTAAAATATATAATTATTCAATATTAAACAAAGTATCAGCTAACTGAACAGTTCTATGATTTAAAAATGTAATAAGATATTTTATCAAAGATCTCTTATATATAAAATTAAGCTTTCATAGCTTTCGTAAGTTTTCAAGAAGTTTTCAAAATGATTTCAAAACTAATATCATTTCAACTTTTCTTTTTTCTAATAAATTAACGTTTTATATTATTAAAATTAATTAATCATATTTGCAATGCTACTTATCCAGGTTGTATTATGCAATTAGCATTTGTATCGGTTACAGAAAGATCACCTTGTGTGCACTAAGTTAATCAGAAAATCGTATATTAAATTCCATGAAAAAGTTTTTTACCGATACATCTACGATTTTATGTTTTTGCTAACAACCTGAAACATTTCATATTACTTTGATGGCTAAAGAAATAGAAAATGAATGTTAATGAATTTTTTTTAATTTGAACATAAATAAAATCTTTACTAAAGGTATTATTTATCAATACTAATTTATACTTGGTTACTGTTATTGTCTAATTAAACTTATTTATTTATCAAGAATGCTTTCATATAATTCAATAGTGTTTTGAATGATCGTTAATAATAATCATTGTTTCATTCATTAAATTATAAAATAACTATTTTATACTATTTTATTATTTTATATAATTCTGTAAACAATTTAGAATTATTATGAAATCTTTACTTCTTTGATTTCAAAAAGATTTTATTAATATTCTTTATTTTCAAAATTCTACTACAACTTGGACAACAATGAATTTTAACTAACCTTTAAATATTTACCATACACTTAATATCATTTATTGAATTAATATTTAGCTTATGAAAAATTTTCGATGCTAAATAACTTTTAAATATTACTTATATTAATTTGACTCACCGTTATAATTAGTCTAATAAATTGAAATATTTAATGGTTCTATTAAGGAAAAATTATCGACAGCAGAAAAACAAATATTAAAGTCATTTTTATAATTTTATAATCTAGATTTTCATTAATTCATTTATAAAATTAAATAAAATGATGTAACAATGTTTTCTATTTAAAATATAATGATTAATTATATGAATATTCACTTCAATTTTTCGTCAATATAATATATATCAATATATTGACATAATATAAATTGACATAAATCAAGGATAACCGTATGTGATTCTTAACCTAATCGTTACTAGATTTTCACTTTAATCTTGTAAGTTACAATTATTTATATACATCTAATAAATTTACTAAATTAATATTACTTTATTTACATTTTCTTTTTTTATTTTATTTAATAAGTTATTTGTATGTTCATCTATCTGAACATATATACACTCAAATAATAAAAATATATTTTATAAATTAATTGTTCGATTCGTTTAAATATATTCTCTTTCTTAATTAAATTTATTACAACACATAAATATAACGAAGTAATTAAAGCCCGTATGTTTCTGTAATTTATTATAAAACTACATTTGTACAATAAAGCAATGGATAATAAATATGAGTTTGATGAGTTGATTGCTTGTACGTTGTGGGATCTCAAGGACTTTCCCGATGAGAATCTTCAATATATCGTTACTGGATGCTGTATTAAAAAGCAATAAATTCAATATGGCATTTCTTACAATTGCATTTTAAAAAGTTAGACATAGAGTAATTGCAGTTTAAAACAAGGAACTTAAACTGGCTCATCGGATCGTGTACTAAAATCAAGTCTGAGCTACTCATTTTCAATTGTTATTTATCAATGACCAAGTGGTTCTAGAAAAATAATTGTCATAAAATATTGATTTCTTACAAATCTTTTAAAAAATAATATATCTTTTCACGATGCATTTTTAAATATTTAAAGGAAAACCATAGAAATCGAATATTTACTTTCAAGGTTCCCATACGTACTTTAGTATAAATTTTACCAAAACATCTTCTCATTCATAGTTCTTAAAATTCATTTATAGATTAAAAAATAAAAATATGAAATTAAGCAAGAAAATATTCTAATGCAAAAGATAAGAGAATCAAAGTATTTATTGAATTTTTTTACAACGTGCCATATTCTACTTTTCTATATCTTATGAAATTTTGATATTATTACAAAGATTGAACAAGGCTATAAACCAGTTATATTAAAAATATTATGTAAATCATTGAATTAACGTTCATTAAAAATAAAATTATTTTGTGATGTTCTTGGTAATAATACTTTGAGTTTAAAGTAATTGAATTCCAAGAAATGAAATTACTGGTACTATACATTGAATTGTTTCCAATAATAATTATTAATATAATAATAAAGATTACGTAGCTTTAGAAAATTTCTTTTATACATTCATATTACTCATTAAAAATATATAAAATGAAATTTTGAACATTTTATCAACTCCTGATATGAAATAATATTCTTAATCATTAAAATTATTCAAATAAGTATGTAATTATTACTAAGTACATTCTTAAGACTTGTTCTTACCAGAACAATATCTTATTTTTAGTATGCACCACATCGTATTTTAAAACTATTATTATTATTGAAAATTTAAAATGTCTATAACCTTTACATAAATATGCAAATTAATCAACTTGAATTGAAACTACCTTAAATGAACTAATACTAATTCCAGTGAGTGAATGTAAGAGTTTGAATATAATAAATTCACGCTCTAATGAGACTACAAACAGTTTTCTAACCGGCATCTATTTACATACATAATAACTTTTTTGATAGTAAAAATATAGTAAAGAGGGCGACGAATGGAAATCGGGCAATGTAAGAGAACAAGTAGCTAAAATATATAGTAATATATAAATATAAGCTAGATTAGTATAAAATAGTTCACTTCAACATGTAACTTTCAGGTCCGTATTTTGCTCTATTATCTAAAGCTCTATATCCACTTCCTGTGTTAACATAAGACCATAATAAGCGCTTTCAAGCATAATGCTCCCCACAAATTTTCGCTACCATCGTACTATATATTTGCCTACATTTATGACGCGCGAATCTCGGAAAGCTAAATTTACCCTATCTCTCGTGCAAGAAAAATTAACGATTTTTGTAGTTCCTATGATATACCATATAATTTATAAATTTCTCTCTTTTGCTATTTTCTTCTCTTGATTATTAAAATAAAAGCGAAAAGTTCTCCAGTTAAGTGTTGATCAAAGAATTTTCTCGATGCAACTTTAACATCGAGCTAAAGTTGAGAAAAGCCTTTCTTTGCTACTTGTAAATACATATTGTATCCGAATGTGATTATACGTACATGTACGTTTACTTATATGTGTGTGAGTATGGAAACAATAAGGATCGAACGTAAATTAAATAAAGTATAGGTGAAGTCACACCTTCCCACGGTACGTCCTACTACATCATGCTTATACTACCGTATTGAAGCATTGAACATTTTTTAAAATACTTCGTTTGTTTTATTAATAAAGTAATATCATAAGATTTCAAAGTTTTAAATTAAACAAGAATTACAAGAGAAATAAAATATATAACATTTTATCGTCGAACGAATAACGTGTTGCAAAATTAACATTAAGATTATGTACGAATCTGAACATATAAAAAATCCAGTATGTAAGAATAATTACTTATCTTTTATTATGAAACATATAAAATAAATTTTTTATTTTATAGGTTTTTCAGTCTATTTTAATCCATGAATTTGAATTTCGAACTTCTTTCAATATAATTTTATAGATCATAGGAGACATTGTTATAATATTTTGTCATTTAGATTCTTCATAGTTTCAATTCTGAAACTTTAATTTTTTAATTTCTCCAATTTCAAATGTTTTTAAACTCACATCATTTTTTATTTATATTTATCATACTTTTTTTATTTATACCATCGTTATGCTTAGAGATTGATAAAAGCGTTAAATTCAATAGATTTTGTTGGTTAATTTCAAGTGTATCATGGCTATATCACATATTATATCTTTATATTTAAAAAAAAATTTTAGATAATTATAATGTAAAGATAATGCAAAGAAAATATATAACTATTCGAAATATAATTTTAAAAGTCAGCAAAAGAAATGTTCAAATTTTTAATTGAATAATGTCTTGATGAATGTCAAAGTACTTAACCTTTTATAATTTTTATAATTTTCTATTTATTTATTGATTTCAAATTGTATTTATTAAATAACATATTACTATCTTTTCAAAAAATAAAACATGTTTTTATATTTTATTATAAGGATGACAATAAATGAATTATTTTCATTATTAAAATATTAAAAATTACGTTTGTAAAATTATAAAATAATTAAGCTCGTAAAATTTAATAAAATATATAATCCTAAAAAATAATAAATAAATGTTTTGTTTATTTCTACATAAAAATAAATAATAGGGTTTCAAACTAAAAACAGTTTATTTTTAATAATTTAAGAATATATTTTCTAATATTTAATTGAAAAAAATTTTAAATAAAAATATTGAACTGATTTTGAAAATTAACTACACTATACTTTTTTGCACATAAAATAATCAAATGTTGAATTTTTAAATTACTGAGAAATATAAAATTTAATCAATATTGAAATAAATCATATCGTATCAATCTAAAATGAAAAAAAAATCTACAATAAAACTTTTATTTTTTTTACATAACAAATTTTATTAAAATATTGAAAAATTTTATATTATATGAAATTGTAAAATTTCACAAATAATTAAAAAATGTAGTAGCATTAAAAAAATGAAAACTTATATTTTATATATTAGTTATTAATTACATAAGAATTATACATTAATAAATCAATAATATAAAATTGGCTGCTGTTTATTTATATATATTTTTGGTTCAGTTAATATATTTGTAACAAAAATAAATGTAATTCTAAATTTTATACGAACAGTATAAGATTTATTAATTTATATTTAATTAAAAATTACTTTTTTTGGTAAATTTTATGTAGAAGCATAGAAATTTATTTAAATAATATTATAAAAAAAAGAAAACGTTTTCTACAAAAGTTATATTTTTATACACTAAATTCACCATTCAAGATGATTCAATATTATAATAATGTTTTTGAATTTATTTCAATAATTATTATATCTCTTTATATTCAGTTTTTAGGACTAATCGATTTTTTCATCAAAAAGTTTTAAAAATTGTTTACAATTGACTACTATTTTATTTTCTTACTATCTATGAAATAGATATGTTAATCGTGAATACTAAAGTAAATAAAGTATTGTTTAGATTGACAGATAGCTGGACAATTGGAAATATTAAAATAATATAATTCAAAATAAATTAGGCTGGCTAAATTTAATGTTAGTTACAAATGGTAGTATAAATATAAAAAGATATTCTTAAATTTGCAAATAAATAAATTTTAGTAAATTTAAACTTATGAATATGTTATAGTTATTTTGATAAATCATTAGGTAAAAAAATTTTATAAAATAATTTTCTAAAATTTAAGATCTAAAATGTAAGAATAATTATATTTTTAAAATATAATAAAATTAAAAGTATTTCATGTATGTAAAACGTTAATAATTCAATATGTTATCGCATGTATTAGTTATCATTATTCTGCTTGTCTAAGGCGAATAAAATTTTTATTATAAATTCTCTAAAGTAAATAATATAATTTAAAAGTAGTTTCAAGTGAAAATAAATCATCCAAATAATGTATAATAAATTCTTTTTATTATAATATCTCATTTGAAGGTGCTTATACATTACATACTAACAAACTTGAATATTTTAGAAAATATGTCTTTTCTAAAATGTTAAAAATTAAATTTTTTTGTTTTCGAAATTGATGTGAATAATTCATATTTATAACTATCATGTTACAATTTCGTAATTGCAAATATTATGTTTCTTCAACTTATATGCCTATAATTGAAAAACAGAATTCAATGTTTTTTCTGATTCAAAAGTGAGATATATTTTTAAACCTTTTCCCAAGAGTCGGATTTTCAATATGCCATGGTAATATTCTAGCGTGCGCAAAACAATTTGTAAAGCTATTGGTATTGGTATTACAAAAATATACAAACAGTAATCAAGAACTGAACTTCAACAGGATTGTAATGCTAATATTTCATATCTTTCTCAATTTTGTTATAAATTCGATTATACGAATTATGTTTCTAATCTATTGTGCTATGTAAATACATAGGAATTTTGTTCTCATATATTTACACATATTCAGGGAAATGATTGATTCACTCAATTTGTAATTGAACCCATTTTTGTAATTGTCAGATTCATATGTTTCTCCTCATAAGATATAAGACTAACTTCTTATTAAATAGTCTAATCTAATTATATCTTTTAATTTTTTTACAACGAAAACTGTTGAGATAGTGCCAGATTTACTGCACAAAAACTGTTAAATTTAGTTTACTTTACTAATTCTTCTTTCAGAATCTCTGATTAATTTTTATTATATTATTTAAGAATATTTATAAATATATCAAATATTCAAAGAGAAAATGAGATAAATATATGCAATTCTAATGTAAAATATTGAAACAAGCAATTTTCGCGAAAAAGAGTAACTGTAAAAACCATCATATTGAGACTCTATTCCATAAATAAATATATTTTTTCTCTAAAAACGTGAAACCTTGATTATAATAATACGAACTTTTCCCCACTATTTCGCACTTACTGTTTCACCCTTTTTTTCTCTCTTTCTCTCTACATCTCTGTCTTACCCGTTCTCCTATAGTCAGATTCATGCTGCGAAGATTCCAGCTCTCTCTACCATAACCGAAATCGATTAATAGCATGACAAATTCAATATTCCAATATAAGCTCAAACGCAGAGAATTCTGACCACACATCACTCAATATACGCTTATATGTACGCGTATCAGGCGTTATTCTCTCATTCGCTTAATAAAAAATCACAAAGAATAAAAAATCGATTATTATACAAATCCAGGGCATTTTACTTAATAATCTCTTCATTAAATTAATATTACCTCATAAAAATTGGTTATAATTCGAATATTTTAATTAAAAAATATAATTCATAAGCTTTATTCTCGAATATTCAAACTAATTTTAGACAAAATTAAACTTTTTTATCCATCTACAAAATAAGTTGACAGTAATTGGTAAATATTTATAAATATAGAGTCGTAGCTGTATAATTTATATCGCATTATCGAACTTCAACTATGCGTCTAATGAGGAATATATGTAATTGTATAATTTCACTGGTGTAGACAGTGTTAATGAAATAACACAAATACCTACGTATTAATTCCTACCATATCTTATTAGTTTCTTAATATTATATTATATTAATATATTATATGCTTAAGCAAAATTTAAGTTTAAAATAATATATGCTAATATAACTTTATTTAAAATATAGTTTTATTTGTTCATCAAAATATCTCTTGTAACACTTATTATGTATAAAACGTAACAAACGTAGTGTAATTTTCAGAAAGGAATGCTTAATTATTTTAATTTTCTTTTTTAATGAATAATAAAGAAAAAATGTATTTAATTCATAATTAAATTCACTTATATGCAAAATATACTGTAAAAATATTAGTGATTGTGTGGAAAATAATCTATTCTATTATAATTGACTCATTTACATAAGTTTCGACTATAATATCTATGTATTCGAAATCTAAAGTATAAATTAAATATTTTCAAAATCTTAATCAACTTATTATACTGAATCCGTACATGGATAATTTTTCTAAAGTTATTTTCTTCAATTCAAATTGAAGTTTTATAAAACCATAATACGTCAAAAATTTTAAATGTACTTTCACATTAGAATTTGCCATATAGAAACGTTTCAATTGCGAAAAGAGTAATTTATACTTTATATTAGATTATATGATTTTTATTAATAAACTTTTAATTTATACATCTACAAATGTAAAATAAATAAATTTTCATTCGTGCAGTAAATTATGAGTAATACGAGATATAATTATTTTAAAACAAATAATAATAAAAAACTACTTTAAAATTTAATTTAACTGTATTATTTTCTGTATAATTGTGGTATAATTACTAAACTATCATTTATTTTTCTTCTTTTCGTTGAAACCTTATTAAATATAATTCTATATAATTTAAAAAATATAATTGAACAATAAATAAATATTAAATAAATCTTTTAAATTTAAAACTAAGTATTCAAATATTTAACAATAATAATATGTCCATTGTTCTAACCGCTTCATGAATTAAAGTATTACTAATAAAACGTTTTTCTTAGACATAATGATATTAAAACATAATTATGGAAAATAGTAACTAATAAATAAATATTTTTATATCTTTTATTAAAAGAAAGATGTATAATTTAAATATAATTCGTTACATATCATAATGTACGTCATAAATATTATATTTGTTTTTCACTAAGTTTCAAATTAATTTTTATTTTAATAACATCATAATTAATTATATAAAAAATTAAATTTGTAAAATGTAAACGTGTAATAGAAGCAATACATTAAAAATAAGAAGCTTTTTTTTAAATTCCTTTATAAAATTCATCATATTCAATACAAAAAAATAAGTAGTATACATACAGTTTCACCCGACGCACAACAAGAGTTTGAAATTTACATAAAATAAGATTTTATCAAATGAACTAACTTATTGCAAAATATTTTACAATACGCTGATTAAAACTACATTTAATAGTTTTTTAATAATTCACGGCTGAATTGTTTGAATCTTTAGAAATTTCAATTTTAATGTATGATTTCTATAAGAGTAATTTAATTTGTAAAATCTAAGAATTTAAAATATTAAGTTATTACTATTGATAATATTCATCTTACTAAGTTTTCATACAGCTTCATTTTGTAATAAACTACAATTGGTTATAGTCCTAAAAACTAATTTATATTAACATGTTACATCGGGTTAGAAGAAATTCTAAATATCCAAAAAGTTATAGTATTTAAACAATGCATAACTTAAACAGTAGTAATAATAATAAATAGTTGAAACCGTATACTAAGTATACTCTCAGTAATAAATTGAAAAATAGTTGTCTCACGAAAATTCTTGTGTAAAATTTCATTATATACCATAAATCTAACTAATCTCAATTAAACTTGTTAAAATTGGATGGAAACAATTTTTCACGATAATATATCAAATGTGTAAGTACATTTTTGAGTCTTAGAAAATATAAAAAATGATTGAAATACATAAAAAAGCAAAATATTTTTAGCATGAATTTTCAAAATATCTATTCTTCATAAGAAAATAATTAAATAAAGACAAATAGAAATCCACTTACCGCTCAAAATTATACTTTCTTTCAAGAATGTCTTCGCCAATAAAATTTAGATTTTCGTTGTCCTGATCGTACAACTTTATCAATAATTCCTGTCACTTCTTACTGGAGCTGAATCAGAGCAAGTGAACGGAAGAGAAAACACGGAATTATAAGCATATATGAGAACAGGGGTAAAGGAAGACGAGCAAAAGTGCGAGCACGCGATAGAGTCACTGTGCTAGAAATAAAGCAAAGTGTGGCGATGCCGGAGCAAACCATCGTATATATACCGGCGACCGAGTCAACGCGCATACGAATGCAGGAAGGGAGAAGAAGGGTGGGAGAGTGAAACGGATACTATAGAGATGTTGGAAGTCAAAGGGATAAGGATTGGCAAACAAGTGGATGTTCGTCAATTTCTGTTTCGCTCTCACGCATTTCTTGCAATTATTATTTTCTTGTTATCTTTGTTTTAGTATACGCGGTATAAAAACTATTTCAATATATGATCATATGAAATTCAAGAACAAATGTTTAAAATAAGTTTAAAAAATGTACTTAAAATTAACTTGTAAAAATATCAAATACTATTGTTTATTACAATAATGAAAATGATTGCTCTAATGCTAAAAGCATATTTTATCACATATCATATATCTTTATTTTTATTTTGTATATAAATATACATATATTTATTTTAGTGAGAAAAAGTTTCAATAATGACGAAAATATATTGTTTATAAAGTATCATCATTAAATAATACTTAATATTTTTATTTGTATTGCAACACAAAATATTACTTAAAATATTATGTTAAAATAAAAAATTATTATAATTCGAAGTGCATGAATTAAAATTCATGTTTAACAAGAAATACCTTAAATATGATAAATTTTAATTAGTCGTTGCAATTTATCTATTGTAATTGTTATTGTAATACATGAAGTAATTGAGAAGAAATCATTTCATTAATCGATTGTAAATGAAAAGATGAAAAATTACTTAAATTTCACAGGAATATAATTAAGCTCATAAATATTTATTAAAAAATAAAATTATAATCGTAGTATTAAAAAAGTACATTGCTCTGTCAAATTTATTTACAGCTATACATTCATATCTTTCGTTCATTATAAAAGTATTTATTCATTTTCTGGAATGAGATGAAAATATTTTTTATCGAATAATTGCATTTTTCAGTATTCTTGTTGAAATAAATAGTCAGATTACATAATTAAAAAAAGACGTTCATACAAGATCTTAGAGCTTTCTTTTAAAAATCGATTTTTAAAGGAGTTTTCAAAATTTAAATAAAATATTAAGATATTGCTAAGGAGTTCTAATTTTGAATGAAATTTATTGCTTTAGTATTGAATCATGTTGTATATTTAATAATTGAAAAACTTGTAAGTCTTCATAATTTTTTCAACTCTCAGATGTCTCCGACATCAATGTTTTATTGGAATATTCACGTTATTTTATGCAATTAAAGTATCGTTTAATTAATGCCATAAAGAGGTTATACTTCATATATTTTTAAACATGAAGTCTTTTACACCTCTTTATCTGCTAAATACATTATGTAATTAATTAACTAATTAATTAAGTATAATAATGAGTCTTAATTTAATAAAAGAGATTTTTTCAATAGCTTTAGAAAATATTTAATGGCCTTTTTTGCAGAGAATTTTACATTATTTTTTAAAATATTTATTCAAGAATTTTATTCATACATTTTTTATAACTAAGACAATATTTATAACAATATTTATAACTATTATTATTAAATATAATAACTACTATTATTAAATATTTATAACAACATTCAAATTTGTTCTAAGGTAAGTTATTATTTGAACGGAAAATTTAACTTTCTAATCAAAGACATATAATTATGTTAATTAATTTAAAGCTAATAGTAATCATAGATTTATAATAATTATAATTTTAATTAAGATGTATCATATTTTTTTTAATTACAGAAATAAACTTCTAAGTAATAAACAATGCATTGCTTGATTCATGTGTAAGAAAACCTAAAGATAGGGTTCGTATTTTATTAAATATTCATACAGGTAACGTAGATAATACTTGTAATCATATAAAAAAACTATATATATGGATTTGCTTATATTAGCTTTGTATCGTAATTATAAATATTTGAGAAAACTAAATTCAACACAATATTTTATTTTATCTAAATGAGGCTAGGAGTATCACAATTTTATCCTTTTAATACCATTGCTCAAATAATTATTTGAACAGTGATTATTTTTTTTAAATTTATTTTGTTCAATAATAATTTAGAAAAAAAGATAAGTAGCATTTATCTTATTTAACAAGATAAATTATTGATAATAGAGAAATAAATTTCCTTACAATTATTAAGCATTCAAATCTTTGTATAAAAAGACTTTACCTTGCAATAAGAATCAGTGTATACTTTCTAATACAAACATTAAAATAAAATAAAATATCGATTTATTGTTTAAATTGCTATTATAATGAAATTAAAATTTTTGCTAATTTTGCTTGCCAATTTATTATCTTTTCACGTAGGAATAGTCAAATAATTTTGATGGCTTCGTTCTACTTTTCTATAGTGCCATAATGCGATAACTCATATTAAAATTAATGAATTATTGCATGGTACGTAAGGTATATATATATTAAATATACTGCGATTAATGGCGGCAATTAAGCTGCCAGGGTAGCGTACTTCATTCACCCCACAAAGTCACATCCAAAGCTCAGCTGAATTATCAGTGATTTAGGTTGTATCTTGGCATAGAACTACTCATTGAAGTGCTACGCCTTGTTTAATATTATCGAAAAACTAGCTTGTTAAAATTAATGCTGAATTCTTTCACAGTTCTGCTGATTTAAAATTTGTCACCATCAGACACTGCATGTGATGATTGTATATATAGACGTAAAGCAAACTATTCAAGGTAACTAAACTAAATATTACACTACTTCGTTTTCAGTCCAATTATTTGGAAACAATATTGTATTTTTTTAAAAAAATATTTTAATTATACTATACATTTATTTAAAAATAAAATAACTACATTTCTTAATTATTTTAAACCATTTTGATCTTGAAAATTATAAAAATAAAAGATGAAAATATTTAAATACTTTGTGTCTGAAAAATAAATTAAATTTAATGTTACTATAAAATTAATTATATTAACTATTAAATAATATAATTTAATATTATCTATAAAAGGAAATGCAACTACACTAGCTAATAATTTTATTAGAAATATTGGTTTCTTTAATTGTTAAACCTAGTAAATAGTAAATAAATTTAACATAAATTTATAGTATATCTATAGTACAATAAATCTATAGTAATATCAACTTTATTTTAAAAAGTAATTTATAACATCTGAGTATTCGATATAAAATAAATATAGTAGTAATTCACAATAGAAATAGATTATTAATAATCAGTTACCAAAAAAATACGTACACTTGTGTAAAAGTTTATAATTTCTGAAATAAATTTACTTGTTATTCCTATCGTTGAATTAGATAAAAATGTTATAACTACTTTTTTAAAGTAATTAAATTAATTATTCATTAATTACATAAATAAGAGCATGAAAATCTTATAGTTACAAATTTTCATGCATGTAAAAATCGAGAGTAAATTTGTTTGCTTGTCTTATTAAAAAACATGGTTAAAACTTAACACGAAAGTGACTTTGAAAAAATATTATTACACAGTCACTGTTGAATGTATATTTTATAGGAAACTTGATTAACTGTGTGCGCATCTTTATTGATGCCATTCTCGTAATAGTATCTTCAAGCATAAAGGAATATTTTTATATCATGGTGTTAATATATTTACATTAGATGGTATAAAAGTGATTCAAAATTCTGAAAGTGTAATGCAAAAATTCATGCTTGTCGATCATGCACGTGAGAGTTAAGAAGAAAAAATGCGAATCCCAATAGACCAAATTTTCGTGTATATATTGGTGCGCAAGTATAGCATACATAAAATGCATATAGAGGTAGTGATTTAAAAATAAAACTTTCTTGGATAGTGTATAAAGTAAATTAACAAGTTATCTTGTCGAGTTATCAATAAAATAAGAGGGGCCAAGATCAATATGAAGTTAGGAATATTAATCAGTATTATCACGAAGAGCATCTTATGCATGAAGTATTAATTTCAAGAGTTTTTGTAAGTTATGTATATATAATTATGCATTAACTTCATATATTAATTTCTATATAACTATATTCAAATATTCAATCAAATCTAATATAGCATATATATATATATATATATATATATATATACTAGAATCTTTATACTTTATTAAGAAACCAATTTTTTTCGTTAATATATTAAAATTCACCTAATTATATACAATTACATATTAATGTATTCTAAAATACAAGTCAGAAAGTACTAGATTTCTGTATATCAATATTATAAATTAACTTTAAACTTTGAAAATTAAGCGACCTTCTGCTATCGTGTTGAGGTTAAAGCTGACCATTTTTGTCTCTACATTGAGGTGATACTATGAGTTGTAGCTTTAACAATGAGGTTGGTAATCTGAGTAAAATTAAATAATTACTAGATGGCATCTGTGAGAGTAATTCGGGATTGCAGTTCGTTGAACTACTTCTTGTAACCGTTGTTGACGCCAAATTGTCCCCAATCGCTCACACAACGTTGTCTCATTCGCATCAATGTTACCTAATCTTTTCATCACAGGAAAAACAAAAATCTTAGATAAAGGTGAACCCTTTCCTGACCGACAATTTACTCTAGACCTTCCATAAGTCTATGAAGTAATATGAACTAATATAATAATAAATGATATAATAAATAATAAATTATAAGGGATCATAAAAAATTACACATTTTATAAAAGTCTGTATATAAATATACTTATAACGAAAATAATAAAAAACCACATATATAATTCATATATATAATTTTCTTATTTTCTTTTGCCAACTGCTAGTCAATATTCATAACAATAATTGTTGTTATAAGTATACATTCATTTTTCATTAAGTTTTATAAAAAACTTATTAATAAAATTGATCTAAAATATAATCTTGATATACTTAAATTTTTGGAAACAATAATTCATATAAAAGTTAATCATAAATTAATAAATTTCAGTCTTAAAAATAAAAAAAATAATTTCTGTAAAATAATATCCAAGTAATAACTCTAATCTTTTAGATAATCTCGGTTGATTAATCAATAATTCATTATTAGTGATTTAATTAAACAATTGAAAATCAAGAAAGTTTATCTCTTTACATTATAAATCTATATTTATTGTCTTTGTTCAACATCATTAGTAATTAAATTACACAAATAATAATTTTAAAATTAATCCATACTAAATATTTATAATTATAAGAAGAAATGAATCAGTTTCATTTTAAAAATATTATACGTTCATTTATCAAAATATTAATTTTTTATCTCTTTCAAACAATAAAAAAATACATATATTTGTTAGAATAAATTTACATGATATTTAGTTTGATTCTAGAAATTTAATTAAATCTAAAATTCATATTTTGCTATTGAAAAATTATTATAATAAATATCGAAGATTATAATAATATCATTAGTTAATTTATAAGAACAGTAATTTTTTACTTACCAATATAATTGTGGATTAATTCAATCGTTTTTTTATTAATATCTTTCAGAAATTTTCTTAACCTGATGTTTTAAAAATATAACAATTAATTAGTATTTAGAAATTTCGAAAATTTGATTAAAAAGTATGCAAAAGATTCTAATATTCATGAATAACGTGTTTAGTTGATTCGTTTTTAATTTAAATATTTAAATAAATATAGATTAAATAGTATTTTATTTTCTTAAATTTTTACTCTGTAAATTATTATTATTTTCTATTGTTTAAATGTACTTTTTTAGTCGTTACAGATTTATTTAAAAATCATAATTACAAAGTAATTTAAGACTGATCTGTGATTAAAGAATAATAAAATTCTAGTTGTAAAATAAAAAATATAAAGTTAGAAATTGAATAGAAGAAAACTTAAAGAAGTTTTATTTTCGATTATTTTGAATAATTTTATTAGACATTTTTATATTACAACAATTATTTTACTTAGAAATTCATTCTTCGTTTATATTTTTTTAAAACTTAATAACTTATAGAATTTTGTAAAAATTATATAAAAGACGAATAATTAAATAATTTATTATCATATTGGTTCTAATTTCAGTTAATAAATGTAATATATTGCAGCTGCATATTTAGTTGCAAAATGGAGAATAATATAGATTGTATAACTCTTATGAATTTCTACCAACAAATTTAAGTCATAACTCGGTGGTTCTACATTTAAAAAACTATTTTACTCGAATTTAAATAACTGAATCAAATTATATAGTTTTATAGACAAGAAATCATTATATGAATAGAGAGATTTTTTGGATTTATTGTCCCATATGGTTATCTAAATTTGTCCATATAAGAATAATTTTATATTTAAATATTTGATACTATGTATACATATATATATATATATAATTTATTTCTCGACAAATATTTAAAATTTAAAAATATAATTTGTTCGAAGTAGAAGCACAGAATATTATTAAGTAACAAAACTTATAAATTTATACTATTTTGTTCTTATATAATTATGATTTTAAAATAAAATAAATATGTTCTTATAACCTATCAGTTGTTGTTGATTCTATGGTTACTATTTATATGTATATTACGCGTTTAATATATATACCTGATGAAATAATAATAATTATTATAATTAATTAATAATAATAACTCAACAAACCATTAATTAAAAATTGTCATAAAATTCTAACGTGTAATAAAAGTTATTAATCATGTTGTTATTATAGAATTTTGCAAATAAAGCAAAGTAAGCATTATTCTATATCAATAAAATGAAATATGATTCTTATATCAATTAAGCAGTAATTTGTTAAATTCAAAATTTGACGATAATAACAATAATAGAGATAATTAAAATTGATATAAATATTATATATTAAAAATCACAAAATTTAATACGCAGATTATTTTTCCAAATTTGTAAAAATTAAGTTTATAATTTTGAAATAATTAAAATATTTTGTAAAATAATCACTATAAACTAATTATATTGTCGATGCTTTATTATTATAAATTTGTTGTTATAATATGGTCTTTCGTAATTTTAAGTGAAATTGTATAGCCTTTTATTCTTAAATAAAATTAGAGTTAATGTACGGTTGTATCTAATGATTCAATTATAAATAGACTTCTCATGCCATATACCATTTAAGTCATTAAATTAACAAACGCTTTTTGTTTAAATTTCCCTGGTGGTAAGGTAATTAAAATATTTTCTTTAATTGTTCTTTTCTCTGATCTATACGATTCAGTACTATGATAGTTTTAGGTAATTTTTGTGTAAGCACTTATAAATATTTAAAAATTAATGTGTTATCTTATAGTATTATTTTTTTAATACTAATAAAATCAATAATTCAATTACTTATTAATAATTTCAATTACAGTAATCCTAAAATAGTTAATTAAAATAATCTACTTATAATAGAATAATTCATAGTCAAATATGATATTTAACACTACGTTAAATATTATATAAATAATAATATTTCAAAATATACTCAAATACGAATTAGTTATTATAAATTTTTAAAATTATCATGATTAGAAGATAATTTTTACTTAAGAAAATTTACCTTTTTAATTATCTACAAATCTTATGCAATAATAATAGTTATAATAAATAAAATATTTTACTATTCTTTATACAAATATATAATTCGTACTATATCGAATTTCAGTTACATAAGAACTAAATGCACGAAGTGCGTGTCACCGTCTTACGTAAATAAAAGTCGTAACATCACGTTTCACATGGAACTCAATATTCTTGTTCATCTCAAATATGACTTAATTATACTATAAACTAATTTATTTTGAATACACAAATAATAAGTTTACTTTACTTTTACTTCATTCATTTTATACAATTGTAAAATAAATAAAAAACTAAAATTTTTAATTGAATAAACTTACATTGATTTTCTTTTTTTATTAAAGATACTATGTTATATTGTATAGATATTAAATACTGATTAAGATTTTTCTTTACTCAATTAAATATAAACTCCAATACTGTTATTTCTATAAGAATTAATCTTCTTGAAATATATCGAAATAAGTTCAATACTCATCTAAATAAATTATAAAAAGTTCTTAGCGGTATAAACTATTGTATTCAGGATTTGTTTTCAAGCAGATTGTAGAAGAGGTAAAATGGTAAATTTTACCCGCCATTATTACTCTTTTACCATTTAACGAATAGGCAGTGAAAAATGAAAATTATTTCATTTATTGGGATGATATAGAACAAACCAGCTTCATTTATGACTTTAACATCGAGTAATTTCCCATGCACGTACTATCTATGAGTTCGTTAATTTTTAATTTTTTCTTTATTAATTACAGTATTTATTGATTTTGTTATTAGACCATAATTTTTTCTTATATCTTTGATCACGTGTTTTAAATTTCGTACTTGATCCGCTCCTTTTTGGAGTGTCCATTTTTCTTCTTATTCTATATGTAGAATAGACCATAGCCAAGCAATATCACACTTTTACTTCATTTTATTACAGTCTTTATTGAAAAGGATTCCACAATTATTTTGTAGAAATATAGCATATTTCATGGTTTTATTTCTATACATAAAACCCTTTTTAATGAAGTTATGATACTATTAGATCTTATCTTATTTGCTATTCTAGTAAAATATATTTTAGTAGCGATTAAAACTTCACTTTAGCCAAATTCCATTGATTGTAAATACAACTTTGGCATTGATCAATTTCAAGAGTTAATTCTTTATAATCAAGAATTTACTATCAATTTAATGATAAATCTAGAGATATGCATTTTTATTGCTAGTGTATAGATGAATAAAAGCAATAAAATATTTTCTTAAACAATAATTTCTCGATAAATATATTGATTTTTCAAGAAAGTAATTATCATCGACGTTATTACTTAGATCTACCACCGATGTGTAAAAATACGAATTACGTATGTATTTGCTTAATGATTATAAGTCATACCTTTGTGTTATGAATTAAATCTTAACTATTTTTTCTATATCTCGATTCGAATATATTTTTATATACTATGTTATGCATTTTTAGATACAAATTTTTTATATATTTATTATACTCATATGCTGAAGGTTTACAAATTTATTTTGTCTAATTTATTGCATTGTAAAAATGTATTGTAAAAAAACAATATCAAGAAACAAGATTCTATTCCTTGAAAATTTTGCAAAACAGTTTGTAAAATAGTAAACGATGTATGCCATGAAATTAATATTAATTTGTGAGATTAAATATTTAAAAAGACAGTTCACATTTTATAAATTTCAGTAATTGAAACTATTAATACTTTTATGTTTCAAATATTTCTGCATGATGCTAGAGTTGTGAAATATTTATCTTTCGAGAAAAATACTATATCAAATGGTAATCGTACTTTTCGATAGTTATAAAATTCTATTTATTGATTTATTCAAAAGTCCTTTTCATTTCGCATTTATAATGGTAATTTTAAATTTAATATTTCATTCTAATAATTAATTTAACAATATTTTAATTTAATCACAGAAATTGTTAATCTTAATCAATTTCAGGAAAACGATTTAAATCAAATATATCAACATAGAAAAACAAATATCCGAAAGAAACAGAAGTTTAACGCGCGTTAAACGCACCCAACACGTCGTTTGAAAAATTATTCCTCTAATGTGTGGTAACAGACCTCTATAGGTACGCACAAGGTCATTTTGGGAGCGCTTCTCCTATGCTTGTCCTTGATGAGGAAGAGAGAGGGGAGAGCAAACAGACGAGCCCGGGAGAGGCCCCGGGATTACTTGTGGTGAGCAAGTTGGGGGAAGTTTGGGAATTTCGGGGCCAATTTTCAATCCGGCTGCCTGAGATTGGCTCACTAGGGGCTGCATGCCGATTGGGCCTGGCCGCTATAGAGGGATGCAGCACGCTGCAATTGGAGCGACGTTGCTTCAGGCCAGAGCTGAAAAAAGAGGAGCATATGGGTTCCCGTGGCAGTAACGACAAGAACATAAGAAGTAAATTTTTCAAATGGTACTCACGCCAGCTTCAGCAGCAATTCTTTCTCGAATCGATGCCGGGACTACTTTGAACGGCAATACCATCGCTGCCCCTATCCGACTAAGGAAAAATCGGTCTACTTTCATTTTAGTTTCTCCAGAACCTTTCTGTCTCATTTCAATCGCTCCTGTCAGAATGATCTACACTAAAATTGATCTCACTATTAAAAAATACCCTTGTCAGGGTAATTTTATAACGTACGAACGCTATTTCCATTACCGTTGTTAGGGTGAACGCGGAACAAGATAGAAAGTATTCTGTCCTTGTCAGGATGTTTCGGCAACCATGAATCGTAGAAGCAAAAACAAGAAAAAAGGTTATGAATATTTTCTACTTGAGCAGTATCAATACAAGACTTGTTCCATCATAATTTGTCAGATAAGTGAATTAATTACTACAAAAAGTAAAAGTATTTTTTTAACTTATATTATGCACATAAAACTTTTTTTACATAGTATTTTTTATATAGAGTTAATTATTTTAGACGTAAAAAATCACTTTCAGCAGTG
This sequence comes from Wiebesia pumilae, assembly GCA_018907045.1. Lineage (NCBI taxonomy): Eukaryota > Metazoa > Arthropoda > Insecta > Hymenoptera > Agaonidae > Wiebesia > Wiebesia pumilae. Next base: position 424,152 of record JACCHZ010000147.1, on the reverse strand, counting down.
ACAGAATTTACTAATAACAAACATTCATGTTTCTATTAGCAGTACAAAATTATTCATTACTTTTATAAAATGATTTAAAGATATATTAAAACAAAGATATATCGCAGATGGTGGTTCTCATTAATATTAACAAGAACCATCATCTCTAGTATTAATACTAGAGGAACAAAATACTTTTATCCTATTTTCTTGTATCTTTTTGCATTTATATTGAAGATAAGCTTATAATTACGGAGCAAGCGGTAATTTTTTTACTAATTACTTTTTTCTATTTTGAGATTAAACTTAAATTTCATTTTTACTATATTAATCACATATTATAAATATGTTGATTTGTAAATTAACGAGACAGAATTTCATCGGTCAATTTAAAATTATTTTTCCGAAATTTTAAATCTTATTTTGCGTATTTTATATATTGTATCTACTACACCAATCCAAGAAACAAAGTAGCTTTAGATCATATATGGTGAGTGGATAAATAATTATATGTGAATCAAATGTACGATTATATTTTAGCTTCTTATTAGAATTGTGAGAGAAAAATCTTCGGTAGTAACTACATTTCTAAAGAAGCAGTTTCGCTTTCTTTGTAGTTCAGATAGATTCTATTCTCTTCGATCGACCTGCAGTGACTCCAATTCAGTTTCCTTACCTTTATTTATATGTGTTGAATTTATCTTTTGATGAATACCGCATAGCAATAATGGTGGTCGTTTGTAATTTGTTGTGTGATATATTAATTCACTCTTTCAGACTAGTTAATTGATACACTTCCTGTCGCATTTCTTACTTTCCTTATTGATGACTCGTCTTTTACCTTGGTATTAACTGCATACGTGGACCATTGCAAATTCTCTGGCGACATTGTAGGTAACACATATTTGTAAGTTCGTTGACTCATTACCGTACTAAGAAATCCGAAAGTCGAATTACCTAGTCGACATAGGACAATGTTAAAATGCTATTACATAATAAAATTATTCTTAGTACAAAATTCATATTCTTAATTAAAATTTAAAATCTTTAGTTTTTTAGTTTTAAAATTAAGAATAGACTATCTTTATGTGCAGATAATTATTTTTAATTACATAAAATATGTCATTATATAAGAATGATTTTAAAAATACTCAGAATTATGAGTAAATTGATCAAAGATAAAAGTACTGTTTTTCCAATTTAGCATTCTGAACAAATATATTAAACGTTGATGTAGTATCTAATTTTATCATTTATATCTACAGATTAAAAATCAATGTATATGATAGACAAAAGTATAAAATTATTTCTCAAACTAGTATTGAAAATATTAATTTTTTAATATAAGTGAATTTATATAATGTTTTAATAATCATTGGATTACTGAATATTTTTCACCTTATTTTTCATTTAATTGTTTAACTATTAGTTGGTGAAGTCTGAGATAAATGAATTATATTTTACGTAAACACTAATATTACTTATATATTATCGTTTCAATTTAAAATAAAAATTACGGATTTAAAGTAACAATAACTCATACATTGTTAAACTGTACACGTAGTAAAGAAAATAAACATAATAAATCTGATACAAACATAAAAATAATTCAAGAACTGAATAAAAATATGTTTTTACTCTCCCATTCTCTGTAGTCCTTATATTTCTTTTTATTTTAGTGTTCAGTATTAAATACTGTGGAAACATCTTTAACGAATACTATTATCAAATAGCAAAATACATCATTCAGTATTATATCTCTGTTCTTTATTTTCGAGAAAAATACTATTTTCTGGTTAAAGCTCCAAAAATCATTATATTGTATTGTAGATATCCATTACCTATGCATTCAAGTTTTCTTTAGACACGTACATCATCCATTTGTAGTATCAAAATTCTATAATAACAGTTTCGAATCATATAACAAGAGAAGTTTAATATTTGAATTTACATAATATTACCTGCTATAAAAAACTTGATCTTACATTCACTATTTTTACAGCTCTAATGATCAATTAGTTTGTTATTTAAGAAATTTTTATATATTTGTATATTCATTACATTTATTTGAAATTTTATAGATTTATGTATTAGATATTCTGTTAAGTTTAACTGGAGACTATTTTTTAGTTACTTTCACAGACGAGTTTTTCATTAAATTTCAAAATATTCTTCATAACTTCATAATAATAAAATCTACGGTAACCTTTTGTCTGAAATTTTAGATTATAAAATATAGAGAGTGTTAAAAATATAAAATTATGGAAAGTGTATAAATAATTTTCATTCTTTATTTTTTATAAACTTATATAATGTATTACTTACATAGTTTATGATTATATCTCCATGAAAATGAAAATAGTAATTTAATCATCCTTCATTGTAATGATTTGAATACATGTTGAATTTTTAATTAAAGTTTATTGTCTTTGAAAACATTTTGAATGAATGCTTAAAGAATTATCATTATTAATAAAATTATTATTAATTTCTCTATAATTTATTAATGCAGTTAATTATTTTTATCAAATTTTATTATACCATATCTGTGATTACAATATCTGTGAGCAAACAAAGAAACAGATCAGTAACGGAGACTCATAAAGAAAGGGCACACATCATAAGAGAGAAAATTCCAAATTTGATTCCCGACCGAATAAAATTGTATACTGATTTATGTTCTCCAATTCATCCTCTATAATTATTTTTATCTTTGAACTATATAACAATAAATACACATTTTCTTATGAATTACTTAATTATGAAATAGTTTTAAATAATACTTATAATATATTTTTACGTATAATTTTTACTTTTAAGGTCTTCTGAATATATAATTTCACAAATTTTTGACCTGAAACAGTAAGACATTTAAAAATACTGAGTTACATTGTTAAAAGTTGAAAGATAAAATGTAAACAAATAATTCAAATATTGAAAATTTTTAGATAATAATCAATTTAAAATTACGGTACATTTAATCTATTAAAAAATTTTATCCATATTCCAAAGAATTATGTTCACCAGAAAATATTGCCTCAAATTATATACATACTCCACCATGCGTTTACGTAGATGCATTCGAAATACCTCGGTACTTTGATTTAGTGATCTCAGAGAAACAGTAAAATTAATTAAAATGTCAAATTAAAAAATATTCACCTTTATTTTATGATTAAAAACGGTATGTATCATGAATAATACGAAAATATTTTTTGATACATTTTTCAAAACTAGATGCAGTTTTTTTTAATGCAGACTCTAACAAAATAATTGTTCATCTTTTTATCAATGAATTTATGACATATTAACTCAAGGAATGAAAGAAATTTTTCATTGATAATTTTATTTCATATTTTATTTTACAGAAATTACGACTCAGATGAATGCTTTACTTAAAATTCAATATTATCTTTGTTGAAGAAATTATTTTAATTTTATCAATAGAAGTAAGAGATGATTCTCTAAGAAGATCCACAATAATGTTATAGCAATGTTAAGAACTAAATAATTTTATTTAGAATTTTAATTTAATAATCTAAATTTTTTATTGGAGTTTATTGAATTTTAAATAAATAAGGTAATAAATAAATAGACTGAATAAGAATAACTTTTACGATAATATTGAATATATTCATTAAATTATTGTCTACTATTCAGTGCTCTAATAAACAACTGTTATTAGAAATTCTATTATAATCTATTACTGTGTGAATATTTTACGTATTCTAAAATCTAATAGGAATACTTTATGAAAGCATTTGTCTCAATAACATTTTATATTTATATTTATACATAAAAACATTATTTAAAATCTTGTACGATCCCATATCAACGCTACACCAGTCACAATAATGTACGAGTTGCACATAATTTGAAGTATTCTTTTAATTAGAGAATTTAGTTTTAAAATCGACATCGTACATCTTCTTAAATTAAATAGCTTTGTACATTCTCAAATGAAGCAGATAAATTGAAAAAACGTAAATTTAATAGAAGTTATAAAATTCCATTTTATTTCGAAAAAAATTCTACAATTGATACTTATTTAGTTATAAAATGAAAATTAAATTTAATATGAATTCAAGATTTCCATATTAGTTACATAATGAAAATTAAAGTACGTAACTAAAACGTAGTATTGAAATTATGACGATTAAGTTTACCAATAACATACAATTAAAAAACACATTTACTATAAGTGGAACGTATATAACAACACAACGAGATATCATTGATTGGAGAAGATATACAATAAAAAATAGTCAATATGTTTTCATAGTTATATTAGACTTGTTTTTACACTAATATACCAGAAGTCAGCAAGTGTAAAATTTTTTCATTCGTGTAAGCCATTTTATACAAATTTGTGTGCAGTATATACACCATTCAACTCAAAAACCGAAAGGCACGACCTCGATACTATGTTACGAATAAGAGCGAAAAGCTTCGACCATTTCCTGTATTGACTATCTGCAAACGTTGTTTCGCCATTCAAGACCTGGGCGATTGCTTCTCACGATAAGAACAAGCTATTCGCTATTCTCTATTCACACGTTCTCGCCAGTATGCTTGGCGCTAAGAAACGGAAAAACTTTTTTCCAATTCATTCGATATATCAGCCACATGGTGAAATAAGGGACATTGTATATCTAATAATTCACTACTGCAATATTCAAAAATAATAAAAACTCTTCAATTTTGCACTTATTGCATTGAATATCTGAATAATTTAAAGTTGACGAATAACGATGACATACAATTAGAGTAATTTTGGTATTAATTCACAATTGCTTAACATTTGAATTTTAAAATATATATATACATACTTAGTACATTAAAAATAAACTTCTTATAAAATAAAATGTTAATCACTATTTCAAAAAATATCTGATCATAAATCGATAAAATATATAAAGGGACTACGAAACATTTTTTATTATCAAAACGATTATTGTGTTTCTAAAATAAATCTTTTAAGTAGATTATTTATTTATTTTGAATCAAATGACTATTTCTTACAATTCATAATCATTAATTTTCAACAAAATATATGTTTATTATTGTTTAACAATGTAAATATATGTTAATAGAGCATATTAGATTTTTATTAGAGCTGAGATTTTTTTATCATTCACTTTATTAAAAATTTTTATTTTTGATGTGTATGTAAATATTTATAACAGTAAAATTATTAACTAAACATCGATATTCCATGTGAATAGTGAGTTGTTCTCAACGAAGTCAAAAAAAAATAAAAAGACAAAAAGACGTTTGCAAGCAATATTTTTTCGAAGTAATGGGAGTTTCAATCTATTTCCTTCTAATTAAATCTAAAGAAGAATGTAACATATCTACAAATGATTATAAAAATGAACATCTTTATAAAATACTATCTATTTAATGTACTGAATATGTCTTTCGATTCAGTCGAATTTTAAATTAAAAAATTTGAAATCCAAAATACTTGTATATATTAAAATAAAATACGGTCAGATTTTTTTAAGAAATAATTTGGCTATCTTGCAAAAATAGTATACTTTTCTGCTATAAGAAAAATGTAAACTTTCACTGATAAAAATAAAATTCATAAGCAGTTATAAATTGTTAAAAAATTATTATATTCATAATTTGTTACTGCAGAAAAATGATCATCAAATTATATTATACATCTAAAATTTGAAATAATACTTCAAATGAGTCATAAACTGAATTTTACACATTTAAATTATCATTTTTAATTTATCAAATACTAAAACAGGCTATTAAATTATAAATGTACAAACACATATTGTACTATAAAAATAATACACGTAACAATATAAACTAAAAAAGAATGACATACCTTATTAATTTTACAAATTAAAATTTTTAATCTGCGTCGAGAACATTGAATAAATGAATAAATTGAGAATTAAATTCACACTTTCGCAACACTTATATTATCAATTTTCTTGTAAAGAATCAAAATTTTATATTAATAGTTTGGAAATAATAAATTTTTACAAACATGCATATTAAATTTTACCTCAAAATATAGGATTTGTGAAAATATTGAATTTCAGAAGCCATATTTATAAGAATACTGAGTCTTTATACCATAATGATATTTAATGCCTATTAATTTTTCCTTTATAATTTATTAAATAGAATTTACTTGATTTACATTTTTAAAATATTTTATTCAGAATTATTTTTTATAATATAATGAATAGCTACATAATTTTAAAAAAATCATAATAAATATAGGCAATGATGAATATTATTATAAACGCTAATGATGAATCATTTGCTACTCTAATCAATTATTTAAAAAATTTATTAAGCTTTATGTATTAAACGTATGAACAAACTTTGTATCTACTTAAGCCGACAATTAGTTATCTGCTTATGATAGTACTTTAAGATGTTATAAATAAATTATTTCCAAATTTATTTACTATTATTTCCAAGTGTAATTTTTAATCCATTAGAGCGACTTTTATTCTTTTATAAACAAATCGACGTGCTGTTAATAGATAATTTGAATACAATTAATACAATATTATACTATGAATCTTTCACCCTAACTGCGAAATATGAATAAAGTACAATGGCTACGCTGTAACGCCAATTAAATATTCTGAATGATAAGAATAATAAAATATTAGATAATTAATATAAAAAAAATTTTTAATTTAATACAAAACAAGTAATTATAGATAAAGAAAGATTTTTTCATGAATTTAAAAAATTTAATAATGTATTAAAATTTAAATTTTAAACAGGTAATATTTATACATAAGTATAACATAATCAATGAAGATTAACAAATAATCAGAATTTTTCTTATTTACTCTCTACATTATTAACGTTTATTGATCATTTTAATATTCCATTGTAATGAACATCAAAAAGGTATATCATATTATTTGTACATATCAATATATTCGTATATATCAATAAACAATTTAAAATATCATTGTTTTTAAATTATCCTCAAATGTAATCATCAAATAAAATTTATTTAACTATTAGTATATAATGAACGAATCACCACATTTTAATATATTAAATATTCTTAGATAAAAATTAAAAAAGAAAATATTTTAAATGTTATATATATTTTTTATAAATGTATATTTATAATTACAATAGTATTATTTAAAGTTAAACTAAAATATTTAAATATAATAAAAATAAATATTATTTAAATAATAATTATTTAAATAATTATAATATAATAAATATAATTTTTTTAATGTAAATTTTCTTTTTATCTTCCATTTGAATCTGAATGATATATTTCTTTTTCTTGTTAGCAGTTACAGCATAAAAATAAAAATTCCGCAATTACATTAAATATACTACATAATGAAATTAATGTAATTGATCTCCAAAAATTATGATTGTAACAACTGTTCACAAATAATTTTTATATATTTTAGTTTTGATCGATTACAGAAACTTCTATTTTATATTTTATGACACATATGTGTAGTTAATTTTGAATAAAAATAAATGATGGTAAACAAAAATAAAAATTAGTTCATGGATTTTGGCAATATATTTATTATCAATTATAATAAAAAGTAAAAATAAATCATTTTCTTGTTAATAATGAAAGTAATTTTAAAATAATGAATTTTATTCATTTAAAAACTGGATTTTTAAAAAGCATCACGATGATCGTAAAGTATAATAAAATATACAGGTACCATTTTTTCTTTTCTTCTTTTTTATAGAACAAGATTCTATCTTGATACTATATTTTTGCAATTATACAATTAAAATATTACCTCTGTGTCAGTTAATAAAGATATTCTTTGTATTTTTGTTTCTTTATGTGCTGCATTTGTATAGTACATCAACCGAAAAATAATACTGCAAGTCTAAGATATTAAAAAAAACACAGCATAAAAAAAGACTAGTGAATATAATAAAACTATGTTATCATAATCTTATGTAATTGATATTATTTATGAGGAATGCTATACAATTACGCACAAATAGAAACATTTTGAAACTGTTAATCTTGTTATTTAATACATCTATCCACAGGATTTTTTTATATTTCTACACCAGAAATTCTGATGTTGATTCACTCGACAGTCCTAAAATTGAAAGAAAAATATTTATTAACATATTAATTTATATTATGCATAGATTATTAGCACCAATTAAAACTATAACATTACTTGAAAATAATTTTATATGTGAAACTCTATACATCGAATTTCTTCTTATTTTTTTTATAATACATTCTCATAGAAAAGAAAAATTTTTATTTTAATGTTAATACTCGTAAATACATATATAAATATTTTTTTTTATGAAAATAATAAATTACTTAAATATTAGAACAATTTTAATTAATATAACTCTTCTTCGGAATCGGAATTACTAACCAATTTACAAGATGCTTTAAATAGTAAGTCTACGTACACAATGCGTAAAGTATTTGTAAAGCCAGAGCCCTGCTTCCAGCCTGTAACAACTACAACGGAATCTCCGGATTGTACGAAACCACGATCTTTACCAAAGTTTAGACCATATTGAACACGGATGTCGACATCCTTCAGCCAGTCAGATATTGGTGCTTCTGTAATAAAATTTCATTTTTTATATAATATTTACATTTTAAATAAAATTTATAATAAATAAGCAGCTCAATTATTGACCTGTATAATGAAGGGGAAGAATTCCTCTGTAAAGATGTGCTTGTCGAGCTACTTGATGAAACCTCGTAACCGCAATAATTGGACATCGAGGCCTATACTTGGAAATCAAATGAGCAGATCGTCCAGAAGTGGTGATAACAATGATTGCACTAGCGAGGCACTTGGCAGCTGCCTCGACGGATGCAATAGCAACTGCATGAGTAGCGTCAATCGGTGGCACAGCCTTACTTGACAAATCAGTAAAGAGTTGATTCTGCCAAATAACTGCTTCAGCTTCCTTACAAATATTTGCCATTGTTCGTACACACTCCAAAGGATAATCTCCTTTTGCAGTTTCACCTACAAAAATATCACTTTTATACAAGTCAATATTGTAATATTAAAACATTGTACAATGAAAAATGATTTCATTAACGAAACTAATTAAATCTTATATTTTCCTAAATTCAATTAAAATCATAATTTTTAGAATTTATTTCAAAAATATAATTTATACTTATTCCTTTGATTAGGAAGAAAATTATCGTCGCTTCTATTTTTCAAATAAATTTTTTACCTGATAGCATGACACAGTCAGCTCCATCCAAAATTGCATTAGCAACATCAGAAGATTCAGCTCGCGTTGCACGAGGTTTAGTTACCATGGATTCCAACATTTGAGTAGCGCAGATAACTGGTTTTCCGACCTTGTTGCATCGACTGATCATACACTTTTGTGCAAGAAATACTTTTTCTGGTGGGATTTCGATACCAAGATCACCACGAGCAACCATGATACCATCAGAAGCCTCAATTATTTCATCGAGATTAGTCATGCCTTGCTGATTTTCAATTTTCGAAATAATTTTAATATTTTTGCCTTTCTCGCCGAGGATGTTTCGAATTTCGGTCAAAGCAGCAGCATTTCGGATAAACGAAGCAAATATCATATCGACCTCCTGTTCAACACCAAATTTCAAATCAGATTTATCCTTTTCAGAAACAGCAGGTAAATCGACCGGGACTCCAGGCAAATTCACACCCTTACGAGAACCAAGACTGCCACCATTTTCGACTGACGTAATAACATAGCCAGGTTCTAAAATACATAAGAATTTCGTTTAAAAATACTTCAAAAATTATACTTCGTAATTACTTTCTGCAAAAATAATACATAATAAAATACGGAGTATTTTAAAATATATAAAATGCACTCTGATGTAAGTAAGATCTTTGTTTCTGATATGCTAAAATCTATCTACATCAAGTAATCTATCATTGAAAATTACTATGACTAATTAATCATATAAATTCAATATAATTATAAATTAATTTAAATTTGTCTATTATTATATATAAATATTGTATCTAAATTTTATTATTGATTACATATTTTAAATTCCTATTGCAAAAAAATCTTAACATATTAAAAGCATTCAAACTTATTAATATATTTTTATTACTACTTAAAAATTCACTTAATTAATTAATATTTTTATTTATTTATATCGTTTAATTAATAATGAATTAATAATAATAATTAATATATTTATTATCAAATAAAATACATTGATAGAAAAAAACATGATTTCTTGAAGAAGTAAAATTTAAAGTAAATAATTAGTCTTTATTTTATAGAATAATACTTAATAATACTTACTAACGTCAGTTACAATCAAAGATATCAATCCATCATCAACATATACACGGTTTCCAACTTTTAAAACTTTGGAAATGTTTTTGTAATCAACAAAAACAGTAGTACCATTGCCTATTTCAGCATAAGCCTTATCAGTCGATAATTTAAACGTTTGACCTTTTTTCAGTTCTATTTCAGCAGATCCTCCCTGAAAAATGAATAATCATATAAAAAACAATATGAAAACCTAATTGAATATTTTATGCAAAAATTACATGAACATAATTTATTTAAAATTTATTGGATAATATATAAGATATAATCATTCAATTATGTATAAAAGTTGTACCTTATACAAATTTTTATTTTTATTATAAATTACAAAACCTTTTAAGCATGCACTCCATTCATTTAAATTTAAAAATCAAAATATATAAAAAAAACATGGTAATTATAAGATTTTATTTTTAATTTCAAAACAGAATCTTTTAAAATTTTTGCTCATAAATATTTACTAAAAAAGAAAATTTCCAGTAAGCAAAAAAATTATTTATTTTTATTAAATATTATTTATATTATTAATTGAATTATACAAATTGGATAAATGCATGTATAAAAGTAGTTATATATTTATACTCTTTCTAATAAAGATTTTAAAATAAATCATGATTTAATCCAGAATTTTTAATATATTTACTATCCAGAATAAAATATGGTTACAAGAACGATATTTGTCATTAGTACATATATTTTATTTCTATATAAACATCAATTAGAATAGTTTGTGACATAACGTACTAAATAGAAGAAAATGACAATAATTAAATATATTAAATGTAATTATTTTAAATGATTGTTATTCATTAGATAGGATATGCCTTAATGTTGTACTCGAACATTTGTTCATTATATTTACTTAAAATTAAATTAGTAATGATTAAAAATGAAATAGTATGAAGAAAATTAAAAATTAATTCTCTAAAACTACCAAATGAAACATAAAAAAACTTAGGCAATAAAAAATAATAAAAAGAATAAACAGATAAACATATAAAATTATTCAATGTAGCTATTACTTCATATAATACAATAATTGCAACTTGGTAGCAGATATACACAGTTTATTTAACATATAGAAAAACTTCTTTAATAAAATAAACAATAATTTTGAACGTTATACCGAAACATAATATTATGACATTACTCAATTCCATACTAAAAAATCTAAATTTTGTACTAAAATTTCACGTTATGTTTTATTATCAAGAAGGATTTAAAATAAAAAAGATTTATTGCAGAGATTATCAAAAATATGCATGTCAACACAGTAGGTAAATAAATGATAAATTGATAATGAAAGAACATGAATGGAAAAATAAAATTAGTTTATATACATTTATATATATAAATAGTTCAAAACCCAGTTTAAGCTGGGTACAATATTTACATACTCGTGTATAATATAACGGAACTTTGAAATGCGCAATATATTTAAATAAAATGATTTATTCTTTCATTCAATTCAGTTTTATAAGTTTCATAAAAGTTTGTTAACCTGGGCAAACTTAAATTTAAAATAAAAGCTTCTATTAATATTAAATGAAGATCAGAGAAAAATAATACATTATTTAAAACATAATTTATAGTTTTAAAGAATAACAAAATCATTCACTACTGTTTGCATACTTATCAACAAAAAGAATGATTTATTATGCTTAACGAGTATTGTATAATTCTTAAGATTTATTAAGAGACAAGAAATAAAAAAACAAGCATTTCATAAGTAAACATTGGACAATGAAGACAAAATTACCCCTTCAAGTAGACCAGTACGAATTTCAGGACCTTTAGTATCTAAGGCAATGGCAACTGGCACACTAAAACCATTTTTTTCACTGAGATTTTTTTGGGCCTGACGAACATTAGCAATAGTCTCTGCATGATATTCGTGTGAACCGTGGCTGAAATTCATGCGGGCGATGTTCATACCGGTTTCAATCATCTTCTCCAACATCTCCACAGAACGTGAAGCCGGTCCAATTGTACAAATTATTCCAGAAAGTCGAGTGAAGAGCGTATGAGATTCGATGTCGAGGGCGCACATATGGTCGAGGTGACTTTGAACGTTCATGGCAGTAAAAGTTGGCTTCGCAGCCATCTATAAAACATCGATTAAGAAAATTATTAAGAGAAAAATCTTGGTCATTTGATGACTATTTGCTAAAACATTCAATTCTGTTGTAGGGAAAAGAGTGACCATTTTTTAAGCGTGGTTAAATTAACATTATTGGTGCTTTTCAAAGTTATGTAGATTATATTCAAATTACAGGATGTTAAAATAAAGTATTAGTGTAATCAGAAATTGAAATTCTAGTTCGATCGAATCAAATACAACATTGTGCAATACGTATTTCAAATTTTGAACTTTTTATGATCAGAATAAAATAAATAATAAGGAGGATCACATCTTATATAAAACTGCTTAATAGATTTTAAGGATCAAAATATTTTGTACTAATAAAGTAAGAAATATTTTACTTTACAATAACTAATGATGAATGCATAAAATTTTGAGATACATATAAATGTCAATGACAATGCGCTTTTAGCTACATTTTTATCTTAAGTAATAAAAATTAATAAATCAAAGCATTCAAGTTTGATCAATCTATTTCCTACTTTAACCTGTGTGTGTGTGTGTGTGCGCGCGCGCGCGCGCGTGATACAAAAAACAAAATCGACCTTGAACTTTTAATTTATTCGATTTATATTTTAATAAAATGATGTCAAGTCAATCTTAAATATTACAAAGCAATTTGATTTTTCTTTGTGTTGCGATAACAAGCATTGACGACATGAAATAATTTTTTTTGAAAAAAAGAACAAACAATATTTATGTTTACTGAGAGAAATGTTATGATGGTAATTACTTTTGCTGATATTGTAAGAATAATTGTATTTCATAATTAATTTAAAAAAATTTTTAATTATCATATTTTATAAAACCAAAACCAATTGAAAAATAAATTAAAAATACAACAAACTTCACATCTTCAAGAATCGATCTAATAGTGTTCGATTTTCAAAATATTTAATTGGTTTTATCTTGATTTTTCTTTCTATTTTCCATTATTTTTCTGAAATGTCGTTTATTCGCATTATCAAAATGAATAATTTGCAGATATATGCATGTATACTTAAAAAAAATTCACACATCCTATAATCCTCCGGAATATCTTAATTTTGCGTAATACACCATAATACTTCTCTCTATATTTACATAAACGTTAAATGAAACTATGAGTAAATACAAAAATTGTTAATCTTGTTGTAACATGCACCAAATACGAATATACTACGTTTACTTCTTTACATATATTTAATACTAATTTAATTTGTCGCTATAGCTTAAAATGCAACAAATTAATAGTGGCATAAAAATTCATGCATCAGATCACCAAACTAAAATGTATACGATACAATTATGTACAAAAGTTAAAAATAATTAGTTATTAAATTTAAATAAAACTATATGTGGAATATGCAGCTTAAAATGTAATAAAATAATTCTAGATATTATTTTATTAGTTCATGATATTTTATTTAAAATAAAAATGATTATTAATGGAATTTTTTGTTAAAATTTGTAATTGTCATATGGTAAATAAAAATTATATTTCTAGTAAAAGAATTAATAACATAAATATAACTTAATTATCAAAATTTAACTTTATATTTCTAGTAAAAGAATTAATAACATAAATATTACTAAATTCTCAAAATTTAACTTTATAAATGTTTGAATTACAAATACTGTGTTACAATATGATAACTAAATTAACGATTTTTTATTCATATCAAAAATATTAAGAAATATTTTCTTTAGAATTGTGCTGCGATACAGTAAATCGATTTTCATGGTACAAAAATTAGCCTCATACTTCTAGCAATTATTAATACACTGCTTTTTATAAAAAAAAAACACGCGTGCTGTCAACATGCACTATGAACGTGTCCTACCAATATATTTTATTAAAAAATACTTTTGTTTATGTAAAAATTAAAGATATTATTTATTTAACTTTAATTCTTTACTGTGTTAAGAGTGTATATTGATTTCGATAATCTTCATATCGCTATTTACGTAACAATAGAATATTAAATAAACATTTTCTATCATTGCTATATTCTAACTATTCCATTTGATCAAAAATACGCGTAACTAACTTTTGCATCATGAATTTTTAATACGATCCTACCATGTTAACTATGCAGCACGAGTCGCTTCAAAAATAGTCGTGCCTCTAGTATTCAACTGAGTAAGTTCCAGTGACTATTTCTGATCTTGAATCGCAATGCGAAAATGATCAACTTAAGACAACTAACTTAGAATATATCTTTAATATCGATTATCAAAATCTGTAACGGAAACAGAATTTTCGAAAAATAAAATAATTTGTAATCTACCCAATTTTATTCTAATTAAAAAATAATACGAAAAAAACTAGTTTAAAAAAGATTAAAAAATATTTATTCCATAAATCGTAAAATGAAATTCGTTTGCATGAAATAAAAACATACTAGCTTACATTTAAAAAATGTCATGTTATTGTTAATAAATTAATAGTCAAGAGTTCAACAAAACTCTTCTTTCTGTGAAGAAATAAAATCAGTATAGTATGACCTACGAAATTGCTAAGTCCACGCCAAACTTTAATGACAAATGAAGAATAATCCATGTATTTTTGACATAGCTGTAAAAATATGAAAAAGTTACGCCGTAAAAAATGCTAATAAAATAACTACAATCTAATTATACAACAATATGTCAAACGCACAAAAATCAGTGCTTAGATGAAAAAGATATAATGTTAAATACAAATAGCAAATAAAAAATCACGTATGTTTAACAATATATAAAATATAAAGCCTCAAACTAAAAAATTTTTTTCTTTATACACGTACAGAAGCAGGAAATTAGTTACGTCACAAGATAAGTAAGGAGCAATACGGTAAAACTGAAAGAAAAAACAATTATAAACAATAAAAAGGTAAAAATAGTGAAAATATGTTGCTTCTAATGGGGATTTCTTGCTGGTTGCATTTTGTTTTTGTTCTATCTACCTTATCATCGGCGGTTATCCAGACCATTTTGGCGGGCTGTGCAAATAAAGGGGAAACACGAATTAGTGATTGCTGTTTCATCAACGTGATTTTTTGATTCGCCAAAAGCCGGCGAACGAACAGCGATGAGTAAGTATTGTCATTTCTCAGGCAGAGAACAAATGACACGCGCATTCGGATGCCGGCTTCCGGACTAAAGACAAATGACGGTTCTTTGACTTTAGGAACACTCGGGGCTTTTTCCTCTCGTATTTCTCGCTACTCTCCTCTCTCTCTCTCTCTCACTCCCCCCTCTCCGCCATTACACTCACACCGTCTGTCTGTTGTCTGTCTCTCTCACTCTCATGCTCATATTCACGTGAATAAACTTGTTCCAATTGCCATGTCGACTGATTTTTCTTGTTATTTTGTAATATTTTATAGAATGCCCAATATTAGCAAATATTTCTCAAAGCAAACTACAAGTATTAGTAAATTTATAATAATAAAAAAGTTATCTTTATCTATACATGGATAAAACTATACTTAACTATACCTATCGTTCCTACTATACATTTACATTCAAATATTTGAAATATATAACTGAATTACGAAAAACAAAAAATAAGAATTTATCACTTCAATTTATTTACTAAGAAATATTATACAATTAAATTCATGTTTTGAAAAATAGAAATCATTGCAAAAATCAAAATGTCTAAAAATTATTTAAGATAATTACACGAAAGGATAATTCTAAAATAACAATCTATAATTGATTGTATCTGATTCAATTACCTGGTATAACATTAAAGAATGTAGAAAATTTTTTTCTAAATTTACTAAAGTATATTACACTTCTTTCTTTATTTAAATCTAGTAAAAATGAATTTAAACAAATATTTTATAATAATGAAGAACGTAATTTAAAGCTTAAAAAAGTTTAGCTTTCTGAAAATAATCTATATTATATAATTTATATCAATTTGAATAATTATTTACAAATATAATATAGTGTGCCAATCTACTGTGACAAATTCTATCTCCGTAAGCCATTAACAATTTAGCATTTAAATAAATATTTGCATTTTTTATTCTGATATTAACTTCATAGATATATCGAAAAGAAAAATTAATTATAAAATTACACATTGCTCAACTAAATATTTTTATAGTTAATGAAAGAAAAATGTATTTTTTATATTTTATCACACTCTTAAATTTCTTATAAAAATATTATACTTTTGAACTTTCTATAAAATATTTTATTTCATTTTACATATACAGATTATTCTTCTCTTTACACCTATTCCATATAGTGTCATAAAAACTAATTCTGATCGGCATTTTAAAGTCACACATAAATTTATTATCGAAATAACAAATTAAAAAAAATCTATTGTAAATATGTATATTTACTCTAATTTTATTATCATAATAATAAAATTATTTAACATAATATAGAATATTATATATGTACGTATGTTTAGCTGTAGAAATAATGCCATTTATTTACTTAAATATGCAACGTCATATTTAGTGTCATATTTATATAAGAATTTACCAAAAAATTGTAATAAGATAATACAGATTTCTATTTAAAATTAAAAAAAAAATGAATGTTATGTATAACGTCATATCTGAAATAATAATATCTTTCTATATCATTGATATTTCTTGGAGTACATTTTTTATTAATTAATATAATACATGAATTACAAAACTCCTCAATCTGGTTATATTGTATTAAAAGTTAATTTCCAGAAATAGTTTTCGGTATTCTAATACTGTGTTATATTTACATATCAGTTTTTTTATCAAACTATAATATTTTAGATTTAGTTTTTTTATCAATATATAATTTATAAAAATTAACATGCTCTTTTATTATTAAAATTAATAACGTAAATCATACAATTTTATAAATGTAATAATAATTTTTATGCAATCATCCAAGAAGTTCAAGTAATATTTACCATTTAGCAGTACATAGTATACATCGCAGTTTTTAAATATGTTTTCATAAATCTATAAATTAATAAAATTAATTCTTTAATTTTCATTTTTATATCATGTTTGATACATACTTTTATTTAAAAAATAAATACAATAAATCAGTTCCGAGATATAAGTGAAATATAAGGAATGGTAGATTTATACGTATAAAAGAATTTTTTAAAAACACGTTTGTACCTGTTTATGTTCTGAATGTAATATAATATTATTAACTAATAAATAAACTTAAGAACGACAAAATAAATGTTTTATATATTGAAAAAACGTATACGTTTATTATCAATTTTTGTTGCACAATATTTAAAGTAATTGAAGTTTTTTACGGTTACATCCGATTTCAAAGAACATCATTTAAATTAAATCAGGAATATTTTCTATAATATAATTACTTTAATACTTTATTATATTTGATTATTTTTTTTAATTCATTTCTATTTTTTCGAATGCTTATGATTAAAAATTAAATTGCTTTTTACGTTAATGTTATATTAATATATTTCAAATTAATTATAAGTAAATAGAATATTAAATATTATAAATAGTATTATAAATAGAATATTATAAATAGTACCTTTGTAAAGATACGTATTTAAATTATGTATGAAAGAAAAAGTACGTTATATTTACACTGAAAATTTTCTTGAATGAACACATATATAAAAGTAAAACCACCTAATGACATAAAATTTAACAGGTGGACCCTTTTAATCCTTTAAAGTTTAATGGTATCTTATATTATCACAATTTTTCTTTTCAAACTTTTATATAAATATATTTCTTTGTATACTAAATTTTTACTTGTATGATACAAACGTTATTTAATTATTTTGTATATTTCCAAGGAGCTGTTAATAAATTATTGAAATAAATAAATTGAATAAAATTATTAAAATAATTAACTCAGATTAAACATCTTTTAAATTCTTCGCTCATATAGTACATCATAGTTTAAAGTTCTAATACTATATTTATATACAGAACTACTGCAAAATATAGGTGTTAGCTACACCAAATTAAAGTAACAAATTTTTTACAGCTTTCTCTGTACTAAATCAATCAATATAATGAATTACTGTACTTAAATTTTTTTATTTATATTATAATCCATAAATGTATTCATTATGTATAATAAATTTATTTAATTTTTTCAATTTGAATAAAAAAATTATCTTAAGCTATTCTAAAATCTATGATATTTAAAGTCGTATAGGATACAATAAAAATATTGTATTATTTGTTGATAAATAAATTTCAAGCGATTGACTTAAAATTAAAACATTAAGAAAGTTATTTCTATTTGTTAGTAATCTGTTATAAAAAAATTTTAAAAAATAACAATAATGTTTGTTGTCAAATCATTATCATAAAAATGATACACAAATGCTTCTTGACATTTATTATGATTTGACAAAGTATTATTCACGAAGCTAAAGGAATGATTGATTAGTCAGGTTTAGTATTGCTTTTATTTTAATTCTAAATGAAGCGTTATTTTCATAAAGAAACAAAAATGAATGACTTAAAATACACATTATGCTTTAGTTAAAATTGCAATAAAATTGTTTTTTTCGAGTACAATTTTGTTGAATTGTTTTTTAAAACATTATAGTAAATTTAGGTTTTTTAAAATTTCCTAAACCCCAAATTTAAATTTATTGATAATGATATATAAACATATACATTTAAGAGAATATTTTTCAATATGCATAATTTAGAGAAGTAATAAAAGACATTATTTTATTACTTATGCATTACACTGAGAAATGATTTCTTCTTAGTAGTCAAATTACAATGAAATGACGTATTTACAATTATATTTACAATAATTCTTACAATTTACCTTACAATTCATTTTATTTCAGTAAAATCTAAAAATTTTGATAAAAATTCAACATAAATTACGTTAAAAGTTTATCATGCTATCGATTATTTTTAACAAATTTGCATCGTTTCCTATTACATTTATATTATTTAATCTAATTTAATTAATTGTTAAAGTATCAGTGACATATTTTGTTGTCAAAAGAAATTTTACTAAAATAAAATTTAAATAAATTTAGAAAATATAAAATCTGTAAAAGGACACTTTTTGAGAAGTATAACGTTAACTATTATAACGTTGTATAAGTCTGTAAGGAGAAATAACAAATTAAAAAATCATATTTAATCTCAGATGTTTAACATTTATCTAACCTTGTATTAGAGAGTTTCACATTGTACGCAGAAAAATATTACAAAGTAATACCATACAATATATAATTAAAAATGTCTAAGAATACTTTTCGAAAAATAAATGAAATTAAGTATGTCAGTGTAATAGATAATCGCAAAAGGAATTAGGAAACAATTGTTCGAATCTCAATTACAGATTTGTAATTTGAAAGTTAAGATTTATAAAATAATAACATTTGACATAGTTTTATATGTTTAGTTTTAACAAAATTAAAAAATCAAATTTCAGTCGCGTGGAAAGAATAAACTTAAGAGAATATTGTAAATGAATTAGAATAACGAATTTTATACTCCATTCAGGAAATAAAAATTAAGTGACTATATATAAAAAATTTACAACTTATAAAAAAATTATAATAATAATGTAAGATAAGTAATTTACTTAAATGTACTTTGAAATTTTCTCAAATTTATGTTTTAAAATCACCCGCAAACTTTTATGCCAGACGAACGATAATTAGTAATAGTGATAAAGTTTCTGTACACTTTATATTATACGAACTTTAATATTCACGAAACGTAAATACATATTAAAATGTACAGATGTAGATAAATGACAATTTACACAACTGTGATTAAATATTATATAATATCGATCAATGTGTAACAAAATTTACTGGCTCTTCATATTATAAGATGTACTATTCTTATCATAAAATGTTGTGATATCGCAATACATTCATAAATAAAATTAATATATTTGTTTTTAAACATATACATTAGACATGTTTTAAATGTGTAAATCGAAATATTTTTTGTAAGAAAAATAGCAGTACTGTATTTTAATAATGAACACAGAGTTAAAACCGATAATAATAAACTGTATTTTCGCATATTCAAAATAAGTCTTTTACCTATTTTGTACTGTGAAGTTCATGATAAAATTGCCAGTAATGTGACATTTGAATTTTTAATTCAAATACTTTAAATACATCAGAAATATATTTTAATACTAAAATATAAAAACTTGCATTTACCTATGTAATTTGTTTCAATTCAATAAAACAATATACGAAACTGATTACTGAACTTCTCGAAAATTTAAATTTAAATTGTAGGAATGAACGAATCATTTTTACCGTAATCTTTCATTATATGAAAAAAATTATTATGAAAAGTATATCAGAATGAATTAAATTGTAAAAATTTATTATCGCTGATTACGAAGAAAACTCAAATGTAAAAATTAATGTTGAAAAAATATTAAAAAATATTGAATGCAATAGATTATTTCTCTGATGTTTTATTAATTTGAACAAGTTTAAATATATAACAGGCAGTATCAGAAAAAACAATTATTTATTTAGAAGATAAGCAATTGATTAAACCAAAATTATAGTTCTTATTAGTTCCGTCGGTAGTATTATGAGAGCATAGACAAGGTCAAATCTTCTATGATAACCGACAAAAACTTGATGAAATGAACTTGACGAGCATGCGCATATACTAGAAAATACGTAATGTTCTAAGCCACTGATGAAAATCCGAATGATATTCAAACGCCCATTCAAACGCTTAACCATATGATCTCATTAGATTATTGCCCTTATAAATAATGTTATAAGGTTTCTCTTTTTTATTATATCATACACGATTATTAAATTCACGTGTGACTGCCAAATCACTAGACGATAATTCTTATTTGTTCCTTTTATCATATACACATTAATGTTAGCATAACCTCTACAAATTTTAATCTAGATCTTATAATTTCGCATTAGTGAATTAACTGCGATTTGAGAGTATGCGTTCAATTTACAATCAAGTAATTTAAGCATTCTAATATATAAACGATTGTTTATAAATAATATAAACAAACAAAAATATTTCATATACATCTTATTGTTACATAAAACTTATTAAATTGCTTGAAAAATATTTTAAAGTTAAAAATTTGACTTCAATAATTGAAACATGAATAAATTAATAAATTCCGACAAAACGATAAATTTTCGTAAGCCGGTTACACAATATTACAATGGCCGACAAATTATAAGATATCACTCGAATTTATAAAAATTTATCGTAATATACAACTTTATATCACAAAGTCATCATCCTTCCATTAATTGATACTGTTAATTAACGTTAGTTAAAAAATAAGTGCCAATATTTGCAAAGGAAGGTATAACAGTCAAGCCGCTTCCTTAAATAAAGCCGGACGTATTTTCAAAGTTACGAATAATCCGCTACATATGACAAAATATTTTATACAATTCATATACACACGTGTCATTCATGTTAACCGGAATGATTTATCTAAGATAATAGTTAATCAGTATAGAGCGATCAATAAAATATTCAATCTCGCCAACATTCTCTCGTTGAATAAAAAGTCGAAGACAGTCATTTTTACTTTTTTTACCTTGTTCAAGCAGGCAGGCGTACGAAAAAAAATTTAAATCGATTCAGAAAACTGCTCACGAATCTACGGTTTGCTACTAACTGACGTTTGAGGGACGCTGAAGGTCTTGCTGGTGGTCGGCGGTCGATCTCGGAAACCAATTCAAGGACGTGCGCAGTGGTGCCATCGCTATTTTTCTCGTCTCATCATTTTATAACCTTAAAAAATAATGCTTTACTAATAAAAATAATTCTAAGAAAAAATTATTATTTCAAAAAATTCCTTATGTAAGACCCCAATAGCTTTTGGAATATCAACAGAATTTTAAAAGTTTGTCTACTAAAATCTAGTTTTTTTAATACTCAATTACCATTGGCTATTTATTATTTGTTTCTTCTATCTCATTCTATTCTTCCAATTCAAGAACTTTAAAATAAAGTCTTTCAACTGAAACCAGTGCTTGAACTAATTTTAGCTTAAATAAACAAAAATATAGTTTCGAAATCAAATAAGTTATTAATTTGCATATTTTAATCCACTTCTTCCAATTGCGCTTTTTCACTTACAACGCTCTGGTTTCATTTTTTTAAATATAAATCATAATTTACAGTTTAACTTCTTTCTCGTAAATATTACTGCATAAAGCTATCTTAATAAATGCTATGGTTGTACTTTTAAGATTATATGTAATGTTTATAAAAATCAGTGCAATAGTCATTTTACAAATCATGATGCCGTTGCACATGCTAAGATGTTAAAAAGCGGTAAAAAATGTATGTAGATCGTACATTGTACTGCTAGTCATTTTCATAAGTTCGAGAATCATTATATTTATGTAAATATAAAGTGTTTACAAATACATTTATTTTTTCAAAATGCCTGCAATTAACATGTATTATTTCATGCAGAACACTCCTTTAAATAAAGAAAAAATCACTTTTCACAACTACGTCAAACTAAAAAGTAAGAGTTCTTAATTACTATGTTTTAAAAAAAAAGATTCATTTTTTAATAAATTAGTACGATTAAAAATAAAATTGCACGTACTTGAAGTAAAACTATTAAATATTTCTTAATTAGTATCTTTTATTTGACTAAAATAATTTTTTTTTCATCTACGATATATACAGTAAATAAAAAAGTGTATAATTTTTGTTACATTCTGTATTTTAAAACTGCACATATTGTTTAAAATAAAGAAATAATTATTTTCGAGTGAATCGAATTTGAAGGATTGTTTAATTATCAATATCTTTAACATATGATTCTGTTTACTATCCAGCAATGGTATTTGAAGCACACCATATCTTTAAATATTAAACATAGCGAAAGTAAAGCTAAACAGAAAAACTTAGTATTTCAGTCTAGCATATTCTTAATAATATAGTTTAAGTGATGTCTGCGATCATTTTTAATTAAAGGTAGGTTTGCTGAGAATAATATGTTGTGTACATTAGCTATTTCATCTCAAATATTACCGTTCGAAATGAATCATGTTAAGAAGATATTTTTCTACTATCATATTAGAGGAAAACGGAAACGCGATCCCTATACCTGTACTAATGAATAAAAAGTAAGTATTTCAAGTATTTCATTCGAAGAAGAGTTTATTAATGCTATTATTACGGCTTCAAAAATAGTTAAAAAATTTGTTTGTAATGAATTTTCACCTAAAAACAAACATTAAAATGAACATTTAAACTTTTAAATTGAATTTTCTTATAATCTAGACATTTTTGTAACGAAAAAAATTTATAAAATAATATCTCTAATAGTTAAACAATATTATGAGTTTCCAGAATGGGGTAGAAATAGGATCGACATAAAAAAACGATTGAAGAAATGCTTTGAGGAACACGGTATAACACAATATGTAATAAGGAGGCTTTTATTATTATGATATTTCGTATTTTCTATACCAGTAAAGAAACACCTTACGGTAATTATATTTTTTAATATTTTTACTGATTTTCTATATCTATTTATAATTTATTTAAAAAAACTGATTCTTTTATTCTGCTGCAAAAAATAAAATAGTATTAAGTAATTATTATTATAAAATCGTAAAATTAATGTTTAAATATACCATGATATATGTAATTAATTACATATACCAATCCAACAATAACAAAAAAAAGCTAATATGTACTACGGTTTTTGAGATCTTGATAAAGATTTGTGTTAAATTCACTTTTCTGAATGAAAACTAGAAATACTGGATTAGTGTATTAATATGTTATCTTGTATTTTTATCATGAAGAATAAAAACTGTAATAGAAAAATTAATATTAAAATATCACTCCAAAAATAGATAATAACATTAATAAAAACTAATTTATTTTGAAATATTTAAAATGCTAATAGATTAATCTAAATTAATTTTACGAAACATGATTATATGAAATTAATTCAAATATATGAATCAAATGCTATTTTAGAAGAATTCATATACACCATTATAACTGAATTAATAAATTTTTTTTAATAATATTAATGTTCATACTTTTTTTAAAGAGTTTAAGAGTTTGAAAAATATTTATGTACAATATTTCTCATTTATTACAATATATTTTTTTAATACGATTGTTTATCAAAATTTATAAGAAGTAAAAAATATCTAACTAATCTTTTTGAAGTTAATAAATTCCTCATATCAAAGTGTTTTTATTAAACTATTTAAGAATGTAACAAATTCATTTATTAAATTAATACAATTAAATGTATTCTTTCAAAATATGTTTTTGAATTGGTATAATAAATTTGGTTGAATAATTGATAGTCAATATACTTGTGATCAGATCATAAAAGATAATTCGCTGTAGGTGACAAAAAAATGAACGATGTAATATATCTTATCGTCATGAAAATATGTGATTTTTCTAGAATTTTTAAGGTATTTTTATTAAATAGTAATATGAAAAGTTTATTGATTCATAAATGTTAATAATTAAAAATATTCTAAAACTTATTTTATATATATATAATATATATATAATTATTATCAAATTAAATAATACCAAATTTATTAATTTAAATATTATAGTTTTAAATAAATATTTTTACATTTATATATGTATAAATATATATTTATAGACAATTAATAAAATTATATTTGATCTGATTATATCAAAACATTATCTCATAAAAGCATTAAAAATATATAATTAAAGAAACAAGTATGTATTAAATTAAAAAAGATATAAAAGTTTTGAAAAGCATAAATTTTTCAAATAAAATTGTACCAATTCATATTTCTTTCAAATAAATAAATAAATTGGAATTTTCCTTCTATAATTATTTTCTATGCTTTCCTAATTTTAATAAGATTTTTGCGATTTAAAAATTAATATTTAAATATGCTTTTTATAATATTTAAATTTAAATAATACCTCTGAAGAAATAAATCTAATTTCTATAAGCAATTTAATGTAACCAGTAAAATGTTTTCCAAACATATGGAATAAAAATTATAGCCAATAATAATAATTGTCAACATTTTTAATAAATTTCTAATTTTGTTTAACAAATGTAGAATGTTGTTGATAAATATTTTAATAACTCAATTGTTATTTTACTGAATCTAAGAAATTACTTTTTATATAGTTATAAATTTGTAAAAGAGTTTCGTTTTTTATAATTATCTTAATTTTACTCATTATACTATATAATGTCTCACTTAAGCGATGATGCAGTATTTTAAATAAATACATACAAACACATATATATAATATCTTTATTCAATAAATATACTTTGACAATCAATAAATGAAACAATAGAGTAACCAAATCTTATCTAGAAAATTTTTTAACATTTTTATTTAAATATTCTTTTTTATAAGATTTTTAGTTGCACTAACAGGTAGAGAGATTAAAATAAATGTAAAAATGATATTCTAACGATTTTTTAAATATTTCAAGTAAAAAGTTGAATATAGACTTTAAAAGATTAGATTTTACAGGTCAAAAAAAATGTATACGTTAAGAAATTTATCAATTAAATTTAATTTTTTAAGCTTGAATAATGTTGTAAATACTATTCAATTACAAATATATATTTGACTTACTCTGTAAATATATGATTTCCTAAAAGATAAAAACATAATAAAAAGAAGTATTAAATAGTTTTATAGTTATTATGAATTCAACAATATTTTTTAATTTAACAAATAGTATATAATAAAAAAGATCTGTTTAATGAGAATTAAATGGATAATTTATTCTAAACTACATGAAACAATCTTATTAAAAAAATATAAGTAAAAAATCTGTAAATCATTCAATATACAAAAATAATTTAGTTTTAAAATATTTCACGAAAAAATGTTGTAATTTGTAATATCTTTATGAATTTAATGATTTGAATTATTCATTTAATAAAAATACATTGCAACAGATATTATCATTATGAAGTAACAAATACACATAATAAGATAATTACATACTGTACACACATAAGCGACTTTTCATATTTAAATGTACAACATTCACCGAAAATGTTTACAGATATTCAACATTGTCGTGAGTACATCAATAATTAAATTTCAAGTAGATGGCATTTTGACTGAAAATACTTCAAATAAAAATATTTAAGAACCTAGATATCTTTTACTTAATTAAAACACACAGGAAACGTTATACACTTTTAAGTTTGAACCACTATATCTTCCTTGCGATAAAATAACTACTTCATTAATACACGGTAGATTGAAAGTTTGCGACATGATTGTAGACACAGAAAAACGGTTCTCAACTTCACAAATATTCACCAGTCATTGAATTCATTGGCACGTAAGCTGGTCAGACCACAATCTGCCCGTTAGATAGTTTTCATTGAAACTGATTCGGGAAATTAAGTTTCATCGAGCTCGTCTCCATTCCAGACGAATATAAGCAACGTAAATACTTTAAAATTATTTTGTATAATTACCAATCTGTATAATTCATATTTTCATCAAAGTTGTTTTAAAATGTATTCCAACTTTGTTTATTACAGAGCATCTGGATAAGGAATCACGAAAGTGCAAGAAGCAAGAAGGAATTGGCTACTTTTCTAATTAAACTTTTGTATTTTCGGAGAACATTATCAGTGAAAAGTGGCAATTTGCAAGCTTGTTGTAAAACGAAAACCGAAGTAATTTCATCAATAGTCAGCCATGAGCGAGAAATTTCCGAATAAACCTATTAATTTTGGTGCTGGTCCCGGAAAACTCCCGTCAGAGGTGAAAATAATATTTAATAATTTACACAAAAATATTGATCTATATTTACGGTTTCTTCAATGCATTACACGACTATTTAGAAAAAGAAATACAATTTTTTATAAATATTTATTATTAATTTAAGTCCTTTAATTGATATAATTTTTCAACAATACTTCTAGTATCTATTCTACTGCTAATTAAGATCAGTAGTACATTATAAATGTAATTATCAAAATATTCAATAGAATTAAAAGCTTCTAAATTCCTTTCATAGATTTTAAATATTTTACAATTTTATAAATACTTATTTATGATATTCTGATGTATATTTTTACAGAAACTATGAATTTATAAAAATAGGTCTAACTCAATATAACTCTTTGTTTAATTACATTCATCAAGAAATGTTTTGCATATGATCCTACAATAGAACTTCCAACAGAATAAAATATTTTGTAATGATGAGAAATGTTTAATATATTACATTATTTAATAATTCATCCATTATCAATGTATATATACATATATTCGTATTGTTGAAGTTATAAAAAGGTTCGTGTATACAAATATACATAATTGTAATAAAGTGTAAATAATACTAGTGAAAAAGATTAAGATTTTAGACAGTTTAAAGAACGTACTATTTGTGTTACACATGTTTGAAAACAATTAGATTTTGTACTTTCATAACTAATCATTATATTATTTATAATAGAATAAAATTCCATTTTTAAGGTGTCAATATTTATAATATAATGAATGATAGTATCATTTAGTAACATTTTAATATAAGACCTAATTATAAAATGGTATTAATTGAATTAATTAACTCTCTAATAGCCAATAAAAAGATAAAATACTTATAAGAAATATTTGGAAATACAAACATTATAAATCATAATAAGATCTAATTTATTAAACATTATTTATTTACAAATGTTATATTTTATTATACATGGAACGTAATAAAATATTTACTAAAATTAACATAAAGTGAATGCATAAAACATTACTTTTAATTAATTTTTATTGCAGTTTTAATTAAAATTACAATTAATTAAAAATACAATTTAATTAACCAAACCATGTTCATAGTTCGTGAAATAGATCAATAATATTCGTACTTCGCAAATACTCTTCTACTTTTCTTAAAGGTATTAAAAGAAGTACAAGATGAGTTGCTATCTTATGCCAATACGAAAATTAGTGTTTTGGAAATAAGTCATCGATCTAACGATTTTAAAAATATAGTCGAAAATGCCCAAACAAGACTTACTGAAATACTGTAAGTATACAAATTTTTTAGTATATATCTGACATGAAAAAATTTCTTTTTCTAATTTTGCATTATATATATTTTATGTTTTAATAATTTTACATTCAATAATAATTTTAAAAGTAACAATTCTATTTTTTCTATTACTTTTTATAATATTTAAATAGTCATGTATATATTAAGTAATATATTAAGTAATAAATTAATTTCAGAAATTTTTTGATCCAGATGATTTATAAAATAGATAAAGTTTAAAATTTCAATTCATTATGAAATATAATGCCCTTTTAATTATTAAAACTGTAGATGTTTTTAATAATTTATCCAACTCTTATTACTAGTAGTACTAATACTAATTTATTTAATAAATTTATTTAAATAAATTCACACAAAAATTTTTGTAACTCCAAAACTACGAATGCATACATTTTAATTTAAAACTTGTTAAAACATTAAATTATTCAATAAAATTTATTCACTTTCAAAATTACTGCAAGCGCTTCGTAATAAATAGAAAATTATAAAAATTGTTGACTCTTAGATTAATAATATTTTAAGTGGTAGTAGTAATTACAAAAATAACAGATATATTTATGGATTGTTTATATAGATTTTTCGATTACTCATTATTTATTTTATAAAGAATTGACCATTTCATTTTTTATTTACACATTGTACATGGACAATAACACATTAACAAATGAAAAATATTAAAATTTTTATATGTTTAATAACACTGGTATTAGTTACTTCATAATCTATAGTCAACAGACGAATGAAACAATTGTAATAGAAGCTTAAAACAACTTTCAAAGATTAAAATTTCTGTTTTTGACTAAGTTACCCCGTTGAATTTCTATCATCAATTACTATCATCAAAATTTTCGATTAGCTCGAACCTTAACGCATAATTCAAATAATAGACAATCCATTCCCAAATTCGAATAATATAAAATTACATTTGATCGTTATTCAAATTCCATCTTTATAAAAGAATATTTAATTAGTTTATATCCAATTTTATAACATTAAGTAGCCCTACCTATTGCACTTAAAAGACCGCATGATGAAAATAAATCAATACATACTCATAAAATGAAGTCTCATCGATGTAATTAACATAGAAAAGTAGAATTATAAATATCAATAAAAAATAATCGCAAATAATAATAAAAAATTAATTAGAAACTAAATTACCCAAATCTGATGAAAGTTAATATTGTGACCTTTTGTTTTTTATTATGTAATTAATTTACATTTCAAAGCTGAAGTAGAATTTTCAGTTATATTTATACTTTACTCTTAATTTGTAGCAAGATTCCCCAAAATTACAAAGTCATGTTTCTACAAGGTGGTGGAACTGGACTGTTTGCAGCAATTCCTCTTAATATGATGAAAACTGGAACTGCAGATTACATTGTAACTGGTTAGTTGTGACTGGTTATTTTATAAGTAATTTATTTAGGATTTGCTTACATTTAATTAGTATTTATTTATAAATTATAAATAACAATTAAAAGAATAATGCCATTTAAAAAACTTTTTTTCATAAGAAAACTAACACATGCTATTATTTAGGTACATGGTCATCTAAAGCAGCCAAAGAAGCTTCTAAATATGGAAAGGTAAATTTTGTATTACCGACAACAAACAAATATACCGATATTCCTGATAAATCAACTTGGACTCTTGATCCAAATGCATCTTATGTTTACTATTGTGATAATGAAACAATTCATGGTAAGATATTTTTACTTAATTTTTTTAAATTTTATATCATGATTAAGTATATTTATAAAGTTTTAATGATATAAAAAAAAATAAAAATAATACAAAGTAATATACATAATTTATGATTATTATTTATATGCATTCATGAAAGTATTACATTGTTAACATAAATAATAAATATAATTACTTTTCAGGTATCGAATTTCACGATATTCCAGACACAAAAGGAATTCCTCTAGTAGCTGATATGTCATCAAATTTTATAACAAAACCTATAGACATTTCCAAAGTAAGTTAGCAATTTCTCTAAGAAAATTCAACTGAAATAAAAAATTCTTATTATATTGTTATTAGTTTGCTTTAATATTTGCTGGAGCTCAAAAGAATGTTGGACCAGCTGGCATTACAATTGTTATTGTTAGAAAGGATTTCATTGGTACTGCAATGTCCATATGTCCATCTATTTTTGATTTTGCAGTCGTCTCAGCAGAAAATTCTATTCACAATACACCACCTGTTTTCCAGTAAGTTAATATAAGCCTCTAAATGAAATAAAATATGATTATTATTGTTACCCTTTTTAATTAACATATCTACTTTTTTTTTAGAATTTACTTTGTCGGTCGAGTTTTTGAATGGATTCAAAAAAATGGAGGAGTTGAAAACATGGCTAAACTTGCTTATAAAAAGAGCAAACTTATTTATGATGTAATTGAAGAATCAGAAGGCTTCTATAATTGTCCTATTAAAAAAGACTATCGTAGTAGAATGAATATACCCTTCCGAATAAAAGATAATGAAAAGCTGGAAAGTGCATTTATTACTGGAGCTACTGCTTCTAATATGCTGCAATTAAAAGGACATAGATCTGTTGGTGGTATTCGTGCATCTCTTTATAATGCTGTAACACTTGAAGAGGCAGAAACTCTAGCTAATTATATGAAATTATTTTATAAACAAAATAATTAATTAAGAAAAACTAGTTATAAAATTTATGATTTCTTGTTTCTATTTTTATATTTATTCTATTTTTATACATAAATTTTATACATAAATTTTTGCACACATTTTCATTAAATATTCTTTTAATTTATATTCAATATTCTAACAATTTCCTTACAATTCTTATATCATTGTGACTTGTTATCATTTTCTCCAGTCCTTAAAGAATGGCTAAAAAATATATCATCTAATAATTTTTCCAATTTAAAATTGGTACCTTTAAGTCCATTAACCAGAGATCTAGCCCACTAAAACATTATTCAAATTATTATATCCATACAAAAATAAAACTAACTATTAAATGATAGGAACAAGTTCTGAGCATTATTATTTTCACATCTTGTTATTTATAATATCAAATAGATTATTATATAGTATCATA
The DNA here is from genome assembly GCA_018907045.1 of Wiebesia pumilae. Lineage (NCBI taxonomy): Eukaryota > Metazoa > Arthropoda > Insecta > Hymenoptera > Agaonidae > Wiebesia > Wiebesia pumilae. Next base: position 392,608 of record JACCHZ010000147.1, on the reverse strand, counting down.
CATGATCATAACAAGAATTCTATCTATAAAAAATTAAACTAAACTCTAATTTTCAATTGTTATACAATAGTTTATATATATAAGCTAACTAAGCCATTACAAAACATAAGCTTATATTTAAAGCCATTTATCTTTTTCTTTTATAATCTTAATATTAAATTCAAGTTATAAATAAATGATTACTTATACATTAAAATTTAAATAATTTATATTGATCAATTTATTCTAATTAGCTAATATAAAATGATTTTAATCGTTATTATTATTAATATAACAAAATTTATTTGTTAAAGAAGTAAAAAAATAATTATGAATTGTAGTACAATTTTATCCCTTAATGCTTAATTATTCTTTCATGGAATATTAACCTTAAAATACTCATCAACTTTTTCTAATGACCATCCTACTGGTATTTCTTTTTCTAAATCTCTTAAATTATAAAGTTTAGCAGCAAGTTCAACTAATTTTGCTTCATGACTACTACTTGCAGCACGTATAATTTGTAATAGTTTCCTTTCTTCTTTTGGTAAATATTTATTGTATGTTACTTCTTCAACTATCTTACATACTTTTTTACCAAAATTTCCTTCTATTTCTTAAAAAGTTGTATCTGTATCTTCTATTGTATCATGTAACAAAGCAGCCATTATTACATCAGGGTCGCAAATTGTTCCTTCTACTAATATATTTGCAACACCTAACAAATATTACAAGCTGAATACTTTAAGTTTGAATCATTATTTTCATTATTATTGAATTATCAAATCATTATCATTATTTTCATTATTATTGAATCATTATTTGACTATGTTTGTTTCCATTTTTCGGTTTTTAATTGAATTAATATTAATTTATAGATTTAACCTTAATAAGTATTATTGTACCAATCTTTGTATTATAGTTATATAAAAGTATTTATATTTTCATTTATAACTAAATAAATTGACTAATCAATCAGCATTTAGCACACAAAGTTTAATTAAAATATAACCTTAAAAATGTGTGGGATGAAATGTTTGAATTTTTGTACTTAATATATTATTTTATAATTTATTATATTATTTTATAATATCATTATTTTTGTATTAATTTAAAAATTACTTTTACTTTGAAAATTATCTGTTTCTGTTTTTCATCGAAATTCATTGATGGCACTTAAAGCACATTTTAAGATACTTTTATATTCACCGCCTGTTTCATATGAACGAGACATGCGCGAACTTGGGGTAGAAAAATAATGAAAAATATTGTTCTCAGGCATGTCTATATTGTTGTCAAGTTTAACCTCAAAATTTGACAGTTGCAAAATAATTTTTAATACAATAGCATTTTCATTGTATTTTAAGAAAAAAATTTACAATGTCTATGAAAAAGAAAATTAGTAAAGAAGAGCTGAGAAAAGCAATGTTTGAAGCAAAAAAGAAACATAGCATCATTAAAAAAATAGAGTCTCCACTTGCTAGATATCCTTTTTATAAATATTTTTAAGTTGAAGTTGACAAAGGTTTAAAAACTTTATAAAAGTTAACCTTGCCCAAATGAACTCTTATTAAGTATATTAATAATTTAGTTTTAGTTCAAATAAAATTTTAAATAGTACCATTCTTATTTTTCTATTATTTATTATACTATTAATACTTCACGATTTTTCTTAACTCCTATAATACATATAATGACTTAGATCAACTTACTTGTATTCTTTGCAAAACAGTAGTACGCAATGAAGCATTATGGACCGTACACTTAAATTCAAAATTACACAAGGATAACATCGCATTAGCTAAAAAAACTAAACTTGAACCTGTAGTATCTCCACAAATTGTAAAATCAAATAAAAGATTATCTATATATGAAGGTCCACAACCACAGAAGAAAATTAAAGGAATATTAAAAAATGCATCCCAACAATCATCAAACATAAAAGCAAGTTTACCAGCAGACTTTTTTGAAAATTCTGTAACTCCCGATAGTAGTACAATTGTATCAAAAACAAATATGAATTGTAGTTCAAATTGTGGTATAGAAATCTTAAGTTCAGAAGAAAAAAAAACCGAGGGAAAAGACAATAAAGATACTAGTCAATCAATACTTCCAGAGGGTTTCTTTGATGATCCAATAAAGGATGCAAAAGTAATTGTTTATTAACATGTTTTTTTAATCTTATTTTATTACAATGATTTATGAATTGACATACAATAGGAATTATAATGTTATTTTTATCATTTATTCATACTTATATTTTATTCTAAATTTCTAAGATTAGTTTCTTATGCTATGTATAGTATTTTTTTACAAATATATTGGTAAATATACCATTATTAAGTAAATATACAATTATTATTATTATAATATTACAAATATAATTACTTCAGATTCTTTAAAGTTAAAATGATACGCTCTAAAATTAATCATATAAATAAATATTTTGTAGGCTCGCAATGTAGAATATAAGGATCCAATTGAAGAAGAATGGGAAAGATTTCAAAAAGAAATTAAAGAAGAAACTGCCCAGTCAGCTCAAATTATAGGAGATGATCAAGAAGAAGCAGCAACAGAAAGACAACTTGATGTAATTGAAGAACAATTAAGGAATTGGTCTAGAGTAATGGATTTAGTCAAACAAAAAGAACTTGTTCAAACAGCCGAAAGAAAACAAGACAATAATGACTCTTCTAATGATGAAGAAGATTTTGATGAATTTCTTGATTGGCGAGCAAAGAAATCTTATCATGAATGATTATTTATTATTTGTTATACAACTTAGATATTTTTGTTTATTATGTAAATAAAATATTTTTATAAAACCTTTTAGTATTATGTATTGCAAATCAATAAGTATTAGTATGTTTTTTATTATTAAAAAATTTATCTTTATTTAAATTAATTGAAATTATGAACATTATACAGTGTACATTTTAATTGTTTGGGAAAAAATGATTAAATACCTTTTGAAATTATTACATATGATGCATAATTAATGCATATTTATGTATTATATATTACAACTCTATATATAAAAATTTTTTTAAAGAGTTTAAGCAATCACTTATGACGTTAATAAATTTTTTCAACTCAATTGCATAATAAAACTAAATAGATATTCTTTAATTAAATATTTTTTAATATTATAAACATTAAAAAAAGTTATTTATACATTTACTTATGTTTTTTTACTATTAAGAATTTATAAAATTCAAAAATTGAGATATAATTTTTTTGCGCTTTTTTAATTTATAGAAATTTATATTTATAATTTATTCATAATTACCTGACGAAACTTAAAAATAATTATAAATTTGGTACATGAAAATCGGGAATTTTTCGTTGAAACTGTAATTTCAATTATGTTTCTTTGAAAATTTTTTGAAAAATCACAAATTTTTATAGATAAATCAAAACTATTAAAAAGCAACATCTATTGAACATATTTTCAAATTTTTTCCTATTTAAAATCCCTTCAATAAATTAGGATTTAAAAATGAAAGAAGAAAAGTTATGAGAAATATGTGCTGAAAAATAAAGTCTGCGTGCTATTTCACCTTTTTCTGCTATAAAATAAGTAATTAAAAAAATAAATAATTTAATAAATAAAAATTATTATAGAAGCGGCACTATCCTAGAAAAAGTTTTTCTTTAAAAAAATCTATTTTTCGACTTCTTAGCTCTTTAAAGTTATAAATAATGCTTAAAGAGAGAAATTTTCTAATTTATAATATTTGAATAATAATTGCTTCTTTCTTTATCTTTTTCATATTATTTAATGGATAATCTAACTTTTTTAGCAACATATATGAATAATAATTTCGAAAGTGTGATGCGATATACATTGGTCAGCGTAATAATTAAAACAAATCGACAACATCGTGATGTCTAAAACTTCCATGCCCTCCATGATATTATATTATAAATTATCAAATAAAATACCAAAAATAATTTTTTAACAATAATTATTAATTTTTAATTACTGGAAATTTATTTCTGGAAACTTATTCCGAGCAACATATTACGAGTTTGGGACTTAAAAGCTTTTACCACATTATAATCTCTTCTATCTCATTTTTAAATTTATCAGATACACAGAGGTACAAAATTTGATTTTTAAATCTTCTGAAGTAGCATAGAATCTTTACGATTAAGACTTCGAATTATGAATTAGATCAAAAGTAAATAATTTAAAGAATATAAGATAGAAATAAAATGAAGATTAGTATATTACCATTTTATTCAAATGAATTTATAGTTTACAAGATAATTAGTTTAAAGATATAATATAATTATATGTATATACATATACATATCATTATGTATACTTATATTTAAATATAATATACTACATGGTTGTTTCGTGAAAGAATGAAATCGTACTAGATAGACTATTATATATACTAAATATTCTCTACGTCGTCGCTACATAGAGTTTTTCTTTTAATTTTATAATCATTATAATTGCCACGTGGCTCTCGACAATCGAAGTCCTCTCTACGCATAATCGAATACTACATTAAATATGAATCTTAATTTTTGCACTTAATATCTTCTAGATGAGTGAGAAATTAAATATTTCAGTGTTAAAAATTTGTCTTAAATTTCGTAATAGGTTCTCTATATTATCTGGAAGGAAGAAATCAAGAAGAAATGGCATGCAAACCAATCAATGAATAGCAATGTTTTACCTTTTATAAAAGTTCTTTCATAAGATGTATATAGCAAAATCAATTCAACAAAGGAGAATGACCATTACCTACGGTCGAGTCCACGTTGCATTTTTATGTATCAATCAAATTATCGGTTTTAAATTCGATCAAATATATTTATTTTTCTTTCAAAACTTATATAATGGCTTATGTTTTTTGTCAAGTAGAAATATGGCTTGAACTATTTTTCTTTAAAATGATTCATATTTTACTATAATAACTTTCTACTTCCTTCTCCCTTTTATTTGCTCAGAAATATAATTTATCATTGTTTCATAATTATCATTCTAATCATTTTTAATTTACAAATTAAAGTAGCTAAGTTTTGGAACATTCACTTTATGATGATGAACTACAAGGTAAGAATTTAAAAGACTTTAAAACAACTAACAAAAATACTTTATGTAATTTTCTAAAACACAAGTACGTAATAACTTTTATTATTTCTAAAATGAAAACATTTTCTAAAATGTAATTTTATTACACTGCAATTGTTACATATTAACTTGTACATTTCTAAAATGAAATTAAATCTGATTATTATTGATTTGTTAATAAGTAATACAATAAGTTCTAGTTAATAATTTTTTATAATTTCGGCATCGATATATTTTTTTCGATTATTTTTTGTCATATTAGATTGCTTGTTAATCCATATTTTGAAAAGTTTGTATTCGTGTAAGTGAATTGACTTGGATGCGTTTTTCGTCGTTTTTCTTTTGTTATCACAAGAATTGCAATTTAAAACAGCCTAAAGAATTGCTGTAAAAATGGCAGCTGCTAAGATATTACATACAGATATATTATTACAATATAATATACGTTTTTATAATAATATCAAATATACTAGTATAATAAATTTGTTTAGAAAAATAAAGAAAAAATTAAAAACGATGATAGTTTAGTTCACGATGATAGAGAAAGTTAAAGACGCAGGTATTATAAATATTTATATAAGTAGAAAAGCCTTTCTCGATCTCGCTATATATTACTTATTGATAAATCCACGTGAGTTTTATAATTTTATGGCGGAGAGAGATTCAGGATCACAGAACTGTTCGATTGTGTCGATGGGCAACGTGACTTTGATTTTTCTTGTAATAATATTATGCCCTTTCAGAGTATAACTTTTCATAGAAATGTTTTTAATTTTTTTAATTTATTTAAATGCAAATATGAATAATATATTATATAAAAAAACATAAATGCAACGATCATGTAAAAAAAATTACAAAATTTTTCAAAAATATTACTAATCTGATGCACTCAGAGAATTCAATTGTTATAATAACTTTTTTATAAATAATACAAAAATACATAATACTTTTTATTCCACGACAATTAATACATAAAAAGCTATAAATCAATAAAAATAGATGCATTAAAAAATACAATGATTTGTACTGGTAATCCTGTCAATAAAAATAAAAAATACAATTATTTTTTAGATATTACACTTGATTACTAAGTAATTCTATATATATATTAAAGCTCATTTTGCAGTTGAGATAAATAGAAAAATTCCAATTAAGTATTGTAATATTAAATTATATTAACATTATATTTCGCAGAGAAATGTATTTTATTAAATTCTGTAACTAGTTGTCGGAATCAAGTAAAAAGCTTTCAGTTGTATGTGAAAAATTTATCTATAGAGTATTCTCCGAGTGTAACCATATTTTTTTCATAAATTTTTTATAACTAGTCGTAAGTTTTCATTTACGCCAATCGTCCAAACACTTCCTCGATTGTGGTTGGAGCTGTCGGCGTTAATATTTTAGAAATTACGATCAATCACAAAAAATTTATCAAGCACTTATATAGCTATTTTTTGTAAGAGACAATAATTTCATATTAGCTTCTCCTGCACAGTTTTTGGTATGATGTTTTTTCATTTTTTGGCACTCGAAGCTACTGGAAATTATATTTCACAAGTGAATATTGGAATCTTAAATATTAAATTTATAAAACTTCAAGTATAGTAAAAATCAAATGATTGAAAACTTGTGAGTTTACTGATAGGCAGAAATATAAAAAGTAAAGTAACATTTTAATAACTAAAATGCTAAAAGATAATTCAGGTGTATATGTATTCGTATATGTGTATTTATTTGGCTTAAAGAGAATATTAAGAGGCACTTTGCTCAAAAGCAAAGATAAACTTCCGCAAGTGCCGAAGTTTGTCTTACATATATATGTATTGTTATTTATATGTTAGTATTATTTACTTTAATATAGTAAAGCTTCGTATGGAAAAATTTGATTTTAATAATCATTGAAATATACCTATAAAACGTCCCTTTTATTACATATGTGTATAGAATGTAATATTACAATAAGTGTGTATGTATATATATATATATACTTTAGCAAAATTCGCCCCTTACCAAAATATATTTTGGTCTTATCCTTTATCTTTGTAAGCAATGTAAATAGGAATCGACTAATTTTATAAAATCAATTTTCCTATCTCAAAATAGAAACCTTCCTCTAATTTCTTTTTGAGATCGGATCATCTTTGAATACATATATCATTTTGAGATATTAGTTACATATTCTGTAAAAATTCGCGGATTATTGATTTTATATATTCGATTCATATCGAAGATTCATACAGCTATGCTTAGTATTGGCATAATAATGTGAACATTTTAGTGGTACTGTTTACTCACGCAATTAATTGTTTCATAAGTTTAATAATTTTCATGACATATTATATTTATATATATATTTTTTTAACTTATACTTTTTTGATTTATTATTTATTATTTTTTTGTTCTGCATTTTCATCATTTACGCAAGAAAACTTCAGTGAATATTGCATAAGGTTTTTTCACTTTAACATAATTTGTAGCTGCCTTTTGTATTTAGCGTTATAGTTTTTTTAATATTGTATATATCTAAATTTTTAAAGCTTCAATTGTTATTATAATAAATAAATCTTTGTATAACAGTAGTAGAATTATTTTACAAATGCAAAACATCCCTACTTCAAAAGTACAATTTTCGGATATTTTCTTTCTGTTTATTAAGGTCTTACATATCTTATATTATTTTACTAGGATTATTTATTTCTATTTTTAATTACTTTGTTTAGAAGATACTTGAGAAAGTGGCGTTATATATAATTTCCTAAGCGAATTCGATGTTCGCGCTCGCGCAATCCATCTCTTAAATAGCGAATGCAATCACAGAATAGCGTAACGACCACTATAGGTATCCATCACTATAGTACCATTTGAATAAATTATGACTACTTAAAATAGTGTATATAATTCACAATAATAATTTAGAAAATAATATTAGTAGTTATAATATTAATAATGATATAAATAACATTGTCAAGCTTTGTAAGTATATATAAGCTATATATTTTTATACTGTTTTTATTTACTTAATTTCATATCTATTACTTACGTTATCCTTCTCTAGCAGATATAACTGTATTATTCACTCATTATATGTATAACTTTTTCAATAACATATAATGTATTTTTTATTTATACATAATATAATATAGTTTCATTAATCTATACGTTATGTATATGATATTTATATTAGTTATATTCATGCACTAATAGCATAGGCACCGAATTACATAAAGACGTAAAACAATTGTTGTGATTATCTTCTTTTATTTGTATTTTCTTATAATAATTATTCTGAACAGTCTGAAAAAGTGGTGCGGATTAACGAACATTTCTTTCGCCTTTGATATAATTAATAATTCTAATTATTATTTTATGTAAGAAAAGTTTATAATAATATTTACGCTTATTGATTTCGTATAAAGCAAATTAATTATTTAGTTTATACGTGGGATATCAAATTTCGATAGTTTAATATTTCATTTTCAACGAGATTTTTCTTAAAGATGACACTGCCATTGATTGATTTAAATTTGAGTTTTATGTTTCCTTCTAGCTGTATAAGTTATTATTTTTATCTTTCTAATGCTTTTTTACTTATATACGTAAGACTATCTATGTTATTCTTGTTAAAGCACAAAAAGAAAAACGACAAACCTTCTTTTGGGTCGATTAAATTCTATGTGTATCCAGCGATCGCAGCATATAATACGATTATCAATATTTTATTTTTCATTCGTTTTTTCGATGTGTAAACTTGTTTATATTTCCAAGGTGATCGATTCAAAAAACACTTTCGTGTGGTCCCTTTCTAGTTTGACATTTTTTGTTGCCAACAAGTGATGTTAATTTATTTTATATTCTATTTAATCCATCCCTTAATATTTTCATTCCTCGTATTAATTTAGTAGATGATAGATTAAAAATTTCCAGAAATTTAATTGTAACATTATCCCCTTTTTTCTTTTCGAATAAATCTTGATTTAATTTCTTTATTTTGTAATATTTAATTTAATTGATAAAAGTATAATTAAAAGTTTTAAAAACAAAATAATAATACAGGCCTTCTTGATGGTAAAGTTTTATGACATCGTTTAAAATAGAATTTAAACACTTGATTGATAAATATTTTTTAATAATACATAAAAAAAGACAATGGCTACTATAGAAAAAGTGAAAGGATAAACATATTCTACAACATATATTATAACATATAAAATTATTCTTTTAAGTTGATGAGGACTGATAAATTACATGGTATTATTTGCTTATTGAATTTACGTAATGTAATTTGATGTGAATCAGATTAAGTCTTGACTAATGAATGTTACGTATTGACACAAATGAGTAAAATAACTTTAAAAGTAGTAAGTTCAAAGAAAAGGGTTACTTTTATTTTATAATTTTTCTCAGTGCTTTTTTTTTATTTTGCCTATTTAAGAATATATTTCTTGAAGAATAATTTGTGTACGTAATATTTCCAAGAATCGCATTTTATAATTTCCTTAAAAAAAAAAAGAGAATTCATCGTGCGATCGAATTCACGACTTTCTCGTATTTTAAATCTATGGAAATTTTCTTATCTAATAGGCTAGTGTTTTTTATTTTTAATTTTATATTATCATGAATTGATGAAACGCTTGCCTTTCTGAATCGACCATTCTCCATGAAAATATGTAATATCAAGCGCATATGGTTCATTTTTATATCGATTCATCCGAGAGATAGTGAAAAAAACATAGCCACTGAACAACGTCATTTATAATTATAACTATGATTTCTTTTGTTTAATTTTACAGAACTAATCAAGTATTTTCCTAAATTCTAAATTATAATTTCACGGAAAAATTTCTAAGCTGATTCTCACGAGAAATAAAAAATATTACAAATTCTGTATTTTATTGAACATTAAATTAATAATTTTAATTTAATTTCTTTAAACAAATAAATATAACCTAACATTATTAATTCAACATAAATCATTTTAAAATTAAAAAAATTATATATAGATATATAAAACTAACTCAATAATAAAGGCAAAATATGTACACTGACGTTTTCTAATTCTACTACTCTTCTTGTAAAGACATTCAAACTCGTCATAAAAATCAGACTTATCGACCGAAAAAAATCTATTTAAATAAAAAAATTTTTCCATATCAGTTACTAACTATACTTATGTTATTAAGAATAAGAAAAGATTTGTGGTCTAAGCATCAATTTTTAATGCGAGAAAGTGATTTTTTGTTGCTGTTGCTCATGGAGATATATAAACAAAATCATTATTTACGCACATAATACCCATTCCTGGCGCTTCGTTACATTATAATAATTTGTATTACAATATCAAGCCAAGGATTTATTTTCAAGGATCTCGACGGTGACATTCTCCAAGACCGGATCACTGCCAATGTTGTTCTGATGGTTCGGGGGCGACTTGTTGGATTTGCCAGAGATCGCAGAGGTGTTGCCACTACTACCTCGGCTACCACGTCGTGAACCCGTCCTTGACCCTGGCGACAATAATGTGCAATTCTCCGTTATTCGAGTATGTTGTACCGAAGCAAGAGCGAGGCGTCCACGCTTTCCTTTATCGTTATATAAAAGGATTTTCTCCTCTGATATGTAAATACATAATATATTCAACAACGTTAAAATATAAGTCGGAATATATTTTGTTTTTTATCTTTATGGATTATGATTATTATTTATTTGCTGCTACAACATTTTAATATTAATATACATTTTGCATGTTATTTCACGGTGAATTTTCATTCTCAAGTGAGATGTGTTTATTCTAAACAAGGTCATAAATTTATTAATCACCAATTGTCTTATTCTACTATTTCAAAGTACAATTGTAGCACATATATGATTCTAAATATAGTCATATTTTTAAACTATTCTATGATTTTATTTTATGAAAATATAATTACAGCAATAGCGTATTACAAACATTTCTGTTAATATATTTTACATTTTATCGTGTAATTTATCTACTACTGTTTAATAACTCGTTACAAGTTTTATTTTATTATTTGCACCACTGATGTTCAAATCTACTTACGATGTTTCATAACCTCATACATTTATACTATATATTTAAAAACAATTGATCCTTTTAATTTAAAAGAAAATAATAATAAAAAATAACTGAGAAATAATAAGAATTGTTCGAAAAGATTCCTTTCTTCACGAAAATAGTTAGCTTATCTAAGTGTTATTTTACTTAATTTTATTTTACTTAAGATTATTTTTCTTGAGCTACGTATTTATAGTTCTTGCAAACATGATTCACATAATAAACTCTGTGAGTTTATGATATGTATGTCGATCGAATCCTGGTCAATATTTATCTGCTTGAATTTATTGCTCCTCGACATATTTTTCCTCTCTATTATACTATTTCAATATAGCTCTATTACCCCTCGTAATTTCCGATTGTAATTTGTTTATCAGTGGTGCTTATTATCATATCTCAACTCTGATTTTTACGTAATGTGCTCTATTCTTCGTCTAGAGATTATTCTGAAGTCTTTAACTAACTTCGATCAACATTATAGACATAAGAAAGACATTGGTCTCTATTAAAATCACGTCCTTGCTTCATGTTATTTTTAAATATGTTTCTGTCTGACATAATATTACTAAAACCATCTAAAATACAATAAATCATATTATATATTTATATATAGTAATTATAATTAATAAAGGCATTTGTATAATAATTAATTACGCAATAATAATTTATTAAAAAATATACAGCGATACATCAGTTTTTCTAACCCGAACTTTAATTACTATTGCAATTTAATTTTAATTAAAATCAACAATATATGCATTACTTTGTTTTACTTTATTACTTTATTCTAAAGTTCAATAAAACTTGTATTTTGTATAGGTAAAAACTTGATAGTTGTGAATTGTTTATTGTTTAAATAGATATAACTATGTTGCAAACATTAAAGGAAATCCTAATTAGTATCGTCTTAAGACAAACATTTTTTGGGTTAATTATTGCAGATCATCAAGAATAAAAATTCACCTTTATTTAAAACATCTTTGTATGCAAAATTAAATTTATACTGGATTCTAATGTAATAATATTCTACATATAAAAAAATTATCTTACTTCATAGAATAACATGTTTGAATCGAATTTTTTATTAATTATACTCAATTAAGTTTTTACTAAACTTTTAAAACAATTCACATAAATTATTAGATTAGTTTGATTTAAATTATTATGTTTATAGTTAGCATGGAATATAAACAATATTGTACAATTCAATATGTATATATATTTATAAAGAAATGCTTTACAAATATTTCTTCAAAGGTAGAAAAGTAAAGAGTAGCTTTATGTTATGACTTCTATTACGTAAAAATTCGCAAATTGAGAGACGTAACATCAAACTAATTTGAAATGAAATTCCTAATAAATATAATAAGTTAATTGTATTTCTTAGTACATTATTTAAAATCAACAAATAAAATAATCATTGCTAAAATTAATTCATCATTATAAATGATTCTTTTGTACAGAGATATATTGATTAATATACATTAATCAAAGATAAGAAAATGAAAGTTTGTGTTAAAAATAGTTCAAGAAATTATGAAAAAAATTTTTAATTTTAAAAATTTTATATTAATATGAAAATGTTATATAATTATAGTTAAATAATTATACAAACATTAAAAACAATATTAATTGTTTAGATGAGTCTTTGTATTTTCTGTGAGATTATCTTTTTTGATAAAAAAAATCTAATACATTTGTAAATTACATTGATTTTGTTCACATTAATAATTCATTAATGTATATTTTTTGAATTTGAAAATCCTTTTATTCGATAAAGAAGCAAAAGCAAGCATTGTAAATAGGCAATTTACTTTTGTGCACATCACAGTGAAATTCAAAATCACATTAACTAAATATTGAAAATTTACGAGTACAGTTATAACAATTATAATTGAAGCTGAAAAAAAATTTTTTAATTTAGAAATAATGTATTTAAATATTGTCTACTTAACTGATACCTGCATGTAAAATACATTTTATCGGTGCATAATTTGTATTATATATTCTATATAATTTCCTTTTAGTATTTTTCTTTAATACTTTCTTTACAAATAAATGTAACATTAATATTTTTCAAAATTTTAAACTTAAATACAATTTAATGAATTATATACAATGCCTATAAATTTAGAAAATGTTGAAATTTACTATGATTTGAAATAAAATCACATCTTTGGAAAGGATATGAAAAGAAATTTAAAAGAAGAAGAGTAGTTAATAATATTCATTTTTTTAACTTCTAGGTGAGGGCGACATTTCGTACTTTTACATTTTATTTTCATCTTCTTAATCAATATTTATATACTTTTATCCTAGATAGCACTTGTTTCCGTTTTATATTACATTCATATTTCTTTCATTATATAATATTTTTTAAACTCTTTTATCTTGGAATTGATACTAATTTTCTTTATTCTAGAACGTAATTATAAACTAAAAATATTAAATTTACGCAAATATTTAGTTGTTCTATTTCTGATACTTATAGTTCTTAATCAATAAAAATATAAAAACTTTTTTATTAAAATTTGAAGTATTTTTTATGAAAAGTACATAATTAACTTAAAAGCAGTATATGAACACTTTTTATGTGACACTAAAAGTCACCTATGAATTGGTCTTGTATTTGATAATAATAAATTAAGGTACATAATAATTTATTGTATACAATCGCTAAATCATATTTAAAAAGTTAAAATTAATTTTTATTCTTTTTATAAATATAAATATTTTTTGCAATTTATAATATTATATAATAAAAGTATTTTACATTTATTATTTCGTAAAGAGACTAGGTTTTTAATCAAACTAATAATTTAATTCAGAGCATTAATAAAGTAAATAAAACGATCAAACAACCATATTAGCAATATTGATTTTGTACTATAAAACTTTTTAATTTCAAATATTATATACTGTTAAAACAGTTACAATGTTTGTTGAAGTATAATTACTTTTATTTAAAAAATTTTAATCGTTATAAAATGAAAAATATGCAAACTGTGTAGATAATCATGCCTGTCAGATAATCATAATTCTATAACAATAAATACCAGTACATAATTCTATTTGAAATAACAATTTACAATAAAAACGGACAAATAAATATGCATTTAATCTAATCCTTACGCACACATTAGAAAAAATACAAATATGTAAACAAGGACGAGAACAGCTTATTTTGATCACATGTATCTACAGTTTTAGCAGCGGTGCTTTTTTACTTGTAACCGAAACATGTCCTTATCCTTATTGTGGTAAAATAAGTACTGGAAAGCGCAACAATATTACTAACAGATATTATTAAATTCATAAACAAAAGCAAAGAGAAAATTACAGATAATGAAAAAGGAAAGTAGCTAAAAGCAAGAATGAGTATAAGCAAGCAATTTAATAATCTATATATAGAATTTGAAGCAATACATAAGCTTAAGCGTGCGTGTGCAAGCTTCTAAGCCACGTTTAGTTCACATAAAAGGCAATATCACGAAAAAGAAAAGAAGAAAGAGATAGAGAAAATAGAATTAATAACTAGTAAATGAATTTATGAAAATGTCAACTTGTTTAAAGGCGGTATCTCACTTATTTTTGCGTTGGTATAAATTTACATGTCTACAATGTGAGTATACGACAATTAGATCATTTTGACTGTTTTAAAATGCTTTTAGATTTTCTAATATTATTTTACACCAAAATAATTCGTACTTCTTCAGATGTATTATTTTGTAACAGGGAAAGTTAATAAGTGTGTAATACTTTTTTTCTATTCTTCTGTTATAAGTTGTGAGTTATCTCTTTTGTACTATTTATATTTAAAAAATTTTATTAGAAAACGTCGATATAGAAAAATTAGATTAGTTAAATATAAAAAAATTATAATAATCAAAATGACTTTTATATATCAGTGTCGTGTCTTGCGTGATTCAATGAATTTGCTAAAAGAAGTGAATATAAAACACACTAACGATTACTATTACGAACTTTTAAAAGTGTTAATAAGAATGAGAAAATAGTAAATAAAATAAATAAAAATCTATCAAATGTATCACTTAACTATAGCAAGTGCAGTCAGTTTTAAGAGATAGTCAAAGACGACAGAATCTAATTATAAAAGAAGTACTGTACATAGAGTACCTACGTACATTCCCATTTCGTAATAAACAAGATGATAAGGGTATTAAAGCTGATACTAGAGCTCACAACGATAGAGCTTTTAAATAGATTCGAGCTAAAAGAAATCTCTTCTCCCCTTTTATGTAATATAATCGTCGTAGATATTACAAAAGTATATATATATGCATAGTAAGCACGTATATATACATATACAGTTTACACGGAGGGTGTAGAGGTAGTTAGTTTTTTCAAAAACTTCGCTTGCTTAGTAAGTGAATGAATAAAGACCCGTACGGTTCACTCGCTGAGAGTGTTTCGCACCTTGCGAGGTGTTAGGCGAGTGGGCCCGCAAGGATGCCATCGAGGGCTGCCTTGACGGGCCCCTGACACTTGCGCGTGAACCCCGTCGCTCCTGGCCGTGCAGCAATTTGTTGTCACGTAGCAGAGATACGTTCATCAAGCGGGCATTGGGTGTATTGAAGATCGTCCGGTTTTCCCTCCAACGAGCCCTGCAACACTCGTGCGACGTTATAACGTCTAAGCTGCCTTTTGTTAAGCTCTTTGGTCATCTAATTTTGTTACTTCGAAAATATCCGACAGTGTAGACTTGCTAAAGTAAATTTTATCTTCATTTATGCTCGCTCAAATAAAAAATTTCATAACAATATGCGATTCAAGATTAAGCTGTCATTCGGCTCATCCGTCTTATCAGAAATTCTTAGGTATATCTTTTTAAAAGTCAGCAAGCAGATTGCTGGCACAAAATTTCATTCATGGTTAGTTCTACTTAATTATAAAGTGTCTCGCAGCGTTTTAATGTAAGCTGCAGAATTTATGAAAATAAAACTGAAAGAAAAAATCTCATTAAAAACTTTCGTTACAATTTTTTTATGCCTAGTTTATATTTTATATTTTATATATAGTTTATATTTTAAAGGTTTTTCTATACTTTTACGTTGATATTAGATATCGCACATTAAAAAAAATATTTTTACGATAAAGCTATCATATATCTCATTGCAATATCAAAATCAAAATAGATTTAATCTTGTTACTACAAAAATTTCTGTATTAACATACATAATATTTCACGATGTCACATACATTTATAAGCAAACTTTTTCGAAGTACACTAAGATACGTTCATATAGTATTATTATTTATACTGTTTTTAATAATTATAACTTAATAATAATAATTTCAACGACTAGCATTTTTCACAATACATATACAAGAAACATTTTAATTTGAATAATTTTCCAACCAAGTCCTTAATTACACAACTATAGTATAAAAATAAAAAATATTTAATTAATAAGTATTTCATTCAAAACGTAGACATTTCTCAGTTTTTCAATTAAGTCTTAAAATATTGGTCAAATCTAATACAATATGCAAAAATACATGAAATAAATGAATAATTATTTTAAAAGTAAAATCTTCTCAAACATATTTCCTAACAGCAAAACTTTTTAAAATCATTTTTATATTCGATGTAGAGAACAATAATGGCAACTTAAAAATAAAATCTGATAAATTTTTAAACTAAAGTTTGGTAAAGAATACAAAAAACGTGATCAAATGCATTTTAGAAAATTTTAAATTTTATTATCAGAACATATGACTTGATCATAACTTCTTTTTGGTTTATTTGCATTACTAATTAAATTTGAAACTTTTAATCTTATATTCTTATACAGGGTATTTATTGTTTATTTTCTCTTTTTTCCTTTTTTTAGCACATATAATTATACACGATATTATATTAGAAACGTGTCGTATTTTCAAGATTTTTCTTTTATGTGAAATAAAGAAACTATCGCAATAAATATACGGTTACATATTTATATAAAATTTAGATAATGAAAATGGTAACAATCTCAATAAATGGTATTGTCCACCCGAACATTGTAATTAAATAAACATGTCAAAAACCTCAGAACTTTGAAAAGATTGAAAAACTAATGTTACACATATAAGAATTAGATAATGATAAATAGATACAAGATATCAAATTAAGGAACATTTATTGTTTCAGTCTGTATTCTACTCTAATTGTATATATTTTTAATGAAAACATATTAAGTGCCTCTAGAATCTGTGCAAAATATAAAAAATATATATTATAATTTTATACGGGTTGTAGTTAAGTCATAGATATTTATAATAAGTTCAATGATTAAACTGAAAATATCAATTTAAACTTTTAATTTAAATTCTTAAACTTCATTTAAACTCTTCATTTTACACAATTGATATCAAGTATCGAATATATAGAATAAAACAGATGTTTAAAACCTACTTGCTGAACAGCCTGAGAACGATGCAGATAATGATGAACATCAAGGCCATGCCAGCAAGAATACCAATCATTGCTGGATCTACATATCGCAGGTCCGGTGGTTCTTTTATCTCGGCTGTTGAAAAAAAAATAAGAAAATGGCATCGCTCCATCGTTAAAGTAAATATCACGAAAATCGATCTATATAAAGCTTCATGTTATCAAGTTCGTAACAAAGTGATAAAATAAACATGTTGATAACAGTGGCTATTCGATCTAAATGTAGCATACCGATGCATTGGATTGATCCGTCTTTTCCCTGCACAGGAATTTTCTCGAAGATACAAATGCAACGTCCATCTCGGCATTCAGTCTGTGCGATCTGTACCTCGCATTGCTCCGAAAAGAAACACGACTCATTGATATTCGCCGCTGCAAGAAAAATAAAAGTATTAGAGTATATAGAAATTAGAACATAAAGCTTAAAGAAATGAGTTTGTTTGTCGATTGATTAGATATTCACTAATACTGCACTTTTTCAATTTGAAGAAAATAGCGAAATTCTATGAGTTTATTATGATAGTTACATGTGATTATTGGTAATGTAGAATTCTTTATGGAAATTTTGTTTGCGAAGAAATAATACCAAAAATATAATACAAATTATAATATAAAGCGGGATTTTCACGAGGTGACTGTATTAATTTATTTCAAACAGTTTATATTTGTTCTAAGCCATAAATACACGGGCGCGCATTCGTGCACACACACAACCTTGGTAAATGCAGTTGGAAGCTACTAGTAAAATTTATTATTTATTTGTTCCCAATTTTAAAGGTTTTAAAGAAACTTCGCCACTCCAAATACACTGATTTTACGATGTCATTCTCCCACGGCATTATACAAGTTACGAATCTGCACGTAATTGCGCCTGTCACTATGGACAAAAAGAAATTGGGACTTATGTAAGCTGGGATTTTGTATATTCGGGGCTGATCAATTTCGTACTACTAAGTTATATATTATTAAATTACTTATGTATTAATTGCTATTAATTAGTACAATCTTTATTTATACAATATAAGAAATCATTGCTGTCAGTTATCATAATAAAATATAATTATGTTATTTATGTTTATTATTATTAAAAGAAATCATATGGTTCTTTTCAAATATTTAAACATATTTTATTTGCTAATTTCTGTTATTTTATAGAAATTTTCAAGGCGAAAAAATAAATAATTATAAAAACTATTTTTTTAATTAAATTATTAATAAATTAAAGATTTTCAGTGCATTACATTTTATGATCTCAAATCATCTGTATTTAATAGTATTGGTCACTTTCTAAAATTCTCGTTTTACAATTTACTTTTACATATAAATAGAATTGCACGTCATTGTTTGTGTATGATTAATAATGTATGTAATATTTCTCTTAAAAATATTAATTTTGTTTAACAATAATAAACAAAATTAATTTAATATTTTAGTAAGTTTTCTAAATTACTTTTTACAAAACTATGTTTAATTTAAATGTAAATAAAGTTCATTAAAACAAATATATTTTCTTGTAAAACAGTAAGCGTGAATTTGTACCTGATTTTATAATTAATTTAATTTCATTAATCAATATTATTTAATTTAATCAACATGCACATAAAAAATTTAATAACATTTTTTGTTCCGAATCGTAATTGTATGTCTAAATAATAAATTAATTAAACTCAATCAGATTAAAATCTTAAATTAAATTATAAGGCAACGATTCTTTTAACAAATTCCTATTAATAGTTCATGAGTTTATTCAGATTGTAGAGAAAAACTACATATTGCAAATATATAAATATACACACATAAATATATAAATAAGTAAATCCAACAGTCATTGAAAATTACACGTAGAAGTAATATGTCTAGACTTCCAGATTTAAATCATCTAAAACTCGATAAAAGTTTGACAATAAATTCCTCTCGAGTAAAATATTCTGGAGGCAATATAGTCTCTCATTTAAATCTTCAGAAAAGTAATATTTAGATAGAATTATAAATACACTAGAATATAAATATCAAGTTAGCTTTCAGATAATTATATTGTTTTGTAGAAAAAAGTAATTGCATAGCTTCGAGATAGAGATTTAAATAAATATAGAAAAATTAACAATCATAAAGGTTGAATTAAGCAATAATAGAATATCTTTGAAATATGTATTATTTTACACAATACATGGACAATGTGAGTACAATAGATTAAATTATCAGAACATGAATAGAATATAAAAATTTGCGTAATGTTAGATATGAAAATGATATAAAAAAAATTTTTTTATCTCTAAGAATTAAGCGATTTAAAGTAATAATTTAAAAGTATATGTGTATAAAGCAATCTAAATAAATATTTGTAAAATTATCTAATAATTAAATATATCAATTTTTAATAATAAGATGTCATATGAACATCTTTTATCATATTATGAATATGATGGAAATAGACAAGATTCAAATCAAGATCAGTGTAATTGGAATTGGAATCCCTAAACTACATTTTCCGTTTACTTTTTTGAAATATCAGGAAGATATAAATAAAAATATATTAACTATAAATAAAATACTCATAAAACTAAAGTAGCTACTATCACATTAATAATGTCATAGTAATTGAAAAATTTTATTAAAAATATCTGTTTAAATTCATATCCTAAAAATAAGATTATAATTTTTATAATTCAACAAAAAACTTATATTATTAATAAACATAAATAACTATAGAATTTTAGTACTGCATTAAAGTTGATGATAGAGTATACACTAGCTGAGTTTATAAAATATGAGTATTGCAAGGATTTCTCATCTCAGTAATAAACAGAGATTGAACTTAATAAAAAAATATGGTATTCGTTTTTCTTTTTGTAGTTGCATTGCAAGATTCAACCATTCATAGATTTTATATTTTGTCATTTCATCATTGTAATACTTATTTTTTAAATACAAGATTAAATAAAGAAACTGTACTCATAGTGTGGTTGAAATTAAAGGAATAATTAAGTCATGAAACTAACTATTTATAAATTATAAAAAATATGAAAATATATAAAAAATAATGAAAAATTTGTATATAATTTTTAAATTATTTGAATTGATTTTTTCTTCCGATAGTTTTTGTATAGTATAAAGATAGTATAATTACATTACAAATTGCATTTTACTTTGTTTAAATAAAAAAACTAAACGGACAACAGAATTAAATTTCTTGTATATCTTAAAACTTATTTACTGCAATTCTTTGTGAAATAATTAATATTTAAATATATTATATATATATTTATGTAAATTGATCGAAGAAAAATTTTTTAAATTTTTAAATATTTTATGAATCTATTTATGAAAATGAAATAATTACAAATAGTTTTATAGTTTATTGTTCGTATGACTTATTTCAATCGCAACATATATTTTTATATTATGTGTATAGTATATATATTTAAATATTAAGATATTTACAGTCATCAAAAATAAAAAATAATTGAAAGCGTGTATGTTTTGTAGTTAAGCACTAAGAATTTAAACAAATATTTTCAACTATTAAGAATAATTGCGATTTATCATTGCAAATTAAAAGTTATGGATATTTTTCTATGATGTACAAATAATCTTTGATAAAAGTATCGCTATAAATCAAGGAAACTATTATTTTTATTATTTTTCTTGAAGTAGAAACTAAGAAACTTGAACGTGACAAAAAAATAATAATTAATAATTTGATGTGAATATATCTTGATTGTACTATGAAGTATTATTAAATAAAATATCTGTAATAAATAATAAATCAAAGGAAAAACTAACTAAAGAAAAATAAAAGAATAGTGAACAAGAATTAAATGAGAGCTTATGTTTTTGATTCATATTTTCTAGCTAAGACTTAATACAGATTAGCTAAGCTGACAATGTTTTATGATCATTTTTATATCATAATTAGAGCAAAAAATTAGTTCACTATACTTGTGATAATGTATAAATCTTCACATATTTTTATAGAGATAAATATCTAAATAATTAAAACTATTATATTTATTTAAAGAATTTTTAAAGTCTTCTCAATATTTGAAGCTATAAAAAATTCAACAATTAATTTACGCTAATTCTTGTCAACAAAGGTGGTTATCTACCAAACAATTATTCTAGTAGCAGATCAATATAATAATTAAATTGTGCGATCTATTAAATTACGTAACCAGTTAACCGTAGCATAACTAAACACATACCTATCAAATTAGACGTAGGGGATAAGCAATTCTGCAATCTGTAACATTATTCTCCTTTATATTAAATAAAACATTTTTATATTTACCTAAGTTAGTTATAATGAATAATAACGTTCAATAATTTTGTTTTATTTCATCTGTGGTATAACAATCTACATGCATAAGATTCATGATACTCTAAAAATTTCAAGAATTAACTCTATTTTCAATGAATTTTGGATTAATTTATAATTTTAATAATGTTGAAATACTGAAAATAAGAATATTTATAATATTGACGACTATATAAAATTATTGTATTAGATAAAATACGTACGTACTTCTTTATGCTCTAATATTTTAAATGAGAAAGTTCTATAATTAATATTAATAACAGAATTAGCTACAAAAGTAATAAACTCAATAAAGTAAAAATTTTGCTAGTGCTACTTCTTTATATTTTATTTATGTTAGTATTTTTACTAGCTTCTAAAAACTAATTCAAGCTTATCGCACTTTCCGCCGATGACATTCATGAATGAATTTTGAGAATTGAAAGGTCATATATTAACTTAAGAAATAGTAAAACTTTATATAAGATAAACATATTGTAAATCATAATGAATTTTAAGAATTTCACATTTTTATACTCGTAATTCAACCGAACTAAAGAAATCGAATTTTTATACAAATTTCTTTTAAAAACAGACTAAAGTATTCTTTAAAATTAGTTTATCATATTATCGTTCTGAATAAAATATAATACCCATTAAATATTTCTATTATATTTATTTATTTAATATGTGTTTAATTAAAACAACAATTTTACTATTTACCCTTTAAAAATTAAGTACTTTTAATTGACTTAATATAAAAATATGAATTGCCATTGAAATTTGTATCAAGATTTCGTTGATTCAGATAAAATAATTAAAGGTTCACGACTTATATTTGTTTGTTTAGTTATTTGTAACATTCAACGTTGAAAAATATATTCAATATATATTGAAGAACATATTGACTTCCACAGAAGTTAGTCACTAAATTGTTAATTGCTCTTGTATACGTTTCTTGAGTAACTTACATATATCATATTATCAGAAATAATATAAAGTAGAATAAACATCATACGTTTTTACTGAAGAATGCAGACTTCAAATAAAAATTAAGTTCATGTAATTAATAAAGTTTTTATCAATAGTATTTATTCATCATTTTTATTATTATAAGATTAGATTCCTCTATTTAAATACATGATAATTTTTTTAAAGATAAAAATATTTTTCGAAATAGGATAAAAAGTAAAAAGGTTATTCGTAATAATATATTTTATAATATAATTTTATAACTTTAGTATAATTATATATTAAAATAAATGTAAGAAATAAAATAAATAACATTATAGATTTCCGTTAACAAAATATTACTAATATTTTAATAAGCATAAAAGTGATGAATTAAAAAAGGAATACGCTACTAGTTAATGAGAAAGTATAGTGAATTTTTATAGAAACTTTTTTTTTAAACTATTTTAAATTTTATACTGTCATAAAGTACTAATAATAATAATTTCATAAACGTAAAAAAATCAATACTTACTAAATATTTCACTTTAGATTATTAAGACTCAAGAGTAAAACCTAGGTAGCTCTTACTTAATACGTATGTTTAAAAGGTTTGTAGAATAAAAGCAAAACTTATTAAATTAAAAATAGAAGTCAACTTCATATATTTTAACACCAATGTGGATTTGGGAAAACTTAATATCACCAAATGTTGCTATAGGCAGAACCAAAGTGAATTCAGGAAATAAAGAAAGGAGTGATTGCAAAACCGCCAAGCGGGAGCCACAACGAAGTCCTTGTGTCGCGTTTATCAGAATTCTTGGCATAACTATTGTGGCCTGGTTATTATCCAGACATGGATACTCCAACATTCGTATTGTCGAAGGCACTTATTTAACCTGGGAAGTTGTGTAAGAAGCGACAAATGAAACTCTGATAGTAAATAAGAGTAGACAAAGACGTCGGATAAAATGTGATAAAAATAGTCATTGAAGAATATAATGACAAAACTAGCAATCCAAACTACATCGTGTAAATGAAGAATAATAAAATGATATGTTTTATAAAATTCAATAGAAATAAGTGTAATAAATAGTAGATAATGAAAAGAGTGTTCCATAATAGCTAAAAAAATATATATTATTAATCTATTAATATCATAATATGTAACTGACATATTAAGATACTACTTATTGAAAAGCTTATGTATGTATATACATATATATGTATATACATACATATTAAATTTAAAAGTAAAAGAACTTGATATTTTATATCCCTCAAATGAAATAGCAACAAAAAAGTAATATGGAATAGTTGAGAGAAATTTAAGCATATTTTTAATTATCGACGTCCGATCATGTAAAATGAAAAATGCGGGAAACAAATGATAAATGGATTGATCAAAAGCCGATACAAGGAGATAATGGTAAATCAATTTACGGTAAATTGCTTTGAACGTTCTAATCGGAGTACGAGCACAAAAGAATTAAAATCGACAGACCTAAGACTTTGATTATTACGGTTGAAATTCTAATGGCGCTCCTCGTGTCCTTATTCTCTATATTTTATATACGAATACATATGCAACAAGAAACTCTACCAGTTGAGCATTAAGTAAAAATGAACAGTTTAAGTCACGCGATCGAAAAATACATTTTTGTACAATGGTAATTTTGATATATTATACGTAAAGTGTAGTATATTTCGTCATTATATATTTATTACTGTTGTTACTTTTAGTGAAGCGATAAAAGAAATGCAACTATACGATAAGCTTAAAGTAACTGTTCTTTTTCTAACTGATGCAAATCTTGTATTCACGATTTATAATCACGAAGGAATAAGACTTTACTAAATTATAATTTGAGTTTCGAAACAAAAAATAGATAAATGTAACGAACATTAGAAGTACATAACACCTATTAATTCTAATTTGTATTCAGTAAATTATGTGATTTTAATAGAATACTATTACTTAAACACATTTTGATAAAAAATAGTAACATTACTATTTAAGAAAAAATTATTCATCGAAAAAAATATTTTTAATATTTGATGGTAATTCTTATTGTTGATATTAAATTTAAAGATTTTACTAAAATTCTAGATTATTAGATGTATATGCAAAAGTTGTTAATATTAGGTACAATTAGAAAATATTAACAGGTAAAAATTGGTATTCTAGAATTTCAAAAATGTTATAAGAAATATAGTATACATATATTATTTAAGCTATATTATCCTAAAAACTTACATATTCAAGACTTGAATATTAAGATATTAGCAAAGTGCAAGATACTAGCAAAAATATCTTCATTATTATATTATGCTTAATATTGTGAATGTTCAAAGAAGTTATCCGACAGTAAGAACTAATAAAATAAAATTTAAGATGAATGAAATTTGTTTATTTTATACTTAATTATCTCTAATTTTCTTCATCTCTTTCAATTTTAACCTATTTACATATAAATATATTATTTTGATCAATTTCCATCTTAAATAAGTTAACACTTAAGGTAAAACTATAAAACTAATTTGAATAAAAGCGTACTTAAGAAAACTCACCATGTCCACATTTATCTATATGATTCGTCGCACGAAATTCATCTTTGCAGAGACACTTCCTCACCTTTAGATCACAGTATGAGCCGTCGAAGCCACATTCATGATCATTCTTGCAATCATCGCTGAACTTCTTCATGCCTCGATTCGACAATTCTATCAAAATTTCAATCTCATAAGTTCTTGCCATTACTTGGAAAATTTTACGCTTTTTTACATCTCAGAGATATTTTATAAAAAATATTTCAGATTTTAAATAATGTTACGAAGACTTTGAATATATCTTTTATAAACATTAATTCATTATAATTTTACAATATATTTGATAGAAGATATTTTTTTCAATGATTATAAATTCTGAAAAAAGTATTAAAAAATTATTAAAACTATGGGTTAATAGTATATATTACCAAGAACCTTAAAATATCATATTTCATAAGAATGAAAAATATTATTTAATTAAAAATTAATTAAAAATAAATTATACTTTTTAATCTTATAACAAGTTAGAAATATATATATATATATATATATATACACATATGTTTCAATCATTTGAACTTCAAAATTATTCAATGTTGTAAGCACCCTTGAATAAAAATTGTAAATTTGGTTCTTATTTTCTAAATTATATTAAATAGCGACAATTGTGATTAATGTTCATGCACTCATTTTTCTTAAAATTGAAAAATAAAATCTTATAATTTCTGAAATCAAAATATTAATTAATTATTTTTCAATTTAGAAACTTAAGGAGCATACGCGATACACATAATTTAAAAATTTTTTACTACAACGTTTCGATTTCTTTTCTCTATAAAAATTTAATAAATTAATTATTTCAGAAAAATTATCTTCTTCTCATTTACTCTTCATTTTTCATAATCAAGAAGATAATTTTACTTTTAATTAAACATAAGAATACTATGATACAATATAATATAACTTTACTTTTTTCTTAATTATTATATTCTAGTTTTTCCAAGGAATCAAATTATTTGGATTCAATTCTTCCGACAACTTGAATAATTTTCACTGTTTAATTACTTTATTTAATTTAAGTTTTTAATGGAACTAAACAATTAATATATATTAGACAATAGTGTCATCTACATTTTACGTTTAATAGAATTAGAGAATTTTTTGAATATAATTTATAATAATTAGTATTTATAAATCTGTCAATCTTATTATTGTTATCAGTATATATAATTTTGTTGATATTTCTAGGGTAAAGCAATGATTTTCAATAATCCTTTATAAATTTTATATTATATCTTATCCTTCTTTTTAGAAAAGTATAAGTTTTTTTACATATAAACAAATCTCATCTTCACTAATATATTAAATGTACAAGAAAATGATTTTCTAAAAGTGTATCTAAAAAACATTATCGTAACACAATTTTAATGTAAGACTTTTTATTGTAGAATTTTATATCGTTCTTTATCCAGTTAGCATCTACTTCACATAAATATACTAAACATATCCTCGAAAATGTTGTTAAGCTCAAAATATTGTGACTCAAGATAACCACCAAAGAAGTTACAGAATAAAGTAACAAGCAAACTTCGATTTCAGTAGCTTGCTAAACACTCCGAGATAGATATTTCTACAACCTCAAGAGTCAATATGTTAAAACTATGAAACTGAGAATGTCTTAGATAGTATTTTTTTAAAATATATTTACGGATATATCTGTATATGTCACTAAATAGTGTATGTTCACTAAAATATGTTTATTCACTCTTATATTAAATGTAAATTAAAAAGAGAATGGATTAAAGTTGATTTGTAGTTAATGACATTAAAAATAATTGATATTTTATTGCTGGTTTTGTTTTTTATATTACAGCTTACAGAATAGAAAATAAAACAATATTAGCTTTAGTTTCTGCAATATCTACAATTGCTAAAAATAACAAATGCTCATAATTTATTACTCATTTCTTATAATTAAAAGCACTGCTATGAATTGTTACCTCAATAAAAATTTTGAAAAATCATCTATGGAAAAAATATAAATATAATATTGTTATATAAATTTATTAAATTGTTGTAATGATCACTAAAATTAAATTTTAATTTTAATAAAAACTATTTATGAATAGTCGTTTTATATATATATACATATATATATATAAGATCTTAATTCTGTTAAGGATTTAATGAATGATTAAACATTAGTTTTTTATCCTTGAAAACATCATTGGAGTTTATCGATTGGTCTGAGTAATAAAAAATATTCATAATAATGTTTAATTTCATATAATTTGTTTTATCATAGCATTTATATAATTTATATTTTTTATTTCTAAGAATTTATTCTTATTGACCTATACATTTCTAATTTATTTTAATCGATTCTAATCAATTCTAAGCTAAGTGTTAGACAGCCGTTTGTTAGTTTATAAGAATATCATTTTATTCATTTATGTAATAACATATTTAAAATAATCACAAACATAATTAAAAAATTGTAATACCAAAAATTTTAGTGAAATTCATTAAATATAAGAATAATTGTAATACAAAAAAACTTACCACCTATACAAAATTAATAGCTAAATATAAGAATAATTGTAATACAAAAAAACTTACCACCTATACAAAATTAATAGCTATACTTATGATTTATCCAAACTTGGCTCATAATCGATAACTGAAATTTAAGTTATATATAATTTTATTTTAAAGAATTAGTACTTTAATTAATTATAAATAATAATTATTAAATATATTAAATTAACAAAATTATATTTTTTAATCATTATTCATTTTAAAATAATATTTTGAAATTTTTATATATAAATATATCTGTATGAATGTGCTTTTTATTGTTTAAGGTGTCGTAGGGTAATATTAATCTCAAAATATTTAAATTATAATTTATTTTCTAACTTCAACTATAAATTACAATGAAGTTAAATACCGTGCAGGGCAAAGGAAATTCAATCGCCTGGAACCCTTGCTCGAAATTTCCATAAAAGTACTGAAGCTGTATTCCCTCGTACATGATCTCAAATAGTCTCGATAGGTATTGGGAAACCCTGAATCAAAAGAAGTTATTTGATTTCAAAGAAGTTTAATATGATTCTCTCTTTTCTACTCCAATCAATACTTTAAAGACAGAAATAGTAAGGATCTCTATACTTTATTTATTAGTGCTACTTCGAATACAAAATTGAAATAATTAAACGAGTAAATACAGTTAAATTTATATTTTTTATTCAAAAAGTATAAAGCTAGTTTATTCGTACTTTTTTATTTATTCAAATTATTTGTGGTGATTTATTATTATTATTATTATTATTATTATTATTATTATTATTATTATTATTATTATTATTATTGTACTTATTTTATTTTAAAATTCATCTAATGTTTTCATCAATAATAAGTATAGTTTAAATTGAAACTATCTATAAAGACATAAATCACACTATACATAATAAAAATAGATGAATCTAATCTTTATTAGTGTAAACTATTCTTAATAAGAAAATATTTACATATTATTACTTTTAAAAATTGAAATCATATATAAATCTGAATTTATAAAAACTGATTACCTATGTTGCTTAGACATATCTATATATAGGCAGGTATGATTTATGAAAATATAAAAAAATTATTTTAAAATACTATTGTATCCATCTTAAGTATATAAACTAAATGAGAAATTTCTTGAGTTCAACTTCCTAAATAAGTTCTCGGCGCATTATTTTTATGTATTACATATTTTTTAACAAGAAAAAAGTTTAAAATTTACCAAATATTTAAAAGATGTTACAAATTGTTTATGTTTTAAAGAAAATAGAAGTTTATAGAGTAATTATTATAAAGAAATAATATCCAATCAGTGTAGTCATTAGTGCGCGAAAATTGAATTAATTAAATTATTATTAAATGATCTTGATTTATCTATTTTTCTGAAATAAAATTTTAGGTTTGTTACGGTATATTTTTCTTACTGCGGAAAAATTATTCATCAAAATTTAGTTAGGAAACATATCGAATACTCTTCATTTCATATCAGATCTATAAGACAAAATTTACAATACTTAATTATTTTCATATCTTTATTTTATTATACGATACAAATTCTGATTTTTTGTTATCAAGTATACTTATTATACTTATTATTTTGTTCTTATTTAAAAAAACTGTATATAAAAATATGTCTGAAAAAAATTATGTAACTTTTTGAAATCATAGTAAAAGGCATTTTCAAAGTATAAATGATGTAAAATAAAACAAAATATTATTATTACAATTATTTAGTAATACAACACTAATCATTAAATTTTTAAATATGAGGAATATTATATATATATAATGTTATTATATATAAATAAATAATGTCATATATATATATATACATATATACATAAAGTAACATAAAATACTTATGTATAGATATATAAATCAGTTTAAATGTGAATCTAGAAAGTAGATATTTAGAAAGCAATATATGTTATTTTTGTTTAAAAAAATAATGAAATTTTGTTAATTTAGAACGTTATATTTAAGGTCTAAAGCTTAAAAAACAAGAAAGTGATATTAAAAACAATGTACCATGTACCTACACATTATTTCCTATTTTTAGTATACACTATCACTAATATAAAGTGTTATTTTATATAAACATAATCAGTTAATTATATAGTTATCAATGTGGCCATTTAGAAAATTGCATTAAATGTGCAACATCATCTACGATAAATAGTAAAGTCTGCGTAACTTGATAAATAATTACTCAGTTTAATCTCATAGTCAATATTATACAGATTTTTATAATAAAATAAAGAATCAATATATTAAATATGAGATCTTAAATTTTATATTTTGTTACCCAATTCATGTAGAAACTTTACCAGTATAAGACTTTCATATCATATCAAGTACAGTGTAAGAATAGTACACTTAATAATAAGACAAAAGAACATATTATGCTTTTTACAAATTAACAATGAGAAAAGTAGACGAAGAGATTGTATTACTTTTCGGAGGTGAACCGAAGAAAATTGCTTTTGTCTTATCAATATTAAGCCTTAGGGAAACCAACGTAATCTATTCTGTTACCCCATGAGATACCTCCACATATGCAGTTATTTTTCCCTCTCCCAGACTAAAACTCTATTAAGGAAATCACGCATGTTGTTGATATTAAAGCTAAACAACGACAAATTCAAGACTGAATTCTGTAAATATCCCAAGTTCGTAGAAAACTAGGGAATCGAATCAATATTTTAGTCATAATGAGATACTCTCTATGGAAGAGATTAAAGTTGATACATAAGAGAACATCCTAATTGAATTAGTATAATTAAAAGTCAATTCAATAAATACTTATTTAATACTATTCATAAATAGAATTAGATTAAACAAACAGAAGTATATAACTTATTAACAAATTGTATACCCTTTAAAATTTATATAAACTTAAAAAGTACTTTTAATATTTAAAAAATAAAATTAATTAACATATAACGTTTTAAAAAATCGATACATTTATAATCATAAGCATTTATATATCGAAATTGTTTAAAATATACAGCATTTAACTGTTTACAGTGAAATCAAACCACAATTTATAAAGAGAAAAACAATTTAGTATTATACTTCATATAATATTGTTCATTGATATTTAAAAATATTGGTAAATTTATAGACTATTACTACTGAAAAGTAATTTAAATATATTAAAATATGTCGAAACAAATCGAATATTTAATAATAGTAATTGTACTCTGTTTATTGGACAAATTTATTAAACTCAACATAAGTTAGTATTTAACGACTATATCTAGGTATAGTTAAGCCTTAATTCTTCTTTATCTATTATATATTTATCTATTATATATTTTTAATTAAGTATATACAACATCAAAATCTAAACTTATATTTATTCACATTTATTACTCTCACTTTATATGTTTTCAACATCGAGTCTTGAAAAATTATGATCTATTACTTTCTATGAATAACTATAAAATATATATTTTTATTTACTACCTCCTAATTCCTGTAAAAATTATAATTATCTTTGAGATAAAAAATACAAAATATTTAAATAGCTAATAGCTTCTAGCGATTTCCTTTTTACGTACTTAAAAACAAGTTTTTATAATACAGACTTTTCAGGATAAAAACAATACATTTTTCCCTTAAATAACAAAAGAAACTTTTTTAAAAACTATCAGAAAGCAGAATTATAAAGCATAGGAATCTCATCTATGTAAGTCACTCACTCAGATTAAGACTTGTTTTGATATAATTATATTGCAAAAATTCTACGTCACAATTAATATTTAATTTCTAATAACTATAAAATATCGATGAATGTATTCAAAATTATTCTCGAAGTCTTAAAATTGAAATTAAGCTAATACGAAATTCTTTTGTTTGTTAAAGTGAACTTTTGAGTTAAAGTTTTCATTTAAAATCTTAACATAAATTTAACGCGTTGCTTATAAAACACCTTCAATGGCTAGTAATAAAAACAGCTTTAACAAGCTCTCTAATTCTCACTTATTCATGTACACATTAGAATTTTAGTAAACAGGTCAACACGAGTACGTGTGCCGATGAACTGGAGAAAAATAATTTTATAGAAGAAGCATTATTTATTACGACGTACATAAATATTCTCAATCGCTAAAAAATATATTCCCCACGGTGTCAAGATATGGCTTAACGCTTCTTTGAAATCGGAATCCTGACATTCTTTTCATTTCGTAGTCATTAAATGAAAACAACGATTTTGCACGTAACAGCGCAACACATAAAATGGAACCCCACAGTCTACTCTCCTGATCGTCGAAGTATTATGTTAATGACCAAAGTTCCTTAGTAAATGTGCAAATGGAATATCACTAGTTTCTCATAGCGAAGGAGTGCATAAGGGAACAATCCGCGACACAGCAAATGTGGCGCCGTACGCTTGTGAAAGAGTCGCTTATCAATCCTAATTATAGAGATTCAATTATCATGTTAGAAGATATCTTTAGATTTTTTGCTTTATATTTCTAATATTAGAAAGTTTCAGGAATCGGTAAAATATTGTCATTGCAAAATGATATTATCAATACATTGAATATTATTTTTATTGATGTGTTTTATTTTCAATTTTATTTTATTTTCGTATTAAATTTTTATAAACTATTTCATAGTATTCACTTTACAGTGTGATTTTTATTTGTATGAAAATTTATAAAACTAATGCTGTTATCTAAAGTTTAAAAAATTCAGTAAATTCTGTGAACCAGTACTGTCGAAATCAGTATATTAATAACAGTATTAAATTTTTAAAATAATAATGCACAACCTTTGCCATTTTTTCAAAAGCGTTTGTTTTTTGCTCAGCTTCTTTGTTGACAAAGAAATTCAACTTTCAACTTAAACAATACCATATTATTAGAACTAAATAATGGTATTTATGTCATAAATTTTTCTCAGAACATAATATCTATTTTATATAAAATACGTTTACTTCTTTTTTTTGAATGAATGATACTTCTTTTGTAACAAATATTTTATACTTTTAAAATCTTGTAAACGATTCATTTTCTTTATTTAAGAAAATTATGTTTGTCATTACTTCCAAAAATATTTATAAATTTCTACAGAAACCGAAATGATATATATTCCTCTTAAAAATTACATCATTATTCATGAGTTGAAAAATAAAGCAACGGTTCTCCATTAATAAAGTATTACATAGTAAGAATTTAAACTTTGCAAAAATATGTTTAATTTAAATAAAAATTAAATTTTTCGAATAACTTCTGTTTCGTAATTACAACACGTGCTTCAAATGCTCCAATAAGAAAAATCTTTGCAGCAACAGGCACCACCTTCACCCGTTAACTTCAAAAGTGAGTTACTGTCGTATACACGTGCTTACTTGGATTACTCGTCATGATTCTGCTACCTATTTCACTGGATGCACTTTACAGAGATGCCTGAAACCCAGCCATTACTGCCCCTTATATTCCTGGCCAGAAGTAAAGAAGTCTAAGTTCATAAGCTCCAGCTGTACTTTTTAAGGTAGTATTTTTTTCATGAAAAAAATCGTTTTTATATTTCATGTACTGAAAGCATAAGATATTTAAAATCTTCTATTATTAAATTATATAAAGATTCTTCTAATTGATTCGGTCATTCAAGCGAAGTTATATGAAATTTTTCTAATATCTATAAGATTATTTAACTCACTAAATTTTACTTGCGAATATTTCAAATACTGCTTTTATCAAATTTGATTACAAATTATATTCAAATAATTTCTTATACCTCTCCGACATTATCAATTTTGTTTTATTCATATATATCCGTATAAAAAACCTTAAACCAAATTATTGTATTGATACTTTAAGAACAAAAAGGTTTTTCTAATGTTTAGAATTTCATTGCATGGAAATTTGATTGCGTATATTTTAGTGAGTAAGAAGCGTGTAAATATTTTATATATAAAATTGATGTTTTATAAAAAGTTTGCGAATAATAATTAACTAGTAAAACATATATTAATGTAATTAAAAATGTGTATGATCATTTCTTTATCAAATTTTAAATAAACATATAACGAATATGAGACAAAGCTTAAAATTCTATTTATTTTCTTTAATTTAATTAATTCTTTTTAGGTTATAATACAAAGTACGATATAAAATAAAATATTGATTATTATTTTATATAATATTATTAAAGCTTTCATTATTCCTAAACTCAAATGATTTTTTATTAAAATATTTTCAAGATTGCATATGACTAAAATATATCTGTATGATATGAAGGATTGATTTGAATTTGGTAACAGTTACAATTAATACCTCTGCAAATACTTGAAAAGAATATTAGCTTCTATTTTCTAATATTTTAAAATTTTGTAATATATGTGTGAATACTTAATATATAAAGTAGACTTGCTTATCTTGTTTATTAAAAATAATAATAAAGACAGACTATCATTTTCGCAAAAATTTAATTTTTAGATTCAAATTCAACTTAAATAACAATTATCTCAAAATTATGTTAAATTTTTAATTTCAATAAATTATTTGAGTTATAACTGGAAAAAAGTTATTAGTTAATTTAATGAATGTTTTAGTTAACGTTATCAAAAACTACTACAAAATTGCTAAATAATATAAATATAAAACTTTAAAATTTTCAAAATATTTTAATTTTTATAATTAAAAATTGTTATAATATATTTTTAAATTAATATATTTATTTTTAAAACACATTTCTGTAACTAATAGGAAAAATAATTCTCAAGAAAATTTAAAAGGTTTATAATTTTTGTTGAGTGATGCACTTTGAAATTGAAAGTAAGTAGTAATTGACGTGTATTTATGCACTGACCAACTAAGTGCTAGAATTAATCTAGTCAACAAAAACGCCGATACTTTCATTATATAAATTATGTAACACGATCTAGAGTAATTAAGATCATTATTATTATTTCAATAATTAGATATTATATTTATAAGATTTTTTATGAAATTTCTAATTTTTAATAATTTCTAAATTATTAAAAATCATTAAGATAAAAGAAACTCAAGAAAATGAGGCATTTGTATCTATGATATCTTATCTGTAAGAAATACACCAATACATTTTATAAATAAGAAAAATTTTAACCTCATAAAGAGAAAGAATTTTCAAAGATCTGAACTGAATATAATATCAAAGTTCATGTATAGGACATTCACGTGCAGCGTACGAAGTTTAATCAAATTGACATTTGATCCTCACGCGATAAATTAGGATCGGTCTTGTGCATATAATTGCCATTAATCCATGAAAAATTTATGCGTATATTCGTATATACACTTGTCCAGCTAAAATGTTCTGTTTTCTCGTTTTATATCTATTTCCTTTTGGACTAGAATGGCTACAGCTGTACTGGAGTTTGCTCCCTCGCGTTAGCGCTGCTCTCTCGGGTCGATCCACACCAGACGAAACTGGGTCACTCACTGTCTTTCTCTCTCTCTCTCTCTGTATCTCTCTCTACCTCCATATCCTAGACTAG
The DNA here is from genome assembly GCA_018907045.1 of Wiebesia pumilae. NCBI lineage: Eukaryota > Metazoa > Arthropoda > Insecta > Hymenoptera > Agaonidae > Wiebesia > Wiebesia pumilae. The sequence continues at coordinate 357,152 of JACCHZ010000147.1, read as the reverse complement.
AACTGTATACTATGCGAATGATGGCAGTCTGCCAATGCTCTCACCTGCGGGTCATTCCACGAGCAACAACTCGGTCTACCTTGCCAGTAATGCCACGCGTCCCTATTTTCAAAGAGTTTTACGGTTTACTTAACCGCAAAAAAGGAAGAAAAAAGAAAGAAAAACAAAAGATAAGAAAATTCATGCAGTGCATTTGAATTTTCTAAAGTCTAAAGAGATTTTTTTAGTTTGACCTCAAGAACGCATCGAAACTAAAAGTTGAGGTTTCCTGAATCTAAAAAAACAAACTCATGGATTTCAAAATGTATAATTTTATTTTTATCCAATGAAATTGTTGGTACATCAACATTTTAGTCTACGTATAAAGATTTTCTGTAATTTATATAATATATAATGTTATATAAAAAATATATAATGAAATTTATTTACATATTATCATAGAAAATATGAAACGATTTTCCTGTTCTTATTATTTAAATATAGAAGGTGAAGAAAAATTACATAAGATCAAGTATGAATATTAATAGTTTCCATGTAATAAAGCACTATTTCAAAAGTTATAATTAAAACAATATTAGCATAATAATATATATCCATTACATTTGCCTAAGAAATCTAATTAGGTGTTAAATTTTTTATATACAACTATCATAGAACTTTATAATAATAAATCTTTTATTAGTTTAATAATTTTACGAGAATACGCAAACAAATAAATTATATTCTTTAAAGAAAATACATAAGAGAATATAATATAGAAATTAAAACTTTTGTATTTATATAGTGTTTGTATTTGCACAAACTATTAGATTATTATATTATTTTGTATTTTTAGAGGTAAATTTTCTTATATTTTATTCATACAATAAAACTATCATTTAAAATTAATTATTTATAGAATATTATCAATTTCTTTTTCTTAACCATTCGATTTTTACAGGCTGAGCAAAATGTATATTTCCTACTCATTTTCACTGCAAGTATATTTATCTTTGAGACTAATTTAATTTTAATATACTACTCAAACAATTTAGAAGCAAATAGAAAAAAACTCTCAATATTTTTTTATAATTTTTATCATGATATATTAATGTTGATACGTGTTTAAAAATATAAAATATTTTTATAATTTAATGAAAAACGAAGTTTAGTAATATTTGATATTTCTAGTAAATGATAAATGTATATTTTATAAGTCATTCGATGAATTTTTTTATTTTAAATACCTAAGTTACTAAAAATGATTAATAGAAAACTGATAAACTGAAATTAAATTACTTTATAAAAATAAACAAAATGTTTTTAAATAAGATTTATCAATGCTCATGTTTTATGGCTTCTTAAACAATAACTTGGATAAAGAAAGAAGTTTACGATATAATATATTTAAAATTATAGATTTTATAAATTTATTTTATAAATGAGTAAAAGATTTTTTAAAAACATTTACTACATTTGAATTTGTCTAGGCTATAGAATTTTTCATTATAGTGAATCTATAGCCATTATTTTTCAACTCTAAAACATTTTCATCGAATTATGATAAAATGAACTTCAAAATTTTACAAAGTAAATTAATTATAGTATAATTAAAAATTGTAATAAATTGTATAATGATGGAATACACAAGTATAATCTTTTTGGTTTAGCTTAAAAATAATCAATGAAAAGATCCTTTAAATATAAATGTATAAAATTTATATACACATGCATACTTATATTAATTTGCTTGTATGGTGATACCTCCTGTTTTTTAGTTACATAAATTACCAAATGAATGAGAAAACAATCTATGTATGGGAAAAAAATTTGACGTATATTTAACGACTGTATATAATTTTGCTATTAGTTTATATTATTTTGTGCTCGTAGCAATCACTAAGTAATAAAATATATATTTCTTAGTACATTTTAATTATGACCTTTATGCTAATTTTTAGAAGCATATAATGTACGGTACCGACTTATTCATTACAAGTATTCATTTTAACTTGTTTTTTATGTAATAATTACTTGAAATAAGTATTATTAAGTTTTGGAACAAATTAACATCAAGTAATATTATCTGTTTCTTCTTTAGATCATTGAAATATCATGTAAAATTTTTTTATATGGATAGAAAATTTACATTCATGTCAGTACGGAATAATAAATAATATATACATATGTAACCCATTATATATTGCATATTATTGAAGATTATTAGAAGATTTAGCATAAAATTTCAAGTAAATACTGTGAGATATTTCTATATAATATAGTACGTAAAAAATTTTATTTGAGACACTATGGAGTCAAGTTATAGAAGATTTCGAGACGAGAGGTATTTTTATTGCATTAAAAATTTTGAAATTATTACATGGTAATATTTTAACAGTAGATATATAATTTTGAAACTCATAATATTTATTAAGTATTTGCAAGAGTTATTACATTAAAAACATTTAAACTTAAGTAGTGAAAAATATATTTTAGTTCAAATCAAGTTAAAAAATTATGTAATTTCAAAAAAACTGTCAATAATGAAAATAAAAAATATATACAAAATTAAAAAGAAATAATTCAATATTCTATGATAATTCTATTGTAGAAGTAGGTTCGAAGTGATGCAGAAGTAGTTTGTTAATTGAGGTTCTTGAAACCTTCTTCAGTATTGGGTTACAATGTATTGTTTAGAAATTTACATGATACAATGTAATAAATTTAATGTATTGTTTAAAAAAAAGAACAAGTCTATTTGAAATATTTTATAACCCCAATTTATGAATTTTTATATTTTAGTAGAGGATGTAATATAACTACAGATATATAGTCTTATATATATATAATTTTTTCTATTCAAAAATGTACATTGATATATATTTAAACACATACTTTTCCATTGTTATCTTTAAATTTATTTAATAAATACTAATTGCTCAAAATTTTAAACATCAATAGATTGAATATTATTAGAATTTATAATTAAATTATTTGAAAAATAATTATATACATGTATAATACATATTTATATCTAAAAAAATATGTTTTATAATAAAAAAGTTATTTATTTTCCTAAACAAAACATAATACAAGTAAACCTTTAAGGTTAATAGACAACTAAATAATAAAAATTATAATTACGAGAATATTTCTTGAATATTTGTATGTATTAAATGTATATACATATTATTATTGTATAATGTTTTTATATCTTTTAGCAAAATATATATTTTAATTTCATAATTTTTTTTATCATAGCATCTAAATAAATTTATATTTTTTATCTGTAAGTATTTGTTTTTATTGACCTATTTATTTCTAATCTATTTATTTTTTAATTATACGAAGATACTATATTAATTACGATAATAATTTTCAATTTAATCTGTGTGCTTAAATTTTTAAAGCACTTATTTATATAAATAATTACTAATTCTGATATATATATATATATATAATATTAGATAACTAAGTTAGACGATTATAATTATACAAAGCTTAGATGATTAATTTTTTATATACCCTTGTTATAATAAAATACATTATACATGTTTGAATTTTATTCATTCGGGTACATAATGATTCAGAACTCTTCACCTCTGAACTTTAAATTTAAAAATAATAAATATATAATTATCTAAAATCATAGTTTATAAGAATATCATTTTATTCATGTAATAATATATTTATATTTACAAAACTATGTATTTAGTAAGCTGATATAATTCAATTAAAAGTTATATTATGTAACTAATCATAAAAAAAAAACATGAAAAAATAAGCTTTACTATAAATAGCTGGTTACATATATAAAAAATAAATATTCTTAATTATATAATTACTAACATTAAATTAATTAAATGTTTGAAGTAAATAATATACAATACAGATCTTAAATAAAAAAACACAAAAGAAATGTCATAATTACAGAAATAAAATATGATATTAATTTTATATTTACAATAATAATTTTATACAATGTAAAACCTGTATAAATAGCTTTTTCATAATCATAATATTTTATTAACAACTAATTTAGATGACTATAAATGATACTGTTTTTATTTAATAAAATAATATGTAGATAATATTGAAGAAATATTATCATGCCCTTTCTAAATAAGTAATAATTAAAAAATCCAATATAATATAGTAAAATAAATAAAAAAGATTAAGAAACCATTAAAATTTTTTTGTTTGCGATAAATAAATAATAAGAGTGATGTATGACTATATAATTATATAATTCAATCAATTTTCTTACAATCCTTTTAGATCATAATGATGAGTTATCAAAACTTATCATAACTACAGAAAAATTTATGATATCTCTTGTAATATCTTAGAATTATAATTAGATATCTGTACTTCAAAGAAAATTAATTCTCTTACATCCCATCAATTTTTAATCTACTTTTCATTCGTACATTATGCAGTTAGTATAAATACCTTTTCAAAAGAAATATAATTAGCATGAATATAATACAAATACGAATTGTTATTGTATATGTAAATATGTGTATATATGTATACATGTAAGTTTACATATTTATTAAGGAAAAATATAAAGAACATATTAATTAACTCGAATCCTTCAACAAAACCCTGTAACAGAAGTTTATGAGAAAAAATCCGTTTCTAGATATAAGCATTCAAAATTCTAATAGAATATCCTTTACCAATCCAGATATGATATTTTTCAAATTGCTATATGATTATAATTTAAATAAAAAAATTTAAATATAAATTAGCCAGTAGTAAAAGCTTCAGTAGTGAAAGCCACTATTAGTCCGACAGTTTCATATTATGGTACATATACGTATAAAGAACATACAACAATGAAAAAAACACTTACGAACTTAGAATGCTATTAATAATGTATCAAAATGAAGAAGCACAAGGTGTCCAAAACAGATCAAAGTGTTAGTTATGAAAAAAAATCGTTACATTATGTATAGACCAGATTATTACGTTTTGTAGGACAACTGATTACTACTATTTTAATTTACATAAGTACAGTACATAAAATATAAAATCGATACAACACTGTTCCATAGCAGTAATTAGTTTTGTTTGTGATGGAAACGCATTCTGAATTACCCAGAGATGGGATTATCATGTGCAATTATATTTTAAAATGTTAAAAAATGTTGATTGTATAAAATAAAAGAATCCATCATTATTAAAACAATATCTTACTTTAGACATAATTTATATCACCTAAATTGATATATTGAAAAAAATTTAATATTAGACTTTCGTGAAGTTGCCATAAACTAATATTATACTTTGATTTTAATATAATTATTTATTAAACTACAAATTTGAAAATTGGTTAAATGTATACAAATTCGTCATATCTAATTATATAAATTTTTAATACTTAATACTAACATTTCCCATAACAATACACTATGTGTACATATTATATTGCAAATAATTCATCCTCTTTAAAAATAATATGAAATCTGCCTTAAATAGAAAAAAAAAGAAATATAGTTTTCAGTATACACGATTCTTAATTAAACTCAATTTGTACATATATTTTATGTGTATAGATTTTAAATTTATTAACATATAAATATATATATATATTTATTATTTTTAATAATAGTTTTAAAAATATAATCTGAAAATTCAAAGTCGGAATAAAATTGGTATATAATAATCTGAAAAGAGTTTCAAATATACTAAAAAATTATTTCAGAGAGAATAAAATTGATTATACAGTATTTTAATTTCATTGATACTTTTTTAAATTACTTAACAAATAGTCTTCATATATATTTTAATTGGTTATTTTAATTAGTAAACTATAAAATTTTATCATTTTTTAGGTTATTCATAAGTATTAATAGACTTTTACTCTGATTTATTATTTTACGTTGTCGCTTTAAAGAACTCGTAATATTTTTCAGACTTCTCAAATATAATATGTTGCAGAAAATAGGAAAACTACTTTTAAATCTTCAAACATTTTTATTGAAATATATATTGCGAAATAAATCAAAACAAGCTTTCTACTGGAAAATAGAAGATATAAAAACTCTAAAGTACAAATATCAGAATAATATAATCATATTAAAAATATTTAATATACGTCATTTCACATATAATAGAACTCGCAGTAGATTCAAATTTCTTCTACATTGAACAAACTTTTATGTAATACATAATATTGAAAAAAATTCATGAATAATTATAATACCTGTTAAATATTCGATTGAAAATTTTTAAAATTTTTAAATTATTTATATTCTGCAGTGTATTTATATTAATATACTCACTTTTAACATCATTTAACTGAATATATTAAATTCTCTTAGAAATATGTATTCCATTATAGTAGAAATCGTTATTATGCAAATTATAAATCATATTACGGTAATACGACTTGCACATGAATATACAATAATATAAATTAAAAATGGTTTCATTGTATAATATTTAAGTAATAAATTTGTTACGAGTATTAAATTAAATATAATATTTTAATGGATTCATACATAACTTAATTGCACACATATTATTTGTCTTATACGATATTCCTCACATGCTAGACAATAAAATTTTATCAATGTTTATTAATGTTGTTATGATTTGATAAAGAAAAAATATCGGCATTAGCCAAGCAATAATTATGACAGACACTATTAAGATAGAAAAAATTTCCTTTTATTTCTATATAATGCACATCAGATTTTAGAGATTATATCGATGCATCATTTATTTCTAGTATATCATAATAAATGAACAGAAAGAATTGAAATATATCAATTAAATAATTTTTAGTAATATTAATTAGAAATTTTGTTATTAAATTCACATTGCATTGCTTAGTTTCTTAACTTTCTACTTTTGTTTCATTTTAAAGAACGTACTACTTTTTCATATGTACGCTTTTATTAAATTTATTATGAATTAGTAAGAAAATTAGTAAGACCTTTACATTATATTTTGAAAATTGTTCTTGATTACACTAGGATATTTTTTTTACTTGTATTATATATATTCATATAAGATCACTGGATGCACATATATTTGTATACGTTAGATGTTTCAAATATTGATTAAACCGCTAATTAAAGCATATTTTTAAATATAAAATTGATAATGTGAATTAAGTAATTGACTCATTTTTAAAACGAATATTAGTATACTTATTATAATTTGAAGTGTAAAAGTTTTTGATTTTTTCATATCTAGATATAATATTAATTGTCGTACAATAGTCAATTTCATATGTAAGTTTAACATTGCGCACTAAACTAAAAGATACCATTAATTTGAGAATCTCATAAGACAAATAAATATCAATTACTAAATTAAACTAATTATTTTAGAGATTTACTTGTATTGTAATTCTTAAACATTTCCAATGAATTAAAGTTAGAAATAATATTTTAAAGCAAATTATTATAAAAATAAAGTTATGAAATATATGGTGAGTTAAATGGCTCACTTGGAGACAATGACTTAACATTTCTGAGTGCACAACTATCGATTTAACAAGTCGACAAGAAATACACTATATCGACCTTGACGGATCACTAAATTCTGTTCGTCTGCCTGCCAGTTACTGACTTTTACTACTTTGACGTGTCTGCAAATGCGACAACTCTTCTATATATGTCGTTTGCTTATTTCCCTTGCACAAAAGTACACAAATACGGATTAAAATTGTGTCCACAATATATTTAAGAAATATATAAGCTACTTCATTTTTCAGGATTCGTTTCAATATAAATTGATCGGTTAAAAAGACGTTAAGCACTTATTTGATCTGTTTAAGTACTTCAAAACTCGTTCAAACAGAAATAACTTTTCGTAAATTCACCTCTAATAATAAAAGTTTCTGATAGATCTTATAAATTTTTGCTGTTTTATTATGTTTATATAACAGAACGAACTTTTCTAACAATTATATTATATTCATTATTATACAGTATTAAAATCAGTTGAAATACAAATCTAAAAGATTTTAGTATAAAAGTTGCATACTTAATAAAAACTGTTATGAAATTATCTTACATAAAATAAAGAATCAATAAAAGGAAGATCTTCTAAGAAATTTAATACCAATCATACCCAAACGATATTATTGAGGAGGTAATAAAAATGAATTCTAAATTAATAAAAAGAGTTAACTAAGTCAACTTTAATTTCAAATCCTACATTCATTTGTTCAGTTATCATTATTTATAACACAAGTAAGTCATCTAGTATTCAACAATACTCTAAGATTTATACTGAGAATTAAATAAGATTATGTATTTGTAAAAGTTAAAAATGATTGAACCTATACAAATAAACTAGTCATTAATAATAAAAAACACAGAGCATGTTAAGTATACTTCTAATTGCTTCGCATATTTTTATATTATTTAATTTATATTATTTAAAACAGATCATGATTTTACGAATTTGAGATAATTAAGTTCATTGTTTTCGTGAATTATTTTCCTACATGATTCATGTAAAAAGATAAATGTATAATGTTAATTATTAATACAAAATAATACATAAAATAATAATAATACATAATATACAGTTAATTATTAATACATAAATGAATTACTTTTAAAGCATAATAGTAAAAAATTTTAATAGTAAAAAATAAGATTTACAAAAATTATTATTTTTTCTTAGTATAATTTCATATATAATATAAAATTAAAGTTAAAATTAATTTCATTTAATTATCTCGCATATGCTATTCGAAAATTATAATTTAAAACCATTTAATGTTACTTTAAATTTTCCATTAAAATTTATATAAGTTAAAATTCTTTTAAAATAAGTCTCTTGAGCCTCAGTTTCAATAATCATTAAATTAAAGACTTGGGAGGGCATAGGTTATTAATATCTAACTGACTTACTTCTATATTAATTTATACAGAAACTAAATTTTAATTTAATATTAGCATAAAATTAAATAAAATAGAAACAATAAATATTTAAATGTAAAAAGGATCACACAAATATAAAATTTCATTTGTTTAAAATAACAGTATTATAATAAATATCCACCTTATTTTTCTTGATATTATTAAAACAGGCTAGTGATTGATTCAAAATAATTATCTATTTATTTTAGTATTGCTTTCTTAGAATTTTAATTTATCCAGTAACCTTGTTGTAAATGAACAAAAGATCTACTTATTTATATCAAAATACAATACATGTATAATCCATAATAAAAAAAAAGAATAATAAAGATTTTCAAAGTTAAAATATTAATAAAAATTATCAATTGTTTTGATAATCAATGTTATGTATCAGTTTCATTGTATTTGTTATATTTTTAGGTAATATTATTAATTAAAAAATGGTATTTTTAAAAGTATGTATTTTCAATTTAACCAAAAATTTTTTGAAAATAAAACAGTTTGAAGTATAAAACATATAATTGCTTAAATAATAAGTTTATACTGAGTTTTATAAAAATTTATTTCACAATAATATAAATGTTTATCTTAACATTTTAAGAATTTTACAGCGAATTAAAAAACTAATAATAAAAAATATATAAATAATTATTATTATATATAATTAAATTACATGAAATTGTTATGTAAATAATTTTAAATCATAGAAAATATTAAATTATAAATATTCGATAATATTAAATTATAAATATTCGATAATATTAAATTATAAAATATGTTTATTATATAGACAGTATATAATTATATTTCTTTATATTTAATAGATTTAAATATATATAAATTAATAAAAAAATTAATAAATATTAAAAATTAATAAACTTAATAATTGTTATTAATAGTATTAATTTATTAATAATATTAATAATAAATTAATTATTTAATAAGCATTCTTTTTCTATATCAGTTGGATATTTTCTTATGCAGTTATTTCAGTAATATATATTACATGAAATATTTCAATGTAAACCGTTAAATTAACGTTAAACTACAATTCAATTCTAATAATTATTAGAATATTTTTGCGTAGAAATTTAATTTTAAAAAAGAATTTAAAGGAATAAATAGTAAATAGAACAAAAATAAAAACTCTTGAAATAAACAAAAGTTTTAATGAATTAATAGTTGTTACAAATAAAGAACTTTCTTTAAATCTGAGTAATAAGTATTAATACGAAATTTGGCAAAAATTTCCATAAAGAATATTATAATTTATTTAAATTTAAAAAGTTTAAATTCACTTATTGTCCATCATTTGTTTATTGAATGTAAATTATTTCACCTTTGGATGTTTTTGAATATTCAAAAGGCAAGTAGTTTATAGATACCTTAGCTTTCCATATTTATAGTAAAATAATTCTATCCATGAGCGAAAAGGATGTCTTTCATCCCTAACGCGTCTTCATAAATCATCGAGTCAAGTGACAAGACTACGTATATAGCATACTTCATATAAATAATACAGTAAAATAAGATAGAAATTGTTGATAAAAGATAGAAAAGAAAGGATGATGATATAAATTTTGAAATAATAAGTATTACTAATACCTAAAAAAAATTGTAATTTGCAATAATGAATACATTTTTTTAAACTTTACAATTACATTTTAAAATAAAATAAAACTGCTTTATTTACAACTATATTTCAAGCATAAATTGAAATGTATATTCTAAAAATAATTTTTTAAATTCTTAAATCAGCAAATTCTACTTTCGAAGTATAACAAAATAAATTAACTTTCCTAAAGAAACTGATTCAAATTTCAGTATTTACTCAAGATATTTTTATAATATTATGCCTCGCTAATATTATTTCGATATTTAATTATACATAATTAATTATCAGACAAATTTCAGTCATTATTTTATTAATATTTAAAGAAAAGTATTTAAAACTCTAATACGGAATTTATAAAGTAATTTTATTGCATAAACAATTTTTATGTTAAAAAGTGTATTTTTTTATGCATTAAAGAAAAGGCTTATAATTATGTAATAATATTCTACTATTCGTTATGTTATATTATCTAATAATGAAAACATTTTGTGAAAAAATTATAAAAAATTATATGTATTACAAAAAATTTAGTCACATATTCGTAATAAGTCTTTACTTAACAGAAGATACAGATGTAAATAATTAAAAGTATTTAAATTAATATTTAAGTTAAGTATTTAAAACATAAAAACATATACCACCATTATTTTATTTAACGATTATAAAGACATTTATAAATTTAAGCATCCAAAATCATTTTATAAAAAAAATTATGTATAAATTTTATAGAGGAAATTTCTGATAAAAAATATTCAAAATTTGTAATTGATAAACAACTATTTATGATATATTAGCCTAATTATTAATTACCACTCCATTATTTTAAGTAGTCTAAAGTATTTTGATAAGTTCTTTACTTTTAATTTATCATTTACATTTTTTTAACTTACAATATACGCAATAAAATAGCATATATATAATTTTCTTTCATTTCCAAGTCATACGTTCATATAATTGAAGGATTTTAATTATTTATATTTACATTTTAATTTGACTGAAAACCTTTAGTTCTTTTATTTCAAGTTCATTTTGAAGTATTCATTTAAATAACCAATTAATTTTTTAAATATATATCCTTTAATACAATTTAAATATGAACCATAGAATATTTTAAAATTTTTATTTGTAAAAACTAAAGGAAAAGAACAAAGAAAAATTAATTAATTTAATTATTATTTATTATTTTTTATGATAATACATATTTAACAATTAATGGATAATAATTAATCGTTTACGGGCATTACATATTTTTTATAGTAAATAAATTCGAATTAATGAGTTATTTAAAAATTGGGTTACTTTACCGTAGTATTTGATTTCTCAGCAGATCTATCAAAGCCTTTTTCTGGAGTCAATTATAATTTGAAATACGGAACGTTATGGTCGCAAACATTTTAACTACAACACTGATTAACTTTTCACATGATCAACGTTAAATATTGTCAATTATTGTTTTGCAATTTTATGCATTCTTTTAATCGTCAAATTCAAACATTACAATTTTATTTGAAATATAATGCACAATTTTAAGTTAATTTTGTTCCAATCAATAAATAATTATTTTAAATAAAAATATTTTTGAAAATGTTTATTACATAAATGTGATTATAAATATTTAACAATAATAATTACAAATATCATTATCTTATTAAATATACAATATTTATTTACGAAGAAATACTATAAACATGAATATAAATAATAAAATAATTTCATAACTTCAATTTCTCTCATTACTGATTTTTAATAAAATAATATTTAATGATTCACCACAGTTCTATGTATTAAAAAATATAGAATTACACGTTATAAGCTTTTAATTCTCAATTTAAATTTGTTTTGTGTATTTCCAAAAACACTAATAAAATTCTTCAATTCGATTATTTAGAATCATAATTTTAATCTTATCTGTAGTATATATTCAAGAATGAAAAATGTTAGCTAGAAATATCAAACCTAATCCTTTAAAAAACGATAAATATCACTAAAAATTATTTCATATAATACATTATTATTTCTTTAGAAGTATTTGAAAATCAGTTCAAAGTTAAAAACAACAAATTTATTACCATATTTACTCTATATACGTATTAGTATACGTAACGTAGCAGAATATACAGTTTGCGATAACATCTTATTCACTTTTGCACATTATGCTCATTATAAGTTTAGCTGAACGTATTTTAATTGCACTATTGACTTATTGCGCTTTTAATCCATGAATAATTCATAAACAGACGTCGATTGTCTTTTTCATTAGAATTTATATTGCCTACTTGTCATTACTACAGAGTTTGATAATTTAAAAGCTCTTTCCACCACGATCAAGACAAATACAATTTTTCTAATAATCCATGGTGATAGCATTAGAAAGTCAATATACGTATTACTTCAATTTCTAGGTTATAAATGTTTCAAATGGGGGAGGGTCAATAAGATCGCTTTACGCATCGTCTGCTCCGAACCAATGGTCCATAATAATATTATTTAGGAAATATCTCGTTTAATTTTGCTCGTACATTTTATCGTTCTTTTTATTCTTCTTTTATTACTTAACTTCAATAAAATGACTTAAGTCATTTTAATCCTAATTATATCAATTACTTCTTATTTAAAAATATTTATCTATTGCAAAACATATAAAGAATGAATTATATAACTACGAAGATGTTATCAGCAATATCTATTTTAAATTTATTTTTCTATTTGGAGTAATTATTAGATTATATAAAACACAGTATTTTAAGAAATAAAAATGCATTTATTAACAAATATAATGAAGTTATTTATCTTCAAAAAGAGAGACAGATCTTTTAAACATCCATACACTTTAGGCTTAATACAAATATATAAGCAATCAAAGTTTAGCATTTAATTAAGTACACTCTATATTTGTTATATTTACTTATTATTCTTCTTTAAAGTATTTTTATCCTTAAAGTATATCTGTATTCCTATTTAAAACTATAAGTAGATGTTAAAACTATGTATTCCTGATTATAAGAATTAAAAAAATATTTTATATACTTACATTTATTAAACTTGAAGTAAATAAATGTGGATTACCAATTTTGTTTATAAAAAAATAAGAAAAATATATAAATATTAAACTTTATAAATTATTTTCAATTCTTCTATACAATTATAATGTAAACTTAATTTTTTGCAAAATAAATTAAAAAATAAAATTAGTAGATTTAGTTACAAGATCATCAACAAAATAGTATAATTAAAAATTTAATCTTTTGTATGTATAATATGACAAAAATATTTTGTCATATTTTATGAAATATTTTCAAATTGAAAAAGCCATTTTCCTAATTAATTATACAATAGATTTCTAAAAGATTATTTATGTTATAATTCATAATCTTATTTCAATCAAAATATGATTTGTCAAAGAAGGTATTAAAGGTTACTAAGATATTAAAAGTAAACTTAGGTTATTAAATTTATTTTAGAGTTTTAATTGAGTATACATATATATGTATATATATATATATATATATATATATATTACATCTTCTATAAAAAATTAGTAAACGTATTAAATGTAGAATCTAAAATTTAAAATAATTAAAAAAAAACTTGTTTGGTATTATGAACTATTATAGTTGTATAATTTTTAACTAAATAAATTTATTCGTATTATTATTATTATTATTATTCTAAATCATAATGAGTTTTCTAAAATTAAAATAATTTAATTAATTTAGCTCATATTTCAGTTCTAAATTAATATTTAGTTATATATAGAATTATAGAATTATTCTATAATATATTAAATTATACTTTATATGAAATTTATTAAAAATTTTCAATGTAAATGTATCAATTACTTTATTCATGATTACGGCTAATTTAAGATTTTTATAAAAAACTTCTTATGATTATAAAAATATATTTGATATTATTTAATATAGAATTATTTGTAGTTAGTTCCTGTGTATATCTATTTACCATTTACTGCAACCCTCCAATATTCATCTAAAATAGCAATTTCACTGTAACTTTACCTATACAGTGAATTTTTTTTTAATTTCATACTAATATATACTTAATATCATTTAACATTTTAAAAAAAAGATACATTATTTATATTATTATAGTATTTATTTTGTCATTTATATAGCGGCTATAATATTTTAACGTTTATTTTTTCTTCAGTACCGTTATTATACAGCTTTATGCCCACAAACATAGAACATATAGACATTTTCTTTCATCCTCTCTTTCTCTCTCTTCATTTCTTCTTATAAAGAAAATAATGATATAGAAAGATACCATAACGAAATCTGTGAGTTGGATGATTTCTCAGAGAACAAATGTAATTTTCGTAAATAAATTAACGTTAATAAAGTTTGTACTTTTAATAAAATATATACACTATGAGATAATATTCTTTTTCAATTATACGAATTATTCTTCTAATATTATAATAAATATTTACACAAAAGAGCAATTCGAGTTCATATCAGATAAATAAAGAGATATAGGTGATATTACAGTTTACTTTTTTCAATGTTTTTAGATAGTCTATTGTGTCATTAGATTTTCGTGAACTACTCTCATAAACTTAGCCATTTATGTAAATTTTTTCAGCAAAAGCTGATATAAAGTAATGAAATCTCAATATCAGATAAATTCAAAAAATAATTTAAGTGGGCTTTTTATGAATCTTTGTATTAAAAGAAATATTTCCACTCCATAATATATTTAACTTTATGTTAAATATATTAAGATGTTAAGAATAAGATGTTAAGAAAGGTTGCCAATTAATACTATTATTTCATATAAAAATACTTTGATTTATATAAAAATTTATTCTACGTTTCATCATGAGTATGTCTGTCTTGATAATTTTTCATTAGAAATTACTAATTCATTAGAAATACATGAAAGGTAATATTGATGTCTCAAATTAGCAAATAGTAGTAACGAACTAACTTTATATAGATCGGGCTGTAGTTTATTTTACTTATAATCCTTAAATAGCATATTAATCGACGTTAATGCATGCGAACATATTAATATATTCTATAAATTTAAAAAGAAATTACGTACAATATGCATGAATTACTATCAGACAGTTTCAAACGTGCTGAAGTATAAGAAAAACTAATCAGCATCTTTCCGTATAACTAGAAATATACCTAAAACGTTATAATTATTAAAACTCTTGTTATCTCCATGCTTTGGAATTAATCTATTCTTTGTCATACTTTCATACTAAGAAAATTATAAAAATACTTTTTTTAATTTGTTTAAAATGAACATTAGGTATATAGAAATTAAATTTTAAATCATATCTGTTTAGAGCAGATTTTACGTATCTTAACATTATATTACTGTACATAGGAAGTACTAATGGTGTTTCGTTTTAGTAGTATGATTTCAATTAAATCGACAAAATATAATTCCTAAGTATAAATTATAAAATAATCTCATATATATTTAAAATAGCATCTTTTATATAAAATATGTTTAAAAAATATGTAATTTTTAAGTGACACTTTACAAACTATAAAATGAACAGAAATAGATACGAAATTGAAGATAAAAATCCTTCTATGAGCATGAAAACTCATCTAGCTGCAATGTGTTAACCCATATGAAAGACAAGACAGGTTATGGGTTCATCTATGTATATACATAAGAGTGCATGAAGGTGCATTATCTATATGTGCAGCAATATCTAAGCATGTCAATAATACGTAGAAGTCCGATGGGTGCCAGGCACAATTACATGGTAACTTCAAATAACGAGCAGCTTATTTTACAACAAAAATAGCGAATACGCGACCAATATTTATCTTTAGTTCTCTCGTCTTAGACTATGCGTTTCAAAAATAAAAATCGCTTCCTTATCTAATATTACTAGAGTTCGTTTTAAAGATTAAGCAAGAAATAGAAGGATAATTATTAACAATGCTGATATGTTGTTTTATTAATATATTACTTATTTCTAAGATAAACTTGATATATTCATATCATAGATATTCGATGTGAGTAAAATGATTCCATAATTTCATATTTTTATAATTATAATCTAAAAAGTAATATTGATTTTTTATGAATAATAGAAAGTGAAATTAAGTCTAACTCATTCAGAAAAACAAGTTATACTTTAAAAACTTTATACTTTTCTTAAAATCTAATTTTGAGCATTTGCGTTTTCATTCGTTAAACTGAATTCTGTTAATAAAGTACAGTTATATCAATAAATTGCTTTTAAATAAAAATTTATTAATAATGAAATATTAAAATATATTCCATGAATATAACAGAATGATTTCATTCCTATATGACAGAATTAAAAAAGTATACGTTCTTATATAAATATGTAAAAATAATTTAATAATAAATATCATATAATTTTAATATGATATTTTTATGATATTTTAATAAATATCAAATAATTTTTTATTTAAAATATTATTTTATTCTCATCTAGAAAGTTAATATTTGTTAAAATATAATACTTTATTCAAATTAATGAAATAATTTTTTATTTTTGACTTTTTTTAATTCAATATTGAAACCTACGGCCAATAAATGGAAAATCTCACATTTACCCAAACAATAAAGAATATTCTCTGATACAAACTAATGGTGAAATTTAAGCAGTGACCTGAATATTTCAAAAAACATTCGTCAGTCTATTCACGCTTCCTTCTACCTTCAGCTCCCATATTTTTGTTTAACAATAGTGCATTTTGTATAGTCTATAGAAATATTTTAATGTACAGTTTCTGAATGTATTTTTAGCATTTCTTCCATTTCTTCTGAAATAAAAATTTCTGAAAAATCTTCCGCTTCATAAATTCATTGATTTGACAAATTTTCTTTTAAGGAATATAAGAAATAAGTTTAATCAATTTAAAAATACAGTTAATTATCAGAGTATTTCTAATGCATAAATAAAAATAAATACATCCTTTCAAACATTGAAATATTTTCACTATGTAAAAATTAACATATAAAAAAAATGATATGTACAAAGTTGTGGCAGTATTATTTTTGAACTACCTTTTAATTATTAAAATACCAAAAAAATTATCAAAAAATCAACTTAATTCATGTTTCACTATCACCTACTTTTTACACTGTTACTACTAAAGCACTAATTAAAATTTCATTTATTAAAAAATAGAAATAATAAATACATATTTTAACAAAATATAACTTGATTACTTTGACCTTAATTAATCAATCGCTCAACTTCAAATATATCTTCGCTTTTGTCTACACTTCTATTTGCATTTTATGATCTTTTCATTGTAAATTTCTACATTTTTAACTCCATAATTATCCTTTATTTCTATTAATAATCAACTAGATGAATGAAATCAAAGTTTATAGAATAATTGTTACATTACAATCTTAACCAATGCTCATAAGCAGCAAATTTCTTTCATAATGCAGAAAGTAGTATACCGTGTCAATTTTTCTCTAATTCTGCTTATAATATTTGCTATTATTTATAAAATGAGAAGTGATTTAGAGTATTAAAGTGAAAACTTATTCATATTTGTGTATATTCAAGAATAAAACGTAATTGCAAAATTATTAATTTAAATGAAATTATTAATCTTTCGAACTGATTATTAGGAGTTTGGTTTATGCTCAATTTCCAAGTATAATTAGTCTCATATCCATTATTGTTTATCACCGTAGTCGACTTATCTATATTACAATCTTTTATAATTTTATTAGCAAGAAATTATTTTATAGATGATTTTTAATAAAGATATCGTTTTTTATGTTCTTTTCTAATTTAAAACGTCGTATTTTGGAATCTATTTTGCGCATGCATTTGATTAGCAACCACTTCACTCAAAGTAAATTGAACCAAGCATTTCTGCGGCATCCAAAAGCTTTGTTTTCTTTGTGTGTGTTATGTAAAGAGCTTACGCAGGATATATCGAAAATTTATCGGATTCAATTTTATTGTTCAATGTATTATACTAATATATCCCGTCGTGAAATCGTACGCGTACATTAGCGATCCGACCGTAAGAGCTTATTTTCTCGTAAAAGCTTTCATATTCGGTAATTCACGTAGAGTAAATTACTTTTCCTCCATCTCTTAAGAATTACATAATTATAAAAATTTTGCTAACGTGCAAATAAAGTTGACAAGTTGTAGCTCAAAGCTATAGAATAATATTATATTTATATTTTTAATTTAGTGCATAAGCAAAGATATTCAGATAGTAACACATTTTTAACTTGCTTTCAAATATTTATTACAGATACATTAAAGACTCTTGAAAGTAGAAGCAAGTATACTTTCATATATTTTTTTATTTCATTTTAGTGGTAGCTTTTTTACTTGAACAAATGTAAGTTATATATTCGAAGCTTATATTTATTGATTGAAATATATAATTTTATAGACTTTTAATAAATTATTCTCTTTAAATAATATTCGTTGATATAACATTTCTTTACGGAATATTTATATTATTATGTGCATAAAAAATTTTAATAAAATCAAGGAAAATAAAAAATATTTTACAATTTATAATTTATAACATTTAGTAATAGTGTTCCAATTATATAAAGTTACTGTATTCTAATAATAGAATCATTATGATGTTATGCTGAAACAGAATTTTTTTAAACAAAATAAGCATATAAGAATAATGCCTGATTATGAAAGTTATAATATAAAAGTTAAATTTCCTAAATTCTATCTTATAATAAAACAAAAATTCAATACCTCTTAATATTTATTTATCAGTAATTTTCAATATTTAAGCACGTTATTTTCTATTATTCAAGATTTTACACAAATAATATGTCGAATTAAATAAATTGCACGAATTCTTGGTAATTCGTTTGTATATTTATTTTAGTGTAATGTATCGCTTTAGCGAGTGTCGGCGTAGGGAGCTCATATGCGGTAACACCCTCGAGTTTCCAGGAAAACTGGAGAGCGAGGGGTTAGAACGATCGAGGGGCCGTAGCGATCAATGACGAGAGAGACGGGATAATTTTGCTAGAACGCGCTGTGTTGACTTAGTATATTGTATATCACCGTGTTACATAGTTGTGTGATTTCAACGAAATTCTGAATTGACTGTAATAAAATTTTGGCAGTGACTGGGCGAAAGATTTATGATTATCACTAAGATCAATCTGTGCATTGATTTCAAAAATCTATCCAACTGAGGCGGTATCTTTGTCCCTTGCTCCTACTTGTTGTTTCCCGAGTCTGCGAACAATACTGATTATGTGGATTTACCTTCTACAAGTTGCCCTGAAAGGGCATAATTCTCTCACTGTAGTTTTAGACTAGCTTCATCGTTATTTAACATGTGACAATTTAGGTATACGCGTACGTGCCTTGGGTAAAGACATAATTATTATTCTTGTTATTTCAGGCGTTAAGATCAGACATTATTGCCTATTTAAGATTGTAAGCTTAGAAAATTCTTCGTATTATTGCTAGGAAAGGAGATACTTTTATGACTTGGAGAAATCTCTGATTTTCATACTTATATTATATTACAATTATTTACTCGATGATTTATTTACCCTAAATAATAATAATATTTGATAGAAATCGAGACTTACAGTTTAACAATAAAACAATTTGCAAACAATTTGTAAATAATTTGCAACATAAAGTATGAAATACAGAACACTTCACATTTAATTACAGTTTCAAATAACACTGATATCTTATATTTACTTATACTGTATAAACAATCATATTTTACTCTAAACAAATTCTTTTATTAAACTTTAATTAAATGCAATTCTATTAAATAAATGCACATCCACCATAAGCTGAAATACCTTTTATCAACAAAGTGTTCGATGATTTATGTTCATCGAAGTATGGAAAAGATATGATTCAGATTCCCTCTAAGCTAAACAAGAAGTATCAATTGGAAAAATCAGTGAAGTACATAAGTAGAAGAAACATGTTGAGTAATTGTGCAAGTTGCTTCATCCACCACTTTTTCAGAACTAATTGATATATTGTATATCACCGAATGGTGATATTTATAGTTTCCATATAAAAGATACAAGTAAATAAAGAGTAAAACAAATAAATAAAATTATTTCCATCTATGATAAGAGAAACTTTTAAACTTAAATAAATAAATCTATAATTAGCTGATGTTTTTTCTAATACGCTGAAAATATAATTTTCTTATTACAATATATAAAGATTAATTTATAAACAATATATACAATATATGGTTATTTTTTATATATAATATATATAAATTATATATATTGTACACAATTGTATACAATATATTTTATATACAATATATAAAAATTAATTGAGAAAAATGCTTATATTATATTCTGCGCTAATGTAATATTATAACTTAGGATTTGAATAAAAAATGATATTGCGTAGAATTTCAAATTTATAATTTATGTTACAGCTTGCTTTATTTAAGACATTTATTTAAAAAGTTAGTTTTAGTTGAAACTAATAAAATACAAAAAATCAAGTATACGTATTTGTTGTGAAAAGCCATTTATAATAAATTTATAATAAATTCATAATAATATCAATAAATTTGTTATTTTGTTAATTTAAATCTTTTAATGACATTAATGTAAGTTTAAACAATAATATTAATATTCTACTAATACTATTAATTATAGTCATATTTATAAAATCATTAGATTTTCTTTCAGAACCAAATCATGTTTTGCTATAACCATTGTACATAGTATTTTGATACTGACGACAGTGATGAATGAGTATTTATTGTAATATTCAATTGATTTTCATCGGATTTTCTATTGGTGTATTTTTATATTTATATTTATATATATACTGAAAAATACTTTTTTAAAATTTAATAAATTATACTTCATAGCAAAATCATAATTTTATTATTGAGCAGCGTATAATAGAGTATACGTCGTAATACCTAAAACAAGAATAATAATTCTTCAACAAAAATTCTTTTTTATTATTTACCTTGATAATATTTAAAGAGAATCCAATCAATATGAAGCTTCAGTTTACTAAAACTTGGCTGACATTATTCATCGAGCATTAGAATTGGGTAATTTTAAGAATTATAAACATCTTTTTCTCATTAAGTATACATTAAATTGGCATACGTGACAGAGCAATTTCAACGTACTTGTGGATTTTAAATCTATCGTGCAAGTACCTATTGGACACTAATCATGATACACTCTTATGTTCACTTTTCCACAAACGTATGTACTTAAGTAGGTACGTATATTTTCTAGGAGTGTATGTCAGGCGGATTGTATAGTGCGACTAGCAAGAATGGAGCGCGCCTTAGGGTGTGTCCTAATTATAGTGCCGGCGCCTGATAAAAGATCCCTGATATACGTACCAATACATATATACATATATATATAATATTATTGTGTGTGTATACTCACGTGTATGCGCATATTCATGGATATATATTTATTTACAGATATAAATCACATTATTCTTGAAAAATAACGTCTTCCGAATAATTAAATATAGACTTAGGTCTCTCTTATTTCCATTACTGTATTTTTTTTCAACTGCCGTTGTTACGCTTATAGAAAGAGTGTGTATAAGAAGTGTTCAAGATGAAAATTTGTACAGATAAAGGTTGCCCTCACTACCGCCAGGCATTCCTTTTGTTCAAATTAATATTATTCTTGTTGATAGTATTTTTACATCTAACTTAATTCTTTTTCAAAGTATGCTTTTAATCACGATGATATCTTAATGAACTACCAATTTTATAGATATATGAAAAATAATAAAATTAATGTAGATTCTGTAGTACTCATTGCTTTCAATAACTTTGCAATAATTTATTTATCATTCTGTAACTTGATAAGCTACACAATACTAGATCCTATATTCTATATAGGATTGATATTAATTATAATCAATTTAATGGTTTTGCAATAATTTGATTACATCAAATATTTAATAAAATAATCATGATTGTATAATGGTACTATTCTATCAATGTTCATAAAAAACATTAACGTAGTTATATCAACGTTGATAAAGCTATTTGAAAATTGTATAGATTCATTCAGTATAATAGTAAGAAACATCAAAAGCTTTTACACAAAGAGTACGTAAGAAAATTAAGTACAAAAAAATTGTGTCCTTTATAAAAATACGCACAAATTACTTTGGAAGCTTTTTCGTTATAATAAAATTAACGAAAGATTAAGTTAGATTTCACGAGTAATAACAAATAACATCGTCAATTTAGATATACAAATTTAGTTCTATAAAGATTCATATCCTAATTAAAATAAAGGATAACATACTTTTATTGATTTTTTCTTTATTAATAATGAATATTTATTATAGTTATTGCTTTAATAATAGAAAAATAAGTATTACGGTTTATGATTTTTTTAATGTAACGCTTACAAATATTATGTTACATATAACACTTTAATCGTAAAATCTTAACAAACAGTTAAACCTGTTTCTAATAGATAGTGTATATACCTTATTATTTTAATTTAATATTTATAACGTTTAATATTCTTGCATTAATTAAATTAGTATTGATCATAGGAGTATATTTAGTAGTGCATAAAAGATAATCTAAAATATAAGAATAATTTAAGTTTATAATTTAATATAATAATTTCGATTAAATATAGAATAGATAATTTTAAATGTATGCTAATTTAAATTATAATTGCAATTCAATATGACAATAATAAAATAAAATGGAATAATTTCATTATACAAAAATTACTAATCATAAATATGAAAATCTTTAAAATATTTTAAAATTGTATGTACAGTTTATTACAACTAATAAAAAATTTGATTGTTACTGCGTGCGATTTTTCGAAAGCGTTCATATTCGTATTTTATTCAATTACGTGAATATAAAATTTATTTTTTAAGAAGTAACAAACTTTTCTCTAAATGTAATAATTGATCATTACTTTTTCTAAGAAATGCATTTTTTACTCAAAAATTTTCATAACTAAAGATATATAATTTTAATTATCTCATTACAATTAATATTTTTTGAAAAAAAACTTACAGTCTAGAAATGTGCTATTAAATCTATTTAAATTTTTAAACTCGTGAAATATGTACTTTAAAATTAGACAGCTATCATTATATTTGAGAATTTAATTCTGAAATGGATAAAAACAATCAATTTCTATAAACAATATGCCAATATTTTACGGTTGTTATTGAGTGGAGGTATTACGTTACGAAGTTGTTTGCTTTGGAATTTGGCAAGACGTCATATATATAAAATATACAATATATACATGTATATTCACAGTCTGGGAACTCGAGAATGTTTTACTAGTTACCAACTCATTGTGATGATAATGTTATTATGCGCTTGACAGAGAAATGTGAAGAAAGAAATGATAAATCGCGTTCGGAATTCCTGATGACGAGATAAGCGATAAATGTTTCAGTAAAATAAGAGAAGAGTGAAGTTCGTTTTCGCGACACGTGCGCATTTCATAGTATTTCTGTTTTATTTTCTTGACACACAATCTACGACAAGGATAAAGAAGTTTCCAAAGGTTTCGGAATAAGCTTTCGATCCCTTACGACTATCAAATTTCCGAGCGAACTTTTATATTTAAGGGTTTACTGTGCACTTTTCCCTTATTCATGACAGCTAATACATCTATGTACATATATATTCACTAAAACTTTTAAAATAACATGTATTGATATATTTTTCTATCACGCCCAATTTTTCTTTTTTTATACTTGAATACGCAATTATACGAATTATGTTGCTCAATTAAAAAGAAAAGAAACATTGGTATGAAATTTTTTCTACTTTTATTATATATTTTTCTATGATTTAATTTGACACATGAAATGACAGCATAATGAATCAACTAAAATAAAGCAAATAAAATAAAGTAAATAAAGGGTGTTTTTAAGAGTTTTAATCAATAATTTTTATTTAAATATTTATTAATTTATTTACATAAAATCAACTGATTTTTATATAATATTTTATTTTCTGTATTAAAAATTTTTCAATTTAATCATTCTGAATAACAAAACAGATCAAATTAAATGAATATGTATAAATCTATATCGTAAGATATTATAGTTGTATACATTAAAATATATTGATTGACTTGTTTGAAAACCATTAAAACAATTTTTTTATATCCTCAGAGTATGAAAATTAAAATTCCATTAAAATATACTTTATAATGAAATTAGAAATATTTTAATAAAAACAAAGAAACATAGGTGGAAAAAGAAAAAGAAAAATATTAATTGAAAAAAGCTTTTAAAGTAGATATTAATGAAGAAATTTACGTCGTAAAAATCCACTACATGAATAGAGATTGAAGATTTGATATTAGAGCGATATCAATATACTTTTTATAACATCAAATTTGGCGATACTATTTAAAATAAACAACCGAATAAAATTAAAAGAACAATAAAACAAAAATCTTATAAGGTAATTATTCTTTTTGTGAATAAGAATCAATATTTCATATTAAATTATAACTATATATTATATGTTAAAATAGTTGCAAAAATTTAAAAAAATTTCATAAAATAATGTGTATTCATATATTTAACCTCAGTATAAATTGTGGAAGTATTAAATAGTTAATAATAATATATTAACATTTATTAAAATTTTATATTAATATATCCTATATTTTTATTATGATTATTTAGAATTTTTAAAAATATTACTAACATTCTGTGAACCTATTAGCTTAAGCATATTGATAATCTTAACACTACATAATAAATTATCGTATTGCAGATGTGTATTTATTTCAATTTTTTTATGATTTATTCAGTACTAAAACTATTATTATTATATTTGTATTATTCAATACAAAAATAGTAAATAATAACAAATCCTGGGAATATTTCATCACAAAAAGAATATTTTTATCGAATGAAAAAATCTTTTATTATTTTTTATTTAAAAATATTTTAATGAAAATATATTTTAACAAAAAAATATTTTATTGAAAAAAATATTATTGATTTAAATTAATCTCTGTTATTTAAATAACAGATTAGTATCTGTGATATCAGGTACATAAATGTACAACCAGTTTTAATAATATAAAATTAAAAGTACGCATTAAATAATCAGATTCAATTGAAAACTAATATATTAAATAATAAATTATAGTGTCTAAATTAGATAAACTATTAATAAGTCAAGTGGTTATCGTTTTTATTTGATTTTAACAGTGAAGAAAAGGAAAGCGGTAGAGTTTATTGGATAAAAAAAAGCAAATTCAAATATCCGCAAAAATATAAATAATAGAATTATATTTATTGAATTTATTATCTATCTTACTCTTATCTAAATAGATATAACTTTAGAAAGTATAAAATTTCACAATTTTAACAAAAATATGTTTCTAGTTTAGTAAGCACAATAGATACGGTGACTCAATGAATAAATAAGTAGAATAAGCCACGTGTGGTAAGACACAGAAAACTCCTTCACCTACGACTCCTTTTACCCTAGTAATTCCATTTCAATTATGCAGCGTTGTCTAGCTACAGGAATTTTTATTTCTAAGATCATTTCTAAATAAGTGTCAGACTTACCTTGCGTGGTTGTGAGATCAGAAGAGGAGGAGTCCGGGAGCCCAAGGACAGCCGCCGGTAATAATAACATCAACAGCAATGGCCATCGTAAGTTCAACGGCCTGCTCACGGCTGTTGCACCTGATTTCCAGCGCATGACGCCGCCTCGGCGCCGACGAGGTTCCTCTTCGTCTTGGATGTGAGCTTTCCCGCTCCTTCCGGCGGTGATGTCGTGGCTGCACCTTCCTCCTGGGCTGGCTCGCGTACGCTACTACTGCCTCGATGGCCAGGGTTGGGCTGCTCACGCTTTAACGACAGCCATGATAAACAAAATACAAGGTGCGGACGGAAATAAATGATCCACGGACAAACGGTATTTTGTAAGTAATATTTACTTCTATTGAATTTTCAAGCTCCTAGATTTATTTGGTACGGAAAACGTGAAAGATTTTATCACGTTCATTTTAATTATCTTCATGCAAGCTCGACTTGAATAAATATTAGAATTTTTTCGTAAACATTTTTTTATAAATACTTAAGTTTAACAATAATAAATATTTAAAACAACTATCGTTTCTATCTATACAGAAATATTTTATTGTTGACTCTATTAAATTTGAAATATTACTTTTCTTGTTAATTACAAGTAGCATTAATTTAATTGATTTAGCTTCAACACAAATTAACCTTAACTAAATAGCTTGGAATACGAGATATTCTTAAAAAATCAGGTTTTAAATGCATACATGTATATCTGCTCTTAATTATTCTATCTTTTTTATACAAATAACAACAAATGAAAATATTTCTTCTAAATATTAACATATAAATCTGAATGTAGCTTTATAATCGATATCATAAGTTATTAAAAGCTTACAATGTTAATGTAATAAAAATTAATGTCTTGATTTTTTATCTAGAAATTATATCAAATATTTATTATTAATAAATCTATTTCAATGTAAACCATTACTTATTGATAAATAAAATGATAAATGTCAAGCATTGATGAAGTATAATTATTCCATAAATTTGTTTAAATAATGAACTTTTTAATCGCAAATATTATTACTCTGTATTAAAATATAATATGTGTATCCAGTAAACATAAAAATAATTTTATTAAATTTGTAATTGAGACCATTATGAGATGTTCTTTTAAGATGATATTCTTATTAACTTTAATAAATCTTTAGATGCATATAAATATATATACTTTTTCCATGTACTTTAATTTTAATTGCCTTAAAGTTAAATAAAGACTAAATTTCTAGAATTCAAACATGACATTGTAGCAGAAAACTTTTTTAATTAATAAAAAATGCATCAAGTATTATTATTTTAATCTACATGTATGTTACATAACTAACTTTATATACATTTAAATTTAAAAAGCAAAATGTGTGAAATAAAAAAAAAGCGTTATTTTTTAATGTATACTATTTGAAATAAGTGTAAGTACATTAACTTTATTAATCAGTTATATTTACTTTATGTTAAGTACAACATTAATTGTACATGTTCTTTTACATAATATGTAAGCATATAATATTTTAATTATTTATATTAACATAAACTCATATGGTATATTTCTATTCTAATACTATAAAAAAAATCTTTGCTTAATATAATAAAAATCTCTTCGGTAATATAAGTGAAAATCACATTCTTATATTTTATTTATGAAATCATAATTTCTGCTACTTATATATTTCTATTTGATGAATCATTAAAATATTATATCAATTTTGAAGAAAACTTTTGATACAATTTATTATACTCTTATCCAGGATAAAGACCATTTCGAGCAACTTCTTCTGTATATATAAATGTAATCAGTTCGTATTTTTCTATCTTTTCTCATAAATTTCTTTTTACAAGTGATAAATAGTTCTCATAGATAAAAAGCGTGCTCAAACGATGTGCAATTATTAGAATGAATAGCATTATGAATACAAGGGACAGAAATTTTTTGCCGATATTTGCATAGACATATTGCTGGAATCATACTCTATCTTTCTAATAAGTCTTCAATTTTATAATAAATTAATTTAAAATTAAAATTTCTTTTAAATTTATACAATTCATTAGAAAAATCTTAGATACATTATCTAGATTATTAATATAAAAAGATTTTATATAAATAAGCACTATTAAGTATACATAAATATTCGTTAAGAACTTTAAAATAAATGAATAAATGATATTTTACTAAGAATAACAATAATTAAAGTTCAAAAAATAATTATGTATATATACAAATTATATCATATAATATCGTATCACTTACATTCGTTAAGTTTACATTACTTACTGCTTATCAAAATGACTCTATTTTATTTCAATTCTTTTTTAAATACATAATCTTATAATTCTTTCAATACAGTATAATTCAAAAAACTACTCATATACTTACTCATATTTCATTGGTAGAATTTCTTTTTTTACAATTCAAAAAAAAATAAATTATTTATTTTATTTTGTGTTACTATTTTTTAATTTAATACATTAGTTAATGTCTAATTTCTTAATAATAACCATTTAAAAGTATTTTTATACGTATTAAGTATGTTAATTCTCTAAATACCCTAACTGAAATTTTTTGGATTTATTTAACAATATTCTTATCTTTTAAAATATCATGTCTTCTAATTTATAAATTAAAGATTAATTACGTGGACATTGTCATTATTATGGGTCATCGATTTGATATGTTTCAGCATCAAAGCATTTCACCCTTAGTATCATAAATACCAGCTTGTGTCATGCTACAAAAACGTAATATAAAAAACTGCTAAAATATTGACTTTTCTATTTAAAGTGTAAATTACAATATATAAATAATGCCTATTTTAAATAACGAATTAGAGGCATAACAGTTTATCAGTGGTAGATTTATTTACAAGTTTGAAGTTTCTTCGAAAATTAGACGAAATTCGAATATTAATTAATAATAAATTATTATAATAGTATATCAACATTTTTTAAATTAATATTAAAATTAATATAAATGATACTCATTAATTTACGATGTGACTTTCAAGTAATCGTTGTACGTATAATTTTTATACTATCATTTTTGCATTGAATCAATCTACTTATTTGAAAATTTGTTATTGAAAATTAATATCGAACAGAAGCTATCTAAAATATAATTAAACACATTGAAATTAAATAAACTTGATACAAATATTAATATTCCTCTTTCTTATAAGTATCAACTTTTTTTTAATGAAAGGTAAAAACAAAGTTTTAATTCGACGAAGAGAATTTTTATTGAGTAAACTGACGTAAAGGGAAAAAAAGCACTGAGTAAGTTTGAATGCAGTTTTATTTAAAATTAACTGAAGGTTATTATAGCACAACCAACACGTGCAATCCCATATACACGGCATATTACAGCACGATATATCTGAAAAGAATATATTAATTGGGTGCACGATGGTACCATCGCACTGACGTAAAAAACTACCAGACTGCTGCAAAACAGTCTAAACTCGTACATACACAAGTGACATGTACAGTGCACGAACGGCATCCCAACACGTACGCGACAAACATCAATTCAACACGCGGTGAAAAAGTTGCTCGAAAGTAACGCGTCACGAGGACAAGCAATACATAAGCGTAGCAGAAGATGATGTAAGAGAAAATCGCTAATACCCAACGCCGTCGGAATCACATCTCTTGTCGTTCAAGCGCTCTTCTCTCCTCGCGCTCCAGATCGATCTTATTCCAGAGTGCGCTGCATTGTAGTCGCAGGCAGCTCGCGCTCCGTGATCTTCTTTATTATTAAAAACATATGTAGATATTTCCACAAAATCCTCAGACAGGTAGAGCTGACCGAGAGATAAAGAGAGAGAGAGAGAGAGACAGAGAGTGAGTGACAAAGAAGCGTTTTTTTGCTCAAAGAAAACTATAATATGGATAAATTAATAGCAAATTGATGACAAATACGTAAAAGACTCAATGTAACAATCTGTCATTAGTGTTTGTAAAAGAAGGCTCATATATTTATTATACATTTGGATTACTTTTAAAACTTAGAAATATTAATCTTTAGTAATATATAATATTATTAAACTTGTAAACATTAAAAACTTAACATTTGTTCAAAGGTCAAAATGGATTTGCAGTTAACTTTTATTAATGTATTCAAATCTACTTCTTTTAATAAATTTAAAAAATACGAATAAGCAAATTCATACATTTTTATATTTTTACTAAACATTTTAAAAAATTCTACTTTATTATGACTTTCAAACTTTAAAAAGAAATAATAAAATTTCTCTCTTTGTATAATATTCTAAAACTTCAAATAGATTATTTATGGAATTTTGTTTTAACTACTTGACAAAGTTGAAAAATAGTCTAATAAATGGATTTCACCTTTTGAACAGTATGTAAAAGTTCGTCTTCTTTATATACGCTTATTATTGAATATTTTTTTCATCAATTCGTAACTAAAAAATATATGTATCTGCTGTTATTTAAGACATTCAATAAATATATTCGCGAATGTACACAGAATCGAATCATCAATATATATTAATGATTGCAAATATAGATAAATGTGTACTTAGCAAAAAGCACAGCTAAGAATGAAAGTACAATGTAAGAAGTCTCGGTTCTACCACTCTTCATTGAAAATTCTCTTTGTTTCCTCGAATATTTTGCACTCTTCTTCCTCTCTCTCTCTTCCTCTATCTGCATCCCTCTTTCTCTCTTTTTCTTCTTTACCTTCCTCTCTTTGTTTCCTTTCTCGTTTTTTTCGCAATTTCTGCGTGCACTTCCGTAAAGAACTTCCGTAAGGCGCGTGCGCCCGTTTTCGCGAACGTAACAGGCTAAAGACGTCGCGACGAATCTCCCCCCGTTCGCAGGGCAGAGGCAACGGCACTACTCTGGCTGGGGTACGCGTCGCACCGGCCAAGCGTCGGCGTCGCGACGCCTGCCGTCGTCACCGCCGCAACCGCCACCGACGTCGAGGCGTCGACGCTGTACGATAGACCCCCTCTTGTCGGCCTACCCCTGCGTACATGCGCTGCGTCTATCGCGTGCACAACGACAAGGCTTGCTTTATGCGATGCCCGCTCCTGCCCGACCCCCTGATAACTGAGTATGCATACGGTTGCTCGACTTTCCCTACTCGCGTTCATCGAAAATTCGAGAATTTTTCCTGATTTACTTCTTCCAGTTTTTCAGAAAAATGTAGCTTCAGAACGTGTACGTTTGATTAAAACATTGAACTTTTGATACCTTATTCGATGCTTTCAAGGTGAATAATTCATTGATCATGGAAAATCTGGTATAATGAGCGAGACTATTCTAATAATCGAGTAATGTTATCTTTATTTAATTTTAATTACATATTTTTTACTGAATCACGATGTACAAATTATGTATAGTATACTCGTCAAATCTGATATGATTTTACAGTTTCTACCTTATTATCATTTTATTCGATCTTTAAGAAACTGATTTACGGTCATTTTACTTACTCCTTGCTATTTCTGGAATTCTTCAATAGCCCTTAAAAGATCGTAATTCAAATTTTATCGTATTTCTAAATGTCATTCTTAATTACCTTATTCGGATTCTAAACATATCAAAATTCTTTATCATATTCTTTATTACATTGCTACATATTATCACGAATTTAATCATTGTACATTTTATTTGACTCTGCAGTCTTTATTTCACTTCGAAAGGTATTTACGAAAATTTATTTATTTATTTAGGCTTAGTTATATTAATAATTAGTTTCAAAAGTTTGGCTTGCTATTTTATCTGAAATTAATCAGTTGAAGTTGAAATGATTACTTTCATTACAACCTTTTCATGAACTTTAAATTTTTTTAATCTAATAATATCGATCTAATAATAATATTTAATGCTTTTTGAAAGATAACCGAATGAATTACAAAACGGTAAATAAATTTAATAGTTTTGCATTTTTTCAAAATATTCCATTTGTAAGAAGTTTAAAACATTATTCTTTTATCTACTGATAAACGAAATAATTTTCTGGAGACATATTTTTTTTCGTAAAAGCGTGAACAGGGCTTACTAATATAAAAATTTAAAAACAAGAAATTCTTCATCTCCGAAAGATTTTAAAATATGCAGCATGAATAGAATCGTTATATATTGTGATTTTAACATAGCCCATCAATTCTACTTATTTCATAAAGGTTCCATGTTTTCGAGTCGATCGCTTGCCAAATTTAAAAAATTTAACTAAGTTTCATGTGTTTCTGTCCAACTGCAAAAACTATGATTAACAATGTGCAGTAATTCAGGCTTTCTGCAGAATATATTTACTGGAGTCAAAAAAAGTAGTCAAGCATAAATGTTAGAATAAACGATTGGCTCCACTTCTTCATTAAGCTCAGTAGTCTACTCTGTCTTTGAACCACTTCTCGTGACCGAGTGTCTACCACAGTGGGACTAAAGTGCCGATGTACGGCTCTTTTATACTCGAGCTTGGGATACAAAGAATAAAGAAACTGAAGAAGAGAGATGGGAGATCAAACATCCAGAGAGAGAGAGAGAGAGAGAGAGAGAGAGAGAGTGGGAGGGAGCGAGAAAGGTGAAAAATATAGTCAATTTAATTATAAATCTTTTACCAAATGCCAAAAAGTTAAGAATACATTGAGTTTTCGGTCGTCTTTAGTATTTCAGTAACATTTTTGGTGTATGTTGCTAAAGTCAAGATACATACAAAGAGTTTTTCAAGAAATAAAATTCAGCCTCTAATCATTACTTTCGTGGCTTAATTCTTTTAACTTTAGATTTCTTCTTGATGGTACTGTAAGGACCAATTGATCTTGGATAGTTGCAGATAGACTTCTTGGATAGACTGCGTCACGTTTGTAATATAAAAACAACATTTATAAAATGAAAAATTAGAGTGATAGGAGTGATTATAAAATAAAATATTTTTATTGCATTTTAGATTTATAAACATGGAGTACTTGTTATTCTTTTTAAAATCTCAGAAACATTATGAGTTGATATTAGTGTTACACTTACTGATTTAGGTAATAACAAGAAACTTGATATTATTACTCAAAATATTTCAGTGCAATAATAATTTTCAATAAGTTTTACTAAAGACATAGTATATTTTTTTTTTTCAAAAGTTTCTTTTTTTTGATTTTTATTTATATTACTGAATTAAATTCATTTTTTCAAAGTTAATAATATATTTCTCATATAAAAAAATAAAATAATACATTACGCATTTATGAAATTATTTGAAATCACCCTAACTAAAAATGCAATTGTATGTATTGAAATAAAAAATTATTTCAATTTTTCTAGATAAATTCTGACACGCATTTTATATGCAATTAAATAATACTAAATTATATTGTAAATAGAAGAAACCTTGAAATATTTTTTATAAAATATATCTTACAAGGTTGTTCAAGATTTAATGCTTCTAGTTGATTGCTGTATTATATTGAGAAATATAATTTATTTATTTTACATCAAGGATTCTGCAATAGAAATGATAGTTTTTAACAGAAATTAAAAATAATAGAATTTAATGTATGATATTTGAACTTATATAAAATAAAAATATTCATATATTTACATGAACGCTTATTGTGTAAATATAATTATTTATTTGTACTTATGTTGTGTTCTTTGTTACTTTTGGTTTATTCCTAATTTGTACTTGGAATATAATTCTATATAATCATAATAGAGTATTTTAAACAAAGAAATATACAATTACTAAACCTAACCAAAAAATGTACATATAAATTTTAGTTTCAAATTACATGTCCGGAAATTTGAGTTATACAACGCTGAAAATAAAAAATATTTCTTTATAAAAAAATATTTGTTTTCAAACTAACGAAATTTTCTGATTTATAATATTTTAATTATTATTAAATAAATGATTTTTTAAGTAACATAATTTCTTATAAACCTTATTAATTTAATGGCTAAAGGTTGTTTATTTTACACAAAAGATCTCCTAAAATTGTATAAACAAGAAATTTTTAAATAATAACTCTCACTCTAATTCTTTTATAAGAATTAAATTTATTATTAAAATTGAAAAAAATATAAGATATATATGATTTGTTATAAATTAAAAAACAGTAATACTTTCATTTTATCTATTATTATTTTTATAATGCACTATATTAAAAAATTTTATGATTAAAAAATTTTTTCTGTTTAACCAAGCTATAAAAAAGAAAATTTTAAATAAATTTATGATCTTTTTCGTGTTAAGAAAAATGTCTAAATCTACAAAAAGTGTATACATTTTTTAATGCAATTATAAAATACTCTTTTACGTACCTTTATGATTAATAGATAAGTAACCTAAAAGAAATCATAGTACTAGTGTAATATAATCATTTGTAGTTTTAGAGAAACAATAAATTTTATATTTGTATTTTCGGAATCTGATTAATGAAAGACAAAGTAATACTAACATATATATTTATACCAGAAAAAATTATAACTTTTAAAATTGATAGCATTGAGATTTAATCAAAAACTTTATATTTTTTAACTAAAAGAGTTTAAGTGAAAAACGATTAAAAAATAAAAATAAAAAATAACAATAACACAAACTGAAAATTATATATGATATCCAATACGTAAAAGATATATTTTAGATTTGAAGTAGAAATAGTTTTTTAGTAATTTGTTCTTTGACATATTTCATTATTTATAATAATAAATTTAAAAGAATAGTTTAATAATCTTTATTAAATATATTAATAAGATTTTATAATTACAAAAATTTATTAAATACATTCATCATATCTTCGAAAATAAATCTTTCTGATATCTACCTAAGAAACGTAAATTTTTATTTAATTGAATGATTTTATTTGAAAGTTATTGAAGTAATATAATTATCTATTAATTAATTTTAAAAAATTACAAAGTTTCATTTAATTAGATTCAAAATCAATTCTTTTTCAGTGATAGAATTTATTCTTTGGTTTCATATTGATAATTTGAAATGTAATAAAAATGCTAATTATTCTTCAAAAAGATGAATAAGCTTACAAAAATGATTTATAACAAATATAATTAATGGTTCATATGTCATATTTAAAGACTGTTAAAGACTATGCTTTACTTATGTAATTCAAAAATACAATTATACTAAACGCATATATGAAACTATGAAAAAAATATAATTTATGGATAATTATATTAGCACAACATAATTATTTATTATCTCAGTAATTGAAAGCAGATTACATATTAAACATAAACAAGATTTTTTTCGAACATGCTATTTTCAATTTTTGCAGACAGAAGATATAAAAATTTTTTAGACGATTTACTACAATTTAGAAATATATACCTTATGTAAAAAAAAACTGTACACTTTAAAATATCATATATGCAGAAATATATTTTCAGAAATTTATACACTTTATATATTATCTCATGACATGAAACAAGAAATAATTATTTTTACCATATGTAAGAATTATTTACCACACAACCCATATCCAATATTTTCACCAATATTTTCACTTATATCACTTATTTATCAATATAATTAATTTATCTCTGTTTTATAGATGGATAGGTCAAGGTAAATACAATTTTATTTACATATAGCGAAATTTTTATGAGCATATCCTTGAGCAATTTTCGTGCACGACAAAGTTTTTGTTGTTGCCTGCATTTTTTTCTCGAACCAAATAAATTATTTAAATGGCAGTTACTTTATTATTACTTTGATAGACTAGAACTTTATAGCTGTATACTCAAATTATACCAATTTAAATAAATGTAATAAAATAAATAAAAATCAGAGTTTTTTATGTAGTAAAATAAATATGAAAAACAAATAACTTTAAATAGAACAAAAATTATTAAATAGTAGCTAGATTTATTTTTTGATACATATTAAATATATCAAAATACTTCATCTAACTTTTATGACAAATCCTAAGCATAAATATTACTTCAAATATTTTGGATGTAAAACAAATTTTTATAAAACTCCGCATACAAATGACACATAAAATGATTTATTTCATTTTCTCTAAATATCTACAATTCTTATAATTATTGATTTTAATTTAGAAGGATTTCGTGAAAGTGAACTAAACAAAATTGAAATTTTTATTTAAAATATAAATTAATAAATACTTTTTAAAATAATTATAGTGCAAGAATTCCCTAAAACGTCGTATTCATAATTAGTACAAATAATAACTTTGAAAATATTTGTAAAATAATTAAGATGTTATCGACATTTATAACATGTTATTGTATCCATACTTGAAAAACGATTGTGTATGTCAATAATAATTGAACCTTATTTAAAGATTTTAAGAGTTTTAGAATGAAATTTGATTTCAGAGTTAGTTTAGATTTTTAACATACATATGTTTAAAATAAATAATTATAAATTAACATATATAAATAAAATCTTATGTGTAAAATGCAATATTACATAGTTAGAAGAATTTAATTATTAAGACTATTGCAATATCTTTTATTCGTATTAACTTTTTTGGTTTAATTAAAATTTTTTGGTTAATTTTAAAGAATATGTACCAACCATTCATTTTAATTGTTATGGAAGTTAACTATTAAAAATTTTGTTTCATAATATACATTTGAATAATTATAACCAAAGAATTTTGTAGCACTACTTGTACCCAAATCATGCTCACATCTTAAATTATAATTTAAAAAATTGAAATCCCATTAAATTTTCATTTGATTAAATATGTTATTTGTTTCTTTACTAAATTTTTAGTAAATTTTATTTTTAAGAAGCATCATATTGCTTTTATGCTAGTAAACAACTTTCCTTTTTTGATTGGTACACATTGAAATCTGCATGATGCCACTATGACAATCATTGATAAATTGTTGCTCGCTAAAAACCTGTTTTCTTATGTGTTGTGGACCAACATCACGAAGGAAGCAAAACCCGTAATTCTACGTGCTTAAATTATGCGAGCGAGTGGCCCACTTTTACCTTTTTCACTTTAACCAATCTCCCTGTCCATTTAAAAAACGTGCTAGTCTTATGTAATACTTCGTTCATTATTTATTTGAAAATATATGTACCTTATGCATAGATTCTGAAGTAAGAGGGTCTTATAGAGAAATAAAGTAAAAAACAAGGAAAATTGTTCACACGGAACTATTACAGTAAAATCGATCGGTTAATTATCCAATGAATTATTTGAAGATTTTAAATGCTGTATTTAAAATTAATTGAATAGTTTACATGCTGTAGAATCAACAACAATTTCCTTAAAATTAGAAATATATAAATACCATAAATTGATATATTATATGTAGCATGCATAAATAAATCCAAGTGACGGATAAACTGTTTCTTTATTATCAATATTTTATTATTATTATTATTATTATTATTATTATTATTATTATTATTATTATTATTATTATTATTTTATTATTATTATTATTATTATTATTATTATTATTTATCAATCTTTATTATCAATATTTTATTTACTGAATAATTCTTCCTTGAAAACAACCCTATTCAGATATTATATATGATTACTTTCTTTTTTGTATTTTCAATACATTAAATAATCATTATGCATTGTTTTAGAGAATTAAATTAAAAATTAAATAATCATTATGCATTGTTTTAGAGGTATTGATAATTTTTAT
This sequence comes from Wiebesia pumilae, assembly GCA_018907045.1. Classification (NCBI taxonomy): domain Eukaryota; kingdom Metazoa; phylum Arthropoda; class Insecta; order Hymenoptera; family Agaonidae; genus Wiebesia; species Wiebesia pumilae. Next base: position 319,456 of record JACCHZ010000147.1, on the reverse strand, counting down.
TATATCTATATTTTTACAACTTATTCATTTACGGTTTATTTAATTAAAATCAAATAGTTTATATAATATTTAAGAAAAATTTAATATCCTTCGGATCTTTAATAATATAATTTTTATAAAAATAAATGAAAGAAGAATAATTACAAAACAACGTTTATATTGAAAAAATAAAAATAGAATATTAAATATATTAAAAATAATTAATAAATACAGAAAATATGTCGATAAAATAATTACACAATCGTAAGTCTAGTGGAAATAGAAAATATGTAAATCTATCATTGAATATGTACATTATAACTTTTACGAAAAAAGAAACAGAGATAAACGTATTAGATTAGTAAATAAATTTCGGAAAGACTGAAAGCAGTTTTTTAATGGGGATTTTTTATTCTTCTATATTTAATATATATATTATCCAAAAGTAAAAATAATCGGCAACACGTTCAAAATGAATTTTCATAAATGGAATATAATATTACGTTTCCTGTTAATAAGTTGTCAGTCGGTTCATTAATTAGTTTATCTCGCCAAATTCTATTTTATTATTAAATAAAAAGACTATTTATTATCACTGAACTGTATTTTTGGCTAACGCCTTCATTTTGTTCGCGATATTAAATAAAATATTAGTTGTTGAGAATACTTCATCTTTGAGAGTAAGTATTAAAAAAAATGATTTGGAAATCTTACGAAATAGGTGATTCTTTTGAAAAAAAAATGTATCCAGTATGAACAAAGCTTTCTTTTGTTATTCAATTATTGGAATAAATGTAAATTTTATCTTATCCATAAGGTTTTTAAACATACATTTTTATTAGTATCTGTTAAGTAAGTCAAAATCAACTTTTTATTTTATGATTGATCCTAAATTGGTGTAAAGAAATTTAAGACATTCTAACTTATTCAAAAAGTTCTTCAAAATTATAAGGACGCTAATTGAAAATAAAGCTTCCAAAACTATTTTTCTCTCCTTAATCATTTCTACTTTCTTAGATAAACATGAATTATTCACTCTAACTAAACAAACCATTTACTGTAGGGCTTTTCTTTGATAAAAATTCTATTATACTAATTTCTCTGTAGGCTCTATAATGCAATTTCCTTCTCAAAAACATTCTCAAGTATGATATACTTTAATAATATATATTTCAATAAATAAAGCAAATTATAATGTATATGATAATTAAAATTAATATAAAACTACCGAAACGTTTCATTTCAAAAAGTAATAATTATCACACAACGTAAGAATTGAATCATTAAGTCCTTCCAATCCATTTCTTTTTTGTCCACATACGCCACATCCATTGCAAAGAAATAAAAAAATATAGGTCTCATTGAGTCATTGAAGTGGGCTTCAATGACTCTTTTAACTTGATTTTTCAATTAGACTGACTTCCTAGACTTTTCAACATGTAGGCCTACTCCAGAGGAAAATTTACGTTTACTGCAAGTAAAAATAAATCATGAAAACCTGACTAATATTTTATATTTTTACATTTTTAGGCAAAAAGTAAAAAAACTTTTATTTACGAAGAAAAAGCTTCCAAATTCATAGTAATTTTATACATGATTGTTGGAAAAAAAATATCTATATATTTAAATAAGAAAATTTAAATTAAATTTTCTTTTAATTAAATAAGAAACATAATTTTATATATTGTCTTGAAAGTAGAATTTTTATAAGTAAGTTATTACAAAAGACTAAAATACATGATAGCAATTACCATATATATATTTATTATTATATATAGATTTATTTCTAGCATATCAATAGTGCTGGGAAAATTGAATATTGTTTTACAAAAACAAAAACATTCTTTATTAATGCACTTTTTACATTAATATTTAATTATAAATTTATGATAATAATTCTTAATAAAGCATTTATTGTACACGAACTTCGAAAAATCTTTCTCATGAAAATTATATTATCAATAAAAGAATATTTATTAAAAATTAAGATTATTAATCATGAGAACACATATTATATTCATTCAATATTAAGAAATTATTCATATGCCATTTCATAATCAATATACTTATTTTATGATATTTTTTAAATATGCTAGAAAAGTAATAAAAATTCGTTACTATTATTTAATGCTCTATTCGGCATGAATAATAACATAAAGTATAACGATAATTCATCAATATACTATATTGCGTCAATTATTTCGAAAGAAATATGTATAATTAGTAAGAATTAAATTACCTGCCTTTGATGAAGTGAAGAAAATATGTTCTATGTTGTTTGGATTAAAATTATGCAAAATGCAATTAGTAATGACATATTATTAATGTTGCATGTACATTTGTAATTAAAGAATAAGATACCTACTAATATAAATGTTATGTTATATTATTAGAAATTCATTTTATATTGTAAGTTATGAAAATATATAAATATCATATAAATATTATTATTTACTGTAAAAATATAAATGTATAAGTATTTTCATTTCACTTCTTTTACAATTTAATAATCTTTTACGAAAATAATAATCTTAAGTTATAATATTAATACTGGATGAATTCAATGGGCGACCTGTGATGTAATTTCCGACCAGAATGTGGAATAGTCTTTCAAAACGGTGCCACTAGAACAAAATAAACAAGTAGAAAATTAATAACTATTTTATTCGTGTAAATTCATAGTTTTATTTCAAAGTAATTAATATTATGAATAAATGTTATTTTTATATACACATTTTATTGTGTATTTGATATGATCATAGTAAAGAGATACCTATGAAGGAAAACTATTTAGTGTACCAAAAAAAACTCTTTAAAAATATATATTATTCTACCTACAAAATATCTGTGTAATTTTTTTAAACGAAATTCTACATAGTTTCAAAAAAAAGTCGAAATCCAAGCGTGCATCAAGTTATCTACTTGTGCGCTGTATATTTGACGGTGCATCAAGTTTCTAACTATTTTTATTATAGAATTAGGAGAATATCTATGACTCACTTCCCTATTTATAAGTGTACGTATACATACCTATGTCTATATAATTGCTCTCTTCGTAGTGCGATTGTGAAACGTTTAAACTGTGTTATTTCTAACTTTCTAGCTATTATTCTAGCTATCCTTTAGTTACATTTGAAATTTCAGATATTGAAACATGTACAAATTAACGTATTAGTCTAAAAGCAGCAAACAAATGTAGATCGAGTATCTTGTTCGTGCAAAAAATATTTTTAAGGAAATTAATACATTGATAAATAAAAGCAGTCCTTTGAAAAGAATACAAGTGTTAGTGTAAATAAAATTACAGTTTTTAAGAAATTAAAAAATTATATTCATAAAAGTGTAAAAATAATGAAACTGGAAGCAAACTTTGATTTAAATTAGTGGCGCACTATCGTTACTGTATTTTATCGATTAATGTAGGTATTTAATTTATACTGATTTTGAACTAAAACACAAAAAAGTATTTATTAGGAATTTCTTAATACAGATTAAGAGGAGCTTAATTTATTTTTCGGATTCATGGATATTATCTGTACTTTTTCATTAAGTGCATGTAACGCTATTGTTACTCATATTTACGAAATAACCAAAATATTTTGGATAATTTATATAAAAAGGATCTAAGTAAAGAGTAAAAATTCAATACGCTGTATGAAAGGGTTTTAAACAATTTGAATTTGTCGAGCAACGTCTTCGGACAACGAGCTGGCTTCAGTTCTTACTACTATGTAAGAACGCTAATTGATTATTATAGTATACAAGTTATTGATTTATAAGTAAAAGAAAGTTATTGTCAGACAAGTTCTTTATGGAATAGTAAATAAGAAACATCAGAATACGACGACCATTAATTAGGGCATAATGAGAAAACTTCTATAAATCATAATGGTTTTGAGGGTAAAATGGAAGTTGATTTAATGCAAGAGATGTATTTTTGGTCCATAAAAAAATATGGCTTAAAGAACTTAAAAATCTATTTTACAATTAAATCAGTATGAAGATAAATTCCAAGTCATAAAAAATCAGTACATTGAATATGTTTAAAAAAGTTAGCATGCAACTTCGAAATATAAAAAAAACTCGTAAACCTGCAGAAAAAGCTTACTTAACTGAAGCTCTAAAACTTTCAGGAATTGATATTCCAAGAAATATTAATTTTATTTTGGATATAAAAATGGCTAGTTTAGTTATATTGAAATATTATTGTGCAAAATTTATAGTACAAAAATAAACTTAAGAGCGCCAAAGGTTGGTGTAAATAGCAAATTGTTGAAACTGCATAAAAGGAAACAAAATATAAATTTACTGCTTCTTTAAATATCGAAATTATGAAGGTATATCTAACAAGATACTTAGGAGCACTACATTAAAATTATTGAAATAAAAATTATTAAATTAAAAACATTGAAGTAAAGTGTACATTGCAATATTAAAAACAAACTGATTAAAAATTAAACAAATCAATAAAATAAATGTTTGCTGATAATTACAATGAGATGAATCAAAAATAGAAAGTACGAAAATCTTTCGACGCACCACATAAGCAAGATTGATGATTAAGCATAATCTTATTCAAGAAAATGCCTTATTTCAGGAAACTGAGAAATTACGTATTATAAACTGTTTATTAATTAAAACAGACTAGAAAATATAAAAGAAAATTATTTCATACAATCATTTGTAAGTAAAACTTTTATTTTTCATTTCACAATCACTTTTCATAACCTATAAGTATAATAGAAGAAAAACTATAGAACCGAATCATAATATTTTAATTTTTTATTTGCAAATGATTATATTCTCTATTATGTATACCTATGATTTATTATAAAGAATTAATTTACATTAAGTATAAAATGGCATTCTTTCTTTACAGTATCGATATTTCATAAATTATGAAATTTTCAAATATTTTATAAATATATCTATTTTATTTTTTACCAGTAGAACTGAATTATTATATTTTAGTAAAATATAATTAGCAAAAAGAGCAAATCATTGCAAAATTGTAAAAAGATCTGATAGCTCTTTTAGAAAACAATCTAGAAAAATAATATTTATTCACATCCTTGTTATTTTTCCCCCTTGTTGACTTAAAGTTTCATTTGAATATTCATTAAATAAACATGTCTTTCAACAAAATATTTGTTCTTTAGTTCGTAATATAACCTTCCTACAAAAATTGTATAAATTTATTTTTCGACTAATCTATTTGACTATAATTATTTAATCCACTTACGTACAGGAAAACTTATTTAAGCTATAGATTCTATTAAAAATCTGCGAAAATATTTAAAAAATTATAAAGTGAAAAATACGTGGATGAATAAAAGCTATGAAATCATATAAAGCGATGCTCAAATACTCTCCAGTTACTTGCAAGACTGGAGGCTCAAGCAAGAAATGAAGCTACAAACCATTTTAGAAAGACTTACGTGAAGTAAACGGCCCCGCGGGCGTTAAGCGGTGCATTCCAAACGAGAATTGCCCGCTGCTTGTCTCGTGGGTCCGCATGAGTGACAGCACTGCACTCCGCATGGGTTTTCGTATTAGGCGTCTGAGCCCATGAGCCAACCCATTCATTTGTCCGAGGATCGCGAGCCTGGAGGAAGAAGCCCTTGAAGTCGTCTCCCTGAATCGTCACTGAGGAAAACAAAAGCTGATTGTGAGCAGATGACTTAATAATTCAATAACTCTCAAAAATTCATAATCTTTTTCAATTCTGTTGCCGGATTTATCAAGCCCTAATTTGTAAGAAATTAAAAAAATATAATTCATAAAAATTTTATAACTATGTTCAATGTGAGCAGTAAATGAGAAAATGGAACATCTGATACACAAAACTTTTGTTATTGAATCCAAAACGTTAAAATTTGAAAGGGTATATATCTTTCTTATATTTTACTCGTTCGTATTCCCAATTGCATACTATTCTATTTTCTAGATTTACGTAAAAAATATGAAATAATGCTTATTTTAAGTATTAGTTCGGTCAGATTTATTATTTATTGATAAATAAAAGCTTTATAACCAAATCGTTTTGTATAAAAATAATCTTCAATACGTATAATTAAGATATTGAGTAATTTTTCTGTTAAATTATTAATCAAAACATTTATTCAGAATTCTTTCCAAAATTTACACAATATTGGCTTTTGAAAACTTAGTTTTTTAAATTAAATTAATATGTTGTTATTTATTCTATTGCTTTTACATCTAACATTTTATTCTTGAATTTATCAAATACCTAAAAAATCTTGAGAGTAAATTTTTTAATAGAATTTAAATAAAATATTAAATTTTTTACATATTAATGGAGCAAATGAAAAACATTTGATAAAGAGCAAAGTCTCAAACTAGAAGTAAAGGCTTACGTACATCCATATAGAAGATATAATTTAATATTTTCCGTTTATTGGTTTTTTTGAGATTTTTTGAAGGGTCGAAAAAGTTTTTCACTTTATCAGTGTAACTTTTTTATTATTCATATATTAACTTTTTAAATTATAAAAGTTAAATACTATTGTATCAATTAATTTATTGGTAAATTCGAAATTTATATTAATCTGAAATTTTTTAAAAGATTAATTATAGAAATATTCAAGGCCTCTTTCTTATTTTTAGCTTTAAGATATTTTGGGAATAATTTTAGGAAACTCTGTTATCTTTAAAATATTCAATGGTTAATATCTTTAATAAATTGAAATTTAAATAATTAATTATGTATTATAGATCTATGTTAAAAACTTATTTCGGAGTACTTTTAAAAACAAATAAAACTTAAGATTGAAATTTAAAATTAAATATCAATGCAAATTGCTATTATTCATACTTTTATTAATTTCGATATAATTTATATTAGATAATATTACACTCTTTTCATAATTAAATATTAATTACAAAAATTGAACTACGATTCAACTCATTTATTAATAAACTTAGTAATAAATGTTATAAATTTTAAATAATTTTTTAAACTAACATTAGAAAATTCATAATTTTATATTTATGCAATATTATATTAGTCGAATAAATATTCAAGTAATATATTATTTCAGTATTTAACTAATATTATGAACTCGTATAAAAACACCATGTTTTCATCCACATTTTGTGCTAAATTACGTTTAACTAATTAATCATAACACAATTACATATTCATTTACATGTTTCGATGCTATTTTTTTATTTTCCATTTAAGTTATACATTATGTCCATCTTTGTCTTGATTTTATTATCTAATATTTAGTAAAAATTTATCCTATCTTAGATTTACGTAATTTACATATTTCCCACAATTCATATCTTGTTTTCTTACAATAATCTTATCTCAATCTGAACTTCATTTCAAACGTTAATATTATTTCTGCACCGACTATAAATAGCAATAATATACTTTCAATCTATATAATTATTAACAATACCCAAGAGGTCAATTTTTAGTACTAATTTTGATTTGAATTTAAAAATCATATTAAAAATTTTACCAGTAAATTTTAAACAGGTACATTACGATGTAATGTAACTTATTAGTGACGATATATTTAATTTTTTGAAATTTCTACTTTTATATCTCTTTTACTTCTATTAATTAAAATTCTGCGTTTTCAAAGCATACTTTTTTTACTAACCCCTAATTAATATAAATCATTTGTATATGTTAATACATGAGTTGCACCATTCAAATAAAAATTTTTCTTATTCTTTTGTATGAATTTGATAAAACGTTTGAAAATGTAATTAAATACGTAAGCAATAAATTTATCATATTACTCGAAGGGTTTTCATAATTATTACTTACCCATATTTTGCCATAATTACTATTAAGACAAATCCATATTAATCAACTTTTTATTTAATTAACATTTTATTTCATGTATCGACTAGAACATGATACATATTTATTATCTACAAAATATATTGGTAAGTCTACCAATAGTACTCTAATAATAATATATTTTACAATCATTTATTTTTCTTAAAAGTTTATTTATAATTTACAAATAATCAATTAGTGTCCCTATCATTATAACATATCGGAAATTATATTTATATTATTAAATGTCTTTGTATTAGAAATAACGAATAATAAAAAATAATAAAAGATATAATATGTTATATATCAAAAACATATTTCACAAGAAATATGAAATTACTTTGATATTTTCTATCTCTTATTCTCTCTATCCTTTAAATGCATAAATTTGCATATTCAATTTTGTATAACATTTATTTGGTATTAATGTTATTAACAATACTCTGAAAATAAAAATATAAATACAAATTTCTTTAATATTATCTTGAAACAAGAAATTAATATCTCAAAAGTAAAATATAAGTATTTTTAATATTCATTCAACTCAAATAAAACAAAGATAAAGAAGTGCACGTAATTTTCACAATTTAATTATGTGAAGAAAAAATAAAACAAACTATAATTATATAACTTGCTGATCTGGATAATTAAATTAATGATTAATTTATAAGAGTTGTCCTATAATAAATATATTTATTACAAATATCATAAAAAAAGTCCGTGAAATAAATAAATTACAATACCTACAAAAATTAATTGATCATTCAATTGAGGCAAATCGGATCTATCAAATCTACACATAACAATGAAAATTTGAGCGAAGTTCGTAAAAAAATTGAAGTTGCATAATTTCACTCATACTTTGTGATGGCCGGCAATTTCTCACGTACACAGTACGTCATTCTCTGAGATAACACATACATCAACAATGCATAGGAAACGAGACACGGAAACCCGCACCGTTGAGGGGATCACAGATATTGCACCCCACAACGCACAATATATTCTTCGACTTTTTTCGAAACCTCGACGAATTATGATGCCAAAGACGTAAGTAAAATGAAAGACAACAAAAAGAGAAAAAGAAAAAGAGAAATACCAGATTGAAATGTCGCGTGTCGATTATACTTACTGCATTATTATCCAAATAAATGATACACTATCCTCATTTATCTTTTACATCTTTTCAACAAGTACGGATATTTTTGAGCAAGACATCTTTTAAGTCACTAAGAGTTCAATGTTAGCAAAAGCTTATGTATATCTCTGTGTATTTTTCTGAAAACGGAACGAATAAAATCATAATTCTAAAGAATATTATTCCTCAAGATCTTTTACGAGAGATATATTTGATTAAAATGTAACTTTTGCATATAAAAAATTTAAGTTTTATTCTAGTAAACAGAAAAGAATTTTTCCAAAGAGAACTATATACATGTAATTCTTACTAACCGAGTTTTTAATATTCTGTACATAATTCTTTTAATAAAAAATAATTTTTATAAATTTATTTATATAACATGAATACAAATTCAAACAGGGTAACTTAAATTTGAACTGAAATAAATTAAAATTTTCTTACTGTGAAAGCAAATGTTTCTTCGACACTAGAAATCAAAAGAATTGTATAACTTTATAAGTTAGAAAGTTTACATTTTTCCACAACTTATTTCTATATTCCGATCTTTCTTAATAATTTAAATACAATATAAAAACATTAATTTGTTAAATTATTCATTTATTAATTAGAGATATTCATCAAATAATAAATAATGAGTAGGTTTCTTATGTATTTATACATAAGAAATTTATTTACATAATAAATAAAACCAACGTATAATATTTTCTGTAGTATTTTTTTATAAGATTCAATGTGAAACTCTTTATAAAAAATAAATTATAATCATATTAAATTAAAGCGATAGAAGTGTTAAGTAAATATTTAAAATTAAACAAGAAAATATTTCATTTTATTAAAGCAATATATGTTCATCTTAGCGCTAGATATAATTTCATATAATTTGTATATATACATGTCTGTGAATAGTTTCTGTAACTGATATATATTTTATTGAAATATGTAGATATTTTTTTGAAATTCTCTTTTTATTATCCATCCAGTTCTCATATATTTCGTAATAAATTTCAATAAAATGTCTTAAAATATTTTGCTTCAAGTATTTAAATTTTTTATACACAGACAAAATAGATATTATTTTTAGCTTATATATTTATATTATAGAATTCAAATTTTGTCACTACTATGTAAAAAATTTTTAGCCCCTTTTTTCATCATATTGTATGTAATGATCATATTTAATTTTGAAAATAGTAAAAAATATCTACAAATGTTTTTAAAATGCATGTATAATATGTCTTAAAAAATTATATAAATGATTCATGAATTTCACTTCTAATATTATTGTTATATTTCCTCTCATAATATGTTAATACATACTTTTGCATAAATTCATAATAATACAATTTTTACAATTAATAATATAATAAGTATAAGCGTTTTCCTTTTATTTAACAAAATAGATAATTATTTATTTATTTAATATGAAATATAAAGTTTATCAAGAGCTTTGCCGTTGACTGTTGAATAATATCTATCTAGATATACTATTATTACGTTAAGTGTATACTCTATAAATAAATCTAAAAGATAATTTAAGAGAAAGAGAAACAAATAGTGGTGAGAAAATTAACCTGAATGTTATCTTAGTATTGCACTTAGTATCTTTTCTGAACAAACGCATTACTGTATCAACTTATCCTGCAGAAATACGTAAATACGCTCATAGAAAAAATAAACGATACATGCCAAGTACAAAGATAATCTTGCGTGTATTTATTTGTCCATCTTCCGCTGCACCTGTGCAATATGTATGGCTGACTGCTCTAGCGAAATCGATAATGATTTCACATGCGTGTGTGCATGTATAAATGTTACAGCACGATACTGCTTGTAAGATAGCTATTAAACTTCAACAAATAACTCACAAGCGTGGAAAGACCTTGCCAATTTAGAACAACCATGAAACAACGTCTTTATGATTCCTACCATCAATTAAAGAAATATTCATTGCATTTTATATGTAATTATGTATTATATAATAGTACATTTTTATGTGAAGAGTGAAAAAGCAAAATTGAAATCTTACAAAAACTATTAGTAATGTTCTTATTTCAATATTATACACTATGCTCTTAGTATGTTGAAAAGTTATTTAATCAGTTCGTAAAGTAATTTTCATATTAATTATGTCTAGAGCCTGAAAATTAATTATAATACGAATATAAATATTTCTTATTATAGGATACTAAAAATAAACAACTGTAAAATAAGATTATGCAGTCAATATCACTGCAGTTTATAGTTTATCTAATTTCATGAATAATTTCCCTTCATAGCTAACCATTTATTTTATAAGAGAATAAAATAAATATTGTTAACTATTTTTTATTTGCTTTGAAAATTTAATTTTTCTTTCTCTTCAGAGTCTTCTACGTAATTCTTTACATTGATCTTTGTAATAAATTTCTTAAAAGAACATTTAATCAATTCAACTATTTAAATCAACATATATTTCTATCAACTAGCGTAAAACTTAGTCGAAAATTAACTTTTTAATACTCATAACTTATGTATGCATAAGTAAAACACTCAATCTTGCGCGAAATACTATACGTACATAATTACTTTAATAATTAAGTTAATAAATAAAGAGACAGCAATAAAAAGAAAAATATATTTAAATAATTAGCATAATTCTTTGTCCAACGAGATACAATATACGATCTAAACAAATTAATGGATAGGCAGCGTCACAAATATTCAAAAAATGACACTCACCGGTAATTTGCGATCCTGGCTCATAAAAACCATTTGAAGCAATTAACTGGTAAGGATTAGTCAAAAGCGGCTGAGGCCTTGCCTGTCCATGGTATGGTTGATTTGGCCTCGGCTTTACACAGGCATCTACTGGCGCCCCATCCGGAAATGCACTGGTTATAGTCACCGACAGACTCATCGCCAACAAAATCATCACAATAGACATTTCGCACTTTCTTGTTCTCTGTCTTGTAATCTTTGTATAAGTTGAGCTTACGTTGAGCTTGCCGATTTACGTCTCCTGCGAACTTATACACGAGAAATTTTCAGGTACGTACATAATGAGCTTTTCATTATTTTACGAATTCAAACTCTGAACACGAAACGATAACGAAACTTCTTCTATCGATGGGATTTCTTGTATTCTTAGAAAGAAAGATAAGAAATAATTTGTTGCTTGTATTTGATGCTAATGAAAGGTATAGTACAATAATGTTTTATCATTTATCATTTATCGACTTTTTATATTATCTGCATATTTAAATTTAAAAATATTTTACTCTTAATAATTAGTGTCTGTTGTTTCATAATATGATTTTAATAAGAGTATACATTTATAATAATCTAAATTATTTATTTTAATTTCTATAAAATTTCTATATAAAATCTAGTTTAAATAATATAAATAATAATTTATAAATAATAAAAATACGACACAATTTATTTTCATGAAAATTAGTTAAATTATTAATTTGAAATAAAAAAGGAAATATTAAATAATAATAAATTAATTTCATAAGTTTTTATATTGAGGTAATGACCACATTTATAAATATCATTCTTTACTTTTCTTTGGTGCTTTACAATTAAAAATCTGTACGCATCATTCACTTTTAAATCTATATTTATAGTTATATTTAAAATTAAATAATTTAAGTAATTTATAAAAATTACATCAAGTTTTTCGAAAACTATTTTGTAGATAAATTTTTTATCTACATTTAAAATGATTAATTTTACTTCAATTATAAAGACGAAATTAGTAAATTTTATTTATGGACAAAAACTTAAAATATAATTTAAAATAGAATTATATCATTTAGAATAAATTAATATAGATTTTTAATATAATATTTGAAAGAAAAACGTTGTTCAAACTTATTGAAAATCCTAAACTAATTAATTTGTGTATTTAAATACCATATCTTACCGTTCTAGTCTCGTTCTACTTAAAATATATAATTCTCTATTTATATCATTTATTTATCAACTTATAACACATGTTTAGATTTTTTAATTTTAAAAATTCTAAAATAATTGGTCAATCGCAGCAAGTTTACGTGAATTTTTACTTTTCACAAAAAAAAAATAAAAATTAAAAGTATACATTTTAGTCAATCGACGAATTCAATAAATGAAATTTATTTTTTATTGTATTTCAATTGGCAGTTCTGTCAATTATTAAAGAAAATAGAAAAAAAAATTGAAAAGGAGATTTATGACTTTGATCGATTTTTAATAACAGAATTTTCTATATAGATAAAAACAATTTTATAGGCTTTGTTCAGCATTTTGAATTTCTAGTTTCTTAGTCGCTTATTTAATATCAGTCGCACAATTGAGTATAAAATAATTTGAAAATTACAAATCTAGAATCAGTAAAAATAGAATGTAATATAACAATAGATTTTAACTTGTACAATTTTCAGCATAAGAATAAATTTATATAAGTAAAGATAAAATTGCGAAACGCAAAGTAAACTTACAGCACTAAAGAATATAATACCGCCTTTACCGGTACGAATAATACTCAGAGCGGAGTTCGTTCTTTCAAAAGAAACGAACGAACACTGAAGCCAGCTGTGGGTTACTGTACTTCACCAGTCTTTATAAAATCTTGCACAAAGTCCACCATCGAATGACACAGTTGGACTGGATTCTCCATTGCTAATTATCACTTTCACTCCCCACGAGAATCCGCTGTGTTCCTCACATACGTATACATCATTATACATCAACAGATCAGTTATATTTGATTTTTGAAATGGAATTTGATTTCCTTTAAATGGTTTTTTTCTTATTGTGTATTAATGTTATTTAAAAATTCAATTGACCTTATATATCCAAATTTTAATAATAAAGATTAATTTTATCCAAAAACTAATTATGTACAATACTTTCGATTAACAGGGTTCACTAAACATTATAAGTGAGTGTGAAAAATCCAAAAAATACTTCACCTTGATCAAGAGTATTGTGTCAAATTGTTAAAAAAAACAATGATAAAATTATGTGAAAAAGAAAAAATTTATCTTTCAAATATAAAATATATTATAAATTCAATAAGTTATATATTTATCTGCTAGATTTTTAAATGTAAAAATAAAGCGTTTTATAATTGAACTAATATTCTAGGTATATTATACATTTATTAGAAACTGTTCTACCCTGTTCAAATGAAAAAATAGTAAAACAATATCTGCAAACGTTAATACGTCACATTAAATCATTTAAAATAATTTCAATTGCAATAAATAATCGTATTTAACTTAGGTACACTGTTTTTTCTTTTTCTTTATAATCATTTAGTTATGATATTGTTTTTCATTATTTATATTTATTTATTTTTAAAAAAATATTTTTAAATATAATTTATTAATACGATTTAAATAAAATTCTTTATCATAATAATATTACTAGAATTCAAGAATTTTGTTTTTAAAGATATTTTAAATTAAAAATTTTTTTAATATAATATTTTTTATCTAAATTGTTATTATAAAAAATCGTAACTACGTTCACTTTTATAAATGTAATACTTAAAAATTGAGCTTCACGACAGTAAAATTTGATTTTGTGATTTAATATCAGTTACCATTATTTAAATACGTTTGTAATAATTTTGAAGAAAAAGTCTTTATTTTCTATGATTTTATAAGCTAGTAAATTTAAATGACATAATAAAGTAAATATGTTGTAATTTTTGTACTAATAGAAAATAAAAATTTTTATTTAATGATACTGACTTTAAGAAACTTTGAAAATAATAATATTAATAATAATATACTTATATAAAATAATCCTGAATGCTGCTTTTATTTACATATTGTATTAAAGAAATCACTAATTTATAATGCTTATGCAAAAAATAATAACATTTATTTTAAAAAATAAAACTATATTACTTATTTCGATTTTTCATTATATATATATTTCAGTAATATATATTCTAAAAATTAAAAAATAAAAAATTGACTAATATTTATTTATAGTGTTTTAACATCGTTTTAATAATTTACAATTAGTATGATAGAATATATAATTAAAATAATATTAATATTGGAGAAAAATTTATTTTATATTATAAAATTTTATTTTTTCTAATTTAAACATATTGAGATTCAATTAATTATTAATTTGTGAAAAAATATTGATAAAATTAAATTATTGTTCTTCTTATTCTCTAAGTAATTAAACTATAAAATATTCTTTCTAACAAAAAATAAATTAATAAATACAACAAAAAATCAAACAATCGAATAAATAAAATTTTTTATAAAAGATAGTCTTAATATAAATTCTACATTCATTATATGACAATCTAACTGTTTAAATATAAATTATCGCTTCTTCACATACATACATATATATATATATATATATATATATATATATATATATACACGAAACACATGTACATCTGTACAAAATTACAAATTACTCCATCATTTAAACGTCACCTATTTTATACGTATATATTGACAGAAAATCACACAGTAGATTCGAAACGAACGCTCACACATTACCATTCTATTACAATTTATATTTGTATACCTATACATATATAAGTATTCATAAATTTACATGTACGTACGCATGTAATTCATTATATTGCAAGCACGTAAAAATTACTTGATTCAAGATAATATTTAATAATATTGATTGGACATTTGAATACTAATTCTTTTCAATTGAAAAAATATTTAATTAATTCTATTATTTGATATATGCATTTTATAGGTATGAATAAATTAAAAAAAACTATATTTTATTGAATTAATATAAAATGATAATATAATGTTAAATGTTAAAAAATTAATAAAGTTAAATTAATAAATAAATATGATTTACTTCACACAAACTTATGTGATTAGAAGTATAAAAATAATTAATTTAATTAACGAATATTTTTTGTTTTAGTGTGCCATAAAATATTTGATCATAACCAATCGCAACACACTTTACGTATAGAATATTCACCTGGGAAAGGGAATGAAAATATTACAGTCGACTAGCCTGTGCGTGACATTCGATTGCACTGCGTGTTTCTTTTCTTTTGACAAATTACTCCTCCAACGTTTTCAACGTTTTGAATCTAAATCTCTTTTCCTCTATCCGCTTGCCATTTCAGTATATACATAATCGCGCACATGTATACATAAAAACAAACCAAATATGCAGGATATAGATATATAACACATAACTATAACTTTCTACTGTGGCATATTGACTTTCTACGAACGCGCGGCGCATTTGCCTATTTGAATTTAAATTATTTATTCAACAATTAATTAAATAGTTCATACAAAATGCGCAAGAAAGTTTAGAAAGAATTTAGAACGATTATTTTCTACGAATGAAAAAAGATAAATCTGATTACCTTTCTCTCTTAACCCTAATTTTGTCACCATTTATCGACGCGTAGTGAATCCAATATAACAGGCGAGCTTTAAATTTCGATAATACGAATTCAAAAGTCCGCGCCTTTTTGAATGTTCAGCGGAGAAAATTACATCTTCATGCGAGCATTTAACGAATGCTTCAATCATTTGAGATAATTACGCAGCTGTTGCGTAGTAGTAATATTTAAGAAGCCTTTATATGAAACAAATATTTCAACTTAATGCAAATGATAGGGATGTGTGGTTAATTTACAAATTTGTCGGTGTATAATATTACGTAAGTATACATACGTACGCTTGTCTTTTCGAACATTTGTTTAAATTAAAAGAACATCAATTTTGACAATATTCCTTCAATTAATTTTGTGAAATGCTTTTTCTAAAATTACTTACAATATCATTTATCTTTTCTATTCAAAGTAATTACTGAAGGTACTTTATGTACTTTATAATTATAATCTGTTTCGATTTCCACTGACTTCAATGAAACTAACGCACTTGAATTACGACATTGACAATCTGCCTCCAATTTCAAGCAATTTTCTAATTCCTTATCTTTTTCGCTAACTGGAATGGCACACGGTTGAGGGAACCACCCACGAACTCTATCTTTAACATCAATCAATCCTATAGGATTTTCTTTTTCGCCAAATAACCAGTTACTAAAAGTCAGAACTAATTTAATATAATACCAATAAATAAAAATATTGAATAGAATGAAAATATTTCTACATACTTGCGCCATCGTGTCACCATAACAGTATCACCTACGTCAAGTTTAATTCTTGGTTCATCAGTAATTGGGGGTGAACAAAGTACTTCAAAACCATAGCTAATTGGAATCCAGGATCCTGTTGCTCGTGCTATAATTCTATATCTTTTAGAACGTTTTCTTTTTTCTTGTTTTTGTGCTAATTGTTCTCGCTAATGCAATAAGTTCCAACAAAATTAATCAATTAAAATTAAGAATTTAAGAAACAACTTAAATGTATACGATAATTATTGTAAATTATAAGTATTATCTATCAATTGAAATCAAAATCCATTTAATGAAAAAATCTCGTAATACTAAAATAAAACAACGTTTGACTACATTTAATATTAACCGTTAATGTATATTGATCACATCCTTCTATAACTGGCCAAACGATTCCATCACCAGATGCAGCACAATCCCATGAAAGTACTTGTTTAATATTAAAAAACCAACCCTTTGAATAAGGATGAATAAACTTTTCAGGTAATGTAGATCTTCGATGATTTGCTTTTTCCAAAATCCAATATTCTATGGCAGTTTGATTTTTAATAATAACATGTAACTAAAACATAAATAACAATTATATTCTTGATTATTACAGTCTTGCACAAATTATCTTTTCTTATTTATAATTTCTCTTATTTATCTCTAATAATGTATAAAAGACTAGTTTTAATTTAATTTTTAATTTAATTATAATTAATACCAAAGATATAGCTTTATTTATATTAAAATATATTATTACCTGAAAATACAAAAGCATTCCTACTGCTATTATAACTCCAATTGAAAGACCTATGCTGAAAATAACCAAGACCAAAGTAAATACTGAAGGTGGATAAAATGGTAAAGGTCTTGTTGAAAAAACAACCATCAACCAACTAATCATTATATACGTAGAAAAACAGCATCCAGATACAGCACTAACTAAAAATGCAGTAAAATAACCATGATTATTGTGACCAACACAATTATTTATCCATGGACAATGATGATCCATTTTTAAAACACAACGACTACCTACACAAGAGAACATAATTTGTTAAAACATTATTTGTATTTTATTAGATTTCATAGTAAAAATTATTGAGATGAGAAATTTATGTAATTCATTAATTTTATAAAAACCACCTAGAAATCTAAAGAACTATTAGCAATAAGAATATTCTTAATTTTAAAATATTCACATTATTATGCAATGAATACATGTTCAATAAATTCAAATTATATTGTAAAAATTGACCAAAATATTTGAAAAATTATTATTCTACTTCTCTAAAATTGTAATTATAAGGCTAATATATTTAATATAAATATATATGTACATGTATGTATATATATATTTACATTTACGACAATGATGTGATCGTGGTGCTTTATATCCTTGACATATGTTACAAAATTGTAAAAATTGGCAGTCATTTTCATTTTCCTATAAACAAATAAATTATTTCTAAAAATAAAATTTTTGTATTATAATAATTTTATTAAAAACTTAATATTAAACTTACTGGAAGCCAGTTAAATGGAAGAAACCCTGGCCCTTCATAAATAGAGTTAATAAAATGATACAAGGTTGAGCCACTAAGAATAATAAATATTATAAAACTTGTATCAGAAGAAATATTTTTGTGTTGCCCCCACCATTGTCTGCTACAATATATAGTCATTAATGTGATAAGTTTTATTATTGCTGAAATAAAAAAAACATCAATTATTTATATGTAATGTAATATTATATATATATATGTAATATGTAATAATCATAATTAAATATTTATCTATATTTGTTGAACTTATAATTAAAATATTGCATAAAAAAATTATAGTTTATAAATTTACTGCTAGAAGCGACGTAACATCATTAACGCCTAAAAAACGACTGCTACTATATTAATGTGTATAATTACAAATAAATAAACTACCATTATCGTTATTACTTTATAAAATCAACAATATATTAAAATAGATATTTTAATAAAAAATATATTAAAAACTGTATAAATTCCTTTAGTTAACTGAAATACCAAGAGCTGTGAACGGTCCCCAGTTGCAAATTCTCTTCAATGGACCCAAACACATTTTAACAGCAACATGTAACCTTAAGTAGACTTATAATGAAAATGCGCATGAAATTATTTCTTTGAACTTATTATTTATGGAATCATTCATTATTAATACACATACTTCGTACATAATTTTCGTTATTACACACTTTCTTCGATAACGTCCTATTGTACGGCATATTTGTATCATCGTAGGGAGGGTCCTGTACATCCTAATCATGTCTTTTTTATTTTAGTGATTTTTTAACGTCATTTTTTAAAGTAATTTTATGTTGGTATTATTTGACAATTGAACATCTGTTGATAATGTAGAAATTTATAATATAATCAAATAGTAACATTGTAAATTAAAATTATATTATATGTAAGGCTTAAAGACTAGTGACGTCAAATCAAAGGAATGTATTTAAATATCATATTATTTAAAAAATTAAAATAATAAACATTAATACACTAGTTAAGAACGTTCTTTGTGATACAACTTTTTTAATTTTACGATATATGTTACGGCTCTGAATTTCTATTTATATTAAATATTTTCAAGAATTTAAAATATTATATATTAATTTATGTTCTCAAAATTTGGTAATAATTTAAAAATATTTTTGTTAAACTTCGATCAAATAATACATATTAAATGATATATAGCTGAAGATACCACCATAACGAAATCTATGATATGGAAAACTTCAGTGTATAATATTTAGAAATTCCTATGTTATTTTTATTTAATATCATATTCTGATTTAGTATTATCGTGTTCAATTATATAAATTAAATTATTGTACATATTTTCCTTATATATTTGAACTAAAATCAATGTCTCAAGTAACTGCAAAAAATTTTAGTACTTCAATGATGCGCTTTTTAAATCTAATAAAATATAGAGTTTAGATTTGATAATAAAAATAGCATCTTATATACATCTACAATAATATAATATTTTGAGGAAAAAAATATTTTGAAGTATAATTTCCATTTTCAGTATTATTAAAAAGAAAAAATCCCTAAAATTGAGGTTATAAGTAAAAAATTAACTAAAATAATCAACATAAACCTATTTTAGTCTATATCTTTTTCAAAGAATTTTTAAAATCATAGTATATTCTAGTCTTTCATAAAATCATTTATATAATTTTACAAATTACATCAGCAGTTTAAGCCAGGTCATAATCCAAAGAACTTAAATAATTCCAAATAATCATGGAAATGTAAGTATTTTTAGTGCAATGTATTCATGATTTGATAAACGTATTTTACAAGTATAAAAATATAAATATTTATTTATGACAACTTATGCTTTATATCACTATATTTAGATTCATAAAACCAAAAACTTTTCTGAGATAAACTCAGTTTGAATTAAAATAATTAAATACTAAATCAAAATAAAACATGGCTAATAATATATCAGACAATGATTTGATTGTTGAATACGATCAAGATCAAGATGAAAAAATAACTTTGCAAAGACGAAAACAGAAAATAAATTTTAACAACCAAAATGATCAAAATATAGTTGAAAAAGTAAAAGCAGATACTAATAAGACAAAACAACAAGAAAAACATGCGAAGAATAATAAATTGCTTTTCTTAATAAATAAGTATATTATGTTTACAATTCTATTATTAATAATTATACTATTTATAATTTGGATAGTAGAAAATTTAGGTCATCAAAGTAATAAAATTAACCCCGATTCTGCATTAAAAAATGTACATATAACTTTGAAAAGCCTAAAGTTAAAGTATAAAAATCAAGATAAATCTTTTTGGGATGATATTTTTATCAGCATAAAAATGATTATGAAGAATCCAAAAGAACCTGTTATAATAATATTGCTTGCAGATAAACAGGATCCATTAGATTGTTTTGTTAAACTAATAGCAAATGTTAGTAGTAATGCTTTAAACACTGGTAGTATAAGACTTACACCAGAAAATTTTGATACAAATACAGGATCAGTGATAACATCAATCGTCCCTCAAATTGAAGACAAAAAAATTGTAGTAAGTTTATTTATATTTCTATTTATAATATAATTATAAACTACTTTTATAGCTTAACCAATCCTAATGATTTTTCAGATAATTTGGGACTTGTTAAATGTAAATGTCGAAGCTTTTAAAGCATTTCATTATTTATGTGATACTGTTAATCCTATTATTAAAAATGTAATCTATATAATCACTATTATCGCTGATAATTATGATAACAAAAGTAATCCACTTGATTTTATTGAAAAGAAAATTTGGGAAAAATTAAATGGAAAAGTTAAGAATGACTCTATACAACCCTTAATTACTAGAATTACTGATGGAACTATTTTAAAAGTAAAAGCTGAACCAACTGTTATAGACTGTCCATTACCCATCATTATAAGCAGTTCAATAAATTAGTTAGCATGGTTCAAATTAGTAAAAAAAATTTTTTCTACTGTAATGTACATTAAATTACTATTAATAAACTATTTTTTCATCAATATACAATAATAATATAAGCAAGAATTTTCTAAATGAAAACAAATTTTGTCATTTCTAAACATCATGTTATATTTTTTATTTTCTGACTGATATATTTTATAATTAAGAAAATAAATTTTGAATATTAAATTTCAGCATAAGTTTTTTTGTACAGGTGTATATTATGTATTGATCCTCAAAAAGAAATAAATAGTTTTAATGATAAATCAAGCATTTTAAATGAATATTCTACTTTATTGTATTAATGCCATAATTTATACAAAACAAAACAAAAATGACAATGCAAAATCTATCAGATTGGTCATTGTATTAGAATAGGTATAATATTCAATATTCAGAGAAAGGAAATAAAACTAAAACAAAATTATAATTTTTATTTGATCTTTGCAAATAAACATTTTATTGTTTAGATATTTTCCAATAAGAGATTCTACAATTATTTTTTATATCATATATTTTATATATGAGCAAAGATCAATCAAAAAATATAATATTTCAAGTTTGTTATTTTTTTTATAACTTTTGACGCAAAAGTAAGATTTACAGAAAAAAATTTTACTTTAATTTTTAAAAAGCTTACTAAGTTGCATTTCGTAAACTAATAGATACTAATAAAACTATTGGCATCGTTATACAATATATATTCTATTGCTGAACATTACATTAGTTGAACTTAAAACAAATTTAATGATAAATGAGATGAGATTTATGCTTCGTTTCTAATAACATCATCGTTTTGACGTTGTGGCGTAGCAGTCGGCAGTCCTTGTAGTTTTTACTGACATCGTCTCAAAATCATCACATTTAGTTTTTACCTCGTTATCATTTTATAGATGTCTGCTTGACAAAAATTAAAATAGTTTTTTATCAACAATTAATTAAATTTTTATTTATCTCATGAATTTATTTAAACACGTTTATGATTACTGTGGTACTAATGAAGCAAGCAAAACATCGAAAAGAGACAATGAGAACTTGTTGATACTCATAATGCTAGTAAAGAAAAATTATTTAACTACACAATATCCAACAAATGACTTTCTTTGTAGCATATCTTTCGTCATGATCTCACATGTCGGTAACTAAAATATGCAGTATATATAGTATTTGTATTATATAGTATTGTATCGTCGAACCTAAATAATAAATACATTTTATACAGTCGCAGACCTTTTATACAGAATGTCCGAAATTTTCGTTACTATAAGGTTCTCTCATATATACAGCGTTTTAAAATTTCGGTAATTAATAATCTTTGTTTTTCATATCTATATTTTGAGTACAAAATAAAAAAATAGACATATTGCAACGCCCAATGAGTAACTTTTTCATATTAAACCATGAATAATTTTTTATAAAATTAAAAAAGAAAGCAAAATAAAGGGTACTATGTTATTACCTACATTATTACGGCAATTTAATTTTCTCATAATTGATATAAAAAACATTACTCTTTTTATTTTCTTTATTTTTAACCATGGTCTTGATAATGTACAAGATAATCAAATTATTTTAGAATGTTTTTAAAATTCTTCAAGCAAATTTGTTATTATATGTATATATGTATATGTATGTGTATTTATATACACGTATTTATTTTTTTCCTTTTATCACATGATCAATTCTAGGGCAGTCTGTATAGAATGGCCTGTAAAATTACTAGATACGTATTTACAGTAAAAAAGTTTAATTGGTCATGTATCTACTTAGCGTAGTAAAGAGAGGAGTAGCGAGTTGCGTATTGTTGTCTGTTTCGGCTACATAGTCGCGTACTTCAGTCGCATTCATTGTCTTGCAAGTCCCAGCAAGTATTCGTAAATTTTTTGGGTCAGTCGACGTCGAACGAGGTAATGTCCGTGTCTTCAGTTTTGTATAGATAAATGTTGCCGATCAATATAGTATTTTGTTTTAAATCTTCTTTTAGGCATTAAAAATTTTTGTATCAACTTTTTTAAAAGTTGAAATGAATATTTTATAATAGAATATACTGAAAATACGAGCTTACTTAGAAAATTGTGAAAATTGTAAAAATCAATATAATAATGCATTGCTAAATAAATGTTGCTTTCAAACTTATTGTTTAAAACTATAAGCTGAGACATTGTAATATATACAATGTGAAATTTGCTCTAAAAATTTAATTTTTTAGTTTTATTTCTAAAAGCGCCAGTATTAATAATTAAATTTTTTTAATACAAATTTGACGCAAATTGAAGTTAAAGAAAAAAAAATATCGGATCTTTTTTTATACCGTTCATTCAATATCATAAATCAGATGTTTCTCTAAAATGGACAGTAACTCATTCGATGAATAAAAGTAGCGCATGTCTCGACGCACTTCAAATATGGAGTTCGATTATTCAATTAAAATTGGAAGGTATGAACTGGTAATTGAGAAGAGTCAGGTGCTTGAAATTGAAATTGTTGTCCTTGAGAATCAACAGCTGGAGCAATTCTTGTATCTTCTTCAGTACCAAAATAACGTTCAATAATATCAAAGGCTTTTTGATAGATATCTAAATTTTGATGAGATTGTAAAAATTCTATCTTATCTAGGCCTGTAAGATACATTAATTTAAACGTGTTTATAATTAAATAAATCGAGACGGTGCAATTGAAAGAATACTTGTATCAAGGAATAATTAAAAAGCACAGATATACGTACCGAAACATTGTTCAATAAGAACACAATACGGATTAACACCATTGTGGTGAACTGCATCTAGTTCTCCAAGGCGTAAAATATTTTCCAAACCATTTAATGCTACTTGTATAATTTTAGCATCCATTACTGTCAATAACTCACACAAGGGAGGAATGCAATTTTGTTCTGCTAAGTATCTAATTTGTTCAGGTGTTCCTCCATTAGCAGCATTGGTAATAGCCCATGCAGCTTCTTTACGTGTTTTAAATTCAGCTTTACTCAAAATATCTATTAAAACTGGGAAAATTTTAGCGTCTATGATAGCCTAAAATTATAAAAAGTATTATCTTAGATTTTTTGTATTCTACAATGTTTCAATCAACTTTTTAATTTACCCACCTGAATTTGTTGTGGATTTCCAGCAGTAATATTAGAAATTGTCCAACAAGCTTCTTTACGAATACTTTCTCGTGATTGTCCAAGTAGATTTAATAAACATGGCAATGCCGAACAGTTTAAGACAACTTGAGTTTGTATATCATCACCAGTTACAATGTTACCTACAGCTCTTAATGCTGCACTTACAACATTATGTTGCTCATGCCTTAATCACAAATATTTTATTATAAAGTATTGTAAACGTATTTGATTATAAATAAAAATAAAAATCTAAATAATTAACATCTTACATTAATAATTCGATAAGACGTCGGCACACCCCAGCATCTATAACAGCTTGAATTTTTTCATTTGGTCCATCACTTAAGTAAGAAAGAGCCCAACATGCATCAGCTAAAACGTCGGCATCTTGATGATTCAATAAATATGCAAGAATGGGCAAACACGGTGACACTTTCTGAAAATCAGGTGATGGAGTCTTTCCTCTACACAAATTCGACAATGCCCAAACTGCATTTCGCGTCATGGACAAACGATTTTGCTTTGAAAGAAGCCTAAATAAAAATGTAACAAATGAAATAAATATCCACAGTTAATTTAATAAAACTTTCTACAACAGACAACTTATTTATATATGCATATTTTTTAATGTATATTGAAATACAAATCAATACTTTTATAAATATTATTTCAACATAAATCGATTGTAAAAACTATTAAAGAAAGGTAATAAAAGTTGGATAAATTTAATGTAAGACATTACGAATCAATATATTTTAACCGAAAATTAAATTGTTACAATTTATATACAAGCTGACTTACATTTATAAATCTGATTTCTTATTTATTTCATTATCTTCAATCTATTTTTACTTTGCTCTATATAAAAATTTACTGTGTCAATTTCTGAATTCATTATTATTTTTAGCTTATCAAATGTACTCAAATTTTTTCCTTTTGTGCATAACATTTTTTTAAATCTTTGTTAGTAAAATTATATTAATTCGTTTAAAATGAATTTTTCTCTTACTGAATAAGGTTTATAACTTTTAAAAAATTTTAACAATATTTGTTATTAATCATTTAATGATGTTAATCAAATAGATTCTGTAGTTATAAATTATAATATCCTATTCAACTTACACAAGGAGAGGAGATAAGATGCCACTGTTCAAAACATGATCTCGGCATTCTGGACTGTCTCCTGCTATATTACCTAAAGCCCACACTGCTTGTTCTTGTACATCTTCATATTTTGAACTTAAAAGTGCTATAAACATAGGAACTGCTCCAGCATCAATAACCTTGTGAGTTTGTTGAGATGTTCCACTGGCGATATTCGTTAATGCCCAAGCAGCTTCAAACTAAAAAATGAAATCATATTGTTATTATTTATAAATGTAAAGTTAAATTGAATTATAAAAATTAAATTATATGAATTTCTTAGTAACAAAATTAAAAAAAAACTATTGTATTAAGAATATTTATAAATTAGAAATTAATTATAATAACAAATTGACATTTGAGATAAATTTTTTAGAATATCTTATTATTTAGAAAATTTTGAATGTTTAATTTTTATGCATAAACCTCTTATAGAGCACCATCCCCTACACTAGGACAATAAATTTATTTTTTTGCTTCAACATTTATATTTTTAATTTGTAATTTGTAGCTCAAATAAATATACTTTCAATTATGTATACTATTTTTAAAAAAGAAACTGATGATTTTAACAACTTTCCATTTCTATATAAATTAATTTTAAATATTACAGGTTTTTTGCTTTGCAAAGATCATAAAAATTCACGTTTAATGTCTTAAATTATAAATTAAATATTTGAAAAAGTGGTTGATATATGGTGCAATTAAATTGTAAATGTATGAGGTAATAATGAATAATATGTAAACTTTTTAACAATGAGTATCTTGATCAATTCTACTGCAGTTTCATTAATAACTGATTGCTGATACAAAATTTATATTACTAATGATCATATTTTTATTTTAATGCGGCAAAAATTTAATAAAGTAATCTAAAACTGAAAATCTTTTTATTTTTTACAAAAAATAGAAACAATAAAATAGTAAAATCATCCCTAATACAGAACTTGTACATATAAATTATGATTATAATTTTTTTTAATTTTTCGTTTTTAATCTTGTTTTATTCATACGCAATGAAAGTGTTCTGTTTACAATATTGGATGTATTATTAATAAAAAAATCACAAACCTGTAATGTATAATTTTCATCATTTTTGAGAAATTCTACAAATCTAGGTACAATTCCTGTTCCAATAACTTCATCAATGGGTGGATTTGGTTCTCTAGATAAAAGTTTTCTAAATTTTTGAGTTGCTGCCAATTGTATCTTTACATCTGGGCTATACAGTGCTTCTAACATTTCAGAAGTTATTGTCAGAGTTTGCTACGATAAGAAAATTTTTAAAATAAAAATACATGAGTATTTATTTTAAAGAATTACAAATTTGTTTGTCTCTTAGAAGTACTAACCATTGTAGGTGTTGGTACTGTGTAATCTTCTGTAATCGATACTCCATCATCATCCATAACAATATTAGGAACATTGCGCCTTTTTGAAAGTTGCTGTTCTCTCTTTTGTTTCCTTAATTGTACACCTTCTTCTTCTCTACGTCTTCTAAGTTCTTGGGAATCCAATCCAACATTTTTATAACGATACTTGTGTGCTGGTCCAGTCGACATCTAAAATGACACATTACATCTCAATTCCAATATTATCAAAATCCTTTTCATGACAATATTAACCAAAAAGTGAAAATAATTTTGTGCTAATTTCGAAATTACAGTATATGCTAGGGGACGAGTTAAGTCACATGTATTATTTCACAGGGCACCAGACGAAGAATTAGAAAGAAAAAATATGGATGTTACTACATGAGGGTTATGTTTCTGAAAACGTATTTTTAAAACGATGGTTATCCGAAAGCCGCAAAAAAAGAACAGAATGATCGCAATAATGGATTCTGTAAATATGTACTATTGAATAAGGTAATTGAAAATTTTGGCAGTGAACATATCGTTGAACGGGACAGCAGGCAGTATATACCCGATCGACATTACAGTTCGATATAAACGCTAGCGATAGAGAAGAGAAAAACGAGATGCTATCGTGATTCTTATATTCTTTTTAGCGCCTCTTATTTCGCATACTGTTCTCGCATGCCGATGACAAAGTAAACTAAATAAAAGATGACGAAGTTGCACCTTTTTTAATGTACTCACGGTTACGTTATTTAGTTGCTGCAAGGCGACGAATATCAAACGAAAAAGCTCATCAGCCTTTAGGTACCGCGCTCTGCACTACAGTACAGTCGTACAGTTCACACTTCACACACGCGCTCGCTTCTTTTTTTCTCAGGGCCAGGCCAACAGCACGCACACTCTACTCTAGATAGACGATATATTGCACGTACACGACAACATGAAGAAAGAGAAACTATTTACTGTATATGTCACTTTCTCTCTCTCGCTCTAATGTATGATTCACATATTATATTTGAATGCGCGTGTAGTTCTGTGTGTGTCACACGCATTTGTACGAAAGAAATCATGGGTTGTGTAGGCTCGTCGTGGCTCGCTGATAGGCCGAAAGTCGAGAACTTTTTATTTATCTCCGCGTCTGTGGGTATAAAGGAATATCTTTATATCATTTTCGTTCACGCATGCCCATCAGTCCATAACAGTTACGATCGCGAAAAGACGTAGGTAAACGATAAGTTTGAGTTTTGTAAAAATTCTGTACAATGTAGTTTAGTATTTTTAAAACTTTTAGATGTGAACCTGAGTTAAAAATGTTAACTTAAGTATTTCCCAAAATACTAAGTACATGTAAAAAACAATATTCCTGGAAACAATACTATATGGCATTACTGGTTATGCTTGCTTATGAAAACTGTTTAAGACAGCAATACATAAACTTGTTTAAATGAAATTTCCTCAAGTTGCATAAACCTTAGTCCGGGCATCCATATACATGTTTTAAATTAATTTTTATGTTTATGATTATGCGCGAATCATTCGGTAGGTTTCGGAAATTTCTAGCGACAACGTTTATTCTATTGTGACGTCACGTTTAACGTGGATTCTTGAAATTAAGGCTAAACTTTACCTAGAATTAGCATTGCCTTGTTTATATTTATTAGACGTTTTAAGCAAGCATTTGAGCAACTGCTGCATGAGTGTAAAAGAAATTTTGTGTACTTATCAAGCATTTTTATTTGAAATATTAGATGACTATAAACACAAAAGTAGAATCGAAAGAAGTTCATAGAAGTGGTGTACTACTGATAAACATTGTTTATTTGCAATTTCAGGACTACCTGTAACCGAACAAGCGATACAATATAGGACAGCTTTTTGTAGCGCGTGCAGTAGCGCGGTCTCATTCTCATTAGCCCTTGCAAACGCGCACGATAAACAAGATATATATATAGATATTACAGCGATGTAACCACTAAATATGGTGTTACACAAAGTAGTAACAAAAATAAACCAATCATTCTTATGAGAAAATTCTTTTTCGAAGTTTACTAGCCTATAGTATAAAATACAACGTAAAAAAATTACATAAATATTTTAATAAAAAACGTACTTAAACAATACTAGACGTTCAAACAAAATGGTTATTAAAGAAATAATGTTTTTAATACAGCTTTCAGACAATCCGAATAAAATATAATTAATTGCCTGCGATTTAAGAAGCTTCAATAATTAATATACATATTGTGGGAGTGCAAATTTGTGTATGGGAGAGAAGGAAGGAAAGATAGAGAGAGTTAGTGAGCCTATGTTATGGGGTAGATCAGACTCCGCGGTGTGCGGAAGAGAGGGGGTTGGTTGGTCTTACCCAGAAAGGAAGAAGGGAATCGTGTAAGAGCATCTTTCTATGACGCATTAATCGGTGATCATACAGCCTTTTTTACAACATAACTATTATAAATAAATATAGAAGATTATTTATTAATTCCACCTTTGCCCTCGTACGTAGTGAATTGTATAATATTAAATAAATCACAAATATGAAACTTTGAAAAATGCATATTATTTTAAACTCACTTTTTCCTACAAATGAATAAATAATATATTTACATATATATATTTCATAATTTTAAAAAATTATAAGGTTTTTTAGAAAGTCGAAAAATATTATTACTGAAAATTACGAGGAAAAAGATTATATTTTTCAAGAATCTTACATTTTACATATAAGACATTCATTTAAATTTATCAACGCTTATGGTCTTACGTAGGTTTGATTCTTAAGAAATTACTATTCTTATTGTTGTTGTTGATATGTTATTATTATTATTAGTAAAAAAATTAACACTATATTTCATCGATACGAAAGCACATAAAAGAAATATGTGTCAACAACCCCTTTGTTTTCTACGCATGACTGATGAAACGTGATATTGATTGTCTTTTACTTATTTTCAAATTTGAAATTTAATATATTTTAGTAGGAAAAGAAATTGTAAAACATATTTATTAATTATGTAATACAAAATAATGTATAAAATTTATAATTCAGGCTTAAAAATATATGTAGAAGAAAATAATGTACCGATAACTTTAGGAAAAAAAATTATTTCATTTTTTATAATTTATAGTCATAATAAAAAAAATCATGTAATAATCGTCACTTTCAAAATAAAACAAAAACTGTTATAAATAATTTTACTTGAAAATATTTGTCGACTTAATTTTAAATTGAAGATGTGATTATTCAAACGGTGTGTTGGCCTTGTACAATTTGCTATTTATCATAATTTTTTTAATGACAGGTACTTTCATAGTACTTTTACTGCAAATATTCTACATTATAAATAATCTTCAATTATTTTTTAATTAAAAAAATTATTTCTATAAAATCGAATGGAATGTGTAAATAAACAAAAATATATATTCAGATATCATAACATGCATAATTATTGTTTTATGTAAGTTACAAGTATATAATATGAACGTAATCAATTAATTTTAGCTTAAGAAGAAACATTCTTTGATTTTACTAATAAAATATAAAGTAAAGTAAATAATTATCCTGCAAATCTTCATTATTTATTTGCGTAATATAAATTCACGTATATTAATAGTTACAATTTGTTAAGTCCTGATGAATTCAATCAATTTTATTCAGAATGACTTGAAGCAATAATAAAAATATTGTTTTTCGAATAAATATTTTCACGACAGTATCATATTAGTAATTTTTTTATTAAAATGTTTACATCAATTTTATATTTAATAAGCTTTTAATAAATTAAATTTTGTAATTATTTCAGAACATAGAGAGTAACATCGCCAAACCGACAACATTGACTAACGATGGTACTTCCCTGATAGCGCTAATAATATGTAATACGCTCGCAGACTTAAGATATACTTAAGATATATAAAACGAAATTTAACAAAAATACCAAATAATTTATAATAATTTATAATTTCTATAATTTTGTCTAAGGCAGAAAATGGAAGGAATTTCTCCCACCACTGTAATGTAAACAATACACTGGGTTGTTAGATTCGCTTAATATATAAAAGACGACGTACTTTATAAGATTCAGATTTGCATTTTGTATTCGCAATACTCATTTAAGATGTATTGTAAAAATAAATATACATTATTTTATTATATAATATCTTGGTGTTCGGATTTTATTGAACATCTTTTTGCGACTAAAAATCGTTAGTCAACTTAGCTGAAAGCTATTTCTTTCGAAATAGCCAAAAAATTAATTCACGCTTAAACGTGATTCTATGAGTCAGATATTTGGATTATTAAGCAAAGTAAAAATAAAGATTTGTATGATAAATTAGATTATAAAATGCGATCAAAGCAATCAAGTAGACACCAAAGAAACAAATTCATATTCAATAATAACTGAAACAATCATTTTACGTAATCCTTAATATATTTCCTCCTGATTATATTTTAAAGAAAAAGAAGGAAATGTTTCTAACATAACATTAAAATTAAAACATAAAGATGTCGGGAATTTGTTTTGAAAGTCTTAACCGAACTGCGAGCTACGATAAAGGACAATTCAACGCGAATGATTAATTTTTTTAAGATAATCTGGAAGCTGTTATACACGATATCAAGACCTTATATTCAAATTGAACGAATTCTATCACCAGTTTTAAAAAATACAATCAAACATTGAATTACTTGTAGAAGAGTTGAACGATGAAAGTTTGAAAGAAATATATTCGAAGACCAATATTTTGAAGATATAACATTTATACACTAACGTATTGTAGCATTAAAATCTAATTACGTAAGAGCGCCAAATGCGATAAATATACATATAATGATAAATATAGATCAGAGAAATTCAGTCTTACCTAGGATTAAAATTCAGCCGTTCGACAGACTTCTCATGCAATGGTTATCATTTCGCAATATATTTCAATCAATCTTCACGATACAGCTAAGAAATCGCATAAAGCATGTTAATTTCTTAAAACTACTCAACGAACCAGTAGAATCTTGGTTCTTATTTTTATTTTAGTACAGAAGCTGAATAAAATTTTGCGACAGGTATAAGATAAAACGTTAGAAAATAATGATATGTTTGCAATTAATGAGCTGATGGAATTCATCTCGAAACATAAGCGCGGAAATGAACAAGAAATCGTTAATTCATATCACGAGTAAAAATAATTTTAAGAATAACGTAAAAATCCCAAATCATCGCGCTCAAGCTTTAGTTAGTACAGAAAGATCTGTTGGAATAGAATGTATTTATGTAAAGCTAAACATAGTGTATTTACATATAAAAATTTTTTTAAATTAAACGTTTAAGTGAACGCTTAAATACAGCGCGGCGAAAAGATTTGTGCGTAAATAATTTGCGAGATAATTATCCCACTGCTAAATGTCGCACATCCAGGTGCAAAAAATATGGGAAAGAGCTTAACACGTTACCGCGTTTCGAGAACACGGCACCAACTCATGGTGGTGCAAATAGTAAAAAAATAATTATAAGGAGGCTTAACTATAAAGGATGCAGAAAATGTTGGTGTATAAGGTTGCAGCGATGTTAAGCAGGAAAATGTAGATTTGCATGTCTAATGCAATCAAGCACACTAGTGGAATTTTAACTGAAAACAACTCTAAAATCACTAAATAATAAGTTTCAATATCGCTTTCATTCACGTTTAATTGTCACTCTCCTAACAATAATCGAAATATTACCCTCATCAACTTAAAATCAACCTAAAATATTATTATAAGTTGATGTCTTAATGAGAGCAACTTCTTTTTTATCAACTATTATATAACCATCGAATAAAATGTAATGTAAATTTGAACGTTACTCTGCAATAAACTTTGTAATGATGGATTGAATACACACCAGAAAAAAGACGAGTCTTAATCCTTCTAAAAGAGAGTTTCGTTCGAAACTGAAATTTGCTACTCACCTAAGCAAGCTAGTTAGTAATAAGTATTCGACAGATCGAATAGATCTTTTATTTGTAAAGTATTTGTTTGATGCATTAAATTATAATTGTTCTTATATTTATTTTTGTCAACGTATCACTCATCAAAAGTATTACATTTTGGTGGTTTGTGGGAGAACGCGGTAAGTCTTTCAAACATCTACATTTAAATCTATGCCATGTGTTATTTACATATGAACAGTTTAACTCTAGCATCACTGAGATAGAACTTTAAATTTAAATTTAAATTAATTTTAAACTTCCACCCAGTAACTTCTCTCTCAACGATCTAAATGATTTCATAAAATTTAGAAAGAAACATGCGAGCGTAAGAAAATAGAAATTATTAAGCTAGTTGTTCAACATCTCTTGATCGCTACGTATACGAAAGAATTCTGAATTCTTCTAACATATAAGCAAATCCACCCTTATTTCAATTATAACAAATGATTATTAAGTACAAAGAGAAAAACGTTATTTTCATAATTAAATATAAAATATTTAGATTTTTATTAAGATACAATGTTGGCCGTAATTTTGACTCTCAACCGTAACATTTGCATTAGCAAAATTGCAGACATCACAGTTAGCATTAATGTTATTTGAACTTCTTAGTTAATGGAAACTTTTTTCTAAAAGTTCAATTCAATCAGATCAATGTAAATATGTATTTTGTAACTTTAAAAAAATTTAATTTTTTAATGGAATGAAAAATTTATAAGTGATTGAACCAAATATATACTTAAAATTTGAAACATATAAAAATTTCTCTTGAAAGATGTTTAACTTTCTTTTTTCAATATGCTTTGAAAACAACTATTAAATTGCTAAACAATTATATTAGATTATGCACTGTAAAATATTTAATTTTTATACAATTAAAGATTTTATTAAATTAATAATTAGAAAGTAGTACTATTACAATCTGTACATTTTTTAAATTCATTATACAAATTTATGAAGTATAGATATAAATATAAACATTTAAATAATTCATACATATACAACTTTAGTTATATTTAAAAACCTATTTACAAAACGTATTAATGTCATTTATACTATAAAGAGAATAAACTTAACTTGTGTTAATACTTTCAATAAACGTACTGCTTTGCAAGAGCACGAAGAAACCTTGCTTTACGAGTATTGGCAGCTTCTCTCTGTATTTCCTCGTTATTATTAGAATTAAGCTCCAGAAGTCCAATAACTTTTATCTGCAAAAAACAACTTTCTATTAAAGAAAATACATTAATAAAATTTATAAGAAAGCAAAAAATTATTCACTGCAAGTTGCTTTCGATGATGTTCTCCTCGTTTAGTATGTAAATTAATTAAATATTCAAGTATTGTTGTATCCCAAATGCAATGATAATATGCATCCATAGCATCATTAGGTGCAGCATTTTTCTGTTCATTTCCAGCCATTTTAAAAGCTAAAGCATAATCTACTTCATCTAAAAATTGACAAAGCACAACTGCCTGTGTATTACATTGTAGATGAGCACAGCATTTAATCATTCTTCTGTAAACTAAATCGTCTATTTGACCACGTACTGGCAAAGTAAATAAATCGCTGGCTACTATAATAGCTTCCAAATAATACTTCATAGCACTTTCATAATAACCTAATACTAAAAAAAAATCGAGCCAATAAGTATAAACAATATTTAAAAAAACCATGAGTATACATATAGATTTGAAACAAATGTTTATTATTGATTTAATTAAGCTTCAATAAAATTATGACTTAGTTAATATTTTATGTGTAAATTTTTGAAAAAAGACATACCAAAATTGAGATCTCCCATCAGTCTTAGCCAAGGTACATTATTTGGATAATATTTTAATGCTTGTGATAACAATTGGAATAAATATTCACCTATAATTCTCATATTATATAGTTTTGCGCTATAAATAAATTTTAATAAATAATAACACAATATGTATATTTAATATTAAAAAAGAATTATTTTTAAACTTACTTTGGTATACTAGCAGGCCACATATTTAAATATGTAGTATAAAGTTCTAAGCTAGATTCGTCACGTAATATGTTGTGTAATCGAGCCAGTAAAGAAATTGCAATATTCAGAACTGAAACTTCTCTCAATCGACTAAAGGTTGATGATATATTTATTAAAGAATCTCTTGATATACTGTTACCTGATGATCCACTATTACTACTACTTCGTTTTTGTGGTAAATCTCGATTTGATTTGCATGCTGATAACACCATATCCCAAGCTTCTTTTGGAAACTTTTGGCCTTTATATTTTGCTACATTACTCAGTGCAGCTGCAAATTCAAAGCAACTCCACTGTTTTTCTAGGCTTGTTAAGTAGTCCCATTCAGACATATTTAAAAGAAAGACTGTACAGTATTCTATGATTTCTTGTCTAGGTAATACTTGATCTGTTGACTGAAGAGTAATTAAACACTGTTTGCATTGTACTGTCAGAGCTTGAGTATCACCTAATATAATTTTTATTATTAAAAATATGAACATTGCTTATAAGATATACAGATGAAATTTTTTTATTAATTTTACTTATATTAATTATCGAAGAGTACATACCAAATTCTCATTTGTTAATAAGTTTTTATATTCAATAATAAATAATTCTTATAAAAAATTAATTATAAACAAGTTATTTAAGAGTTATGCGAAAAGAAGATACATAATAAATAAATAACTAGTGACATATTTAACTTATTATTTATAAAATGTAAGTTTTCTCTTTAAATAATTACTATGAAATATTACATAACAATATTATATAACATAAAGTTTGTTAAAAAATTAATAATTGTAATAAAATCCAATAATATAAAAATTTATACTTACAAATATTAGTTGCAGGCCAAGCATGTAAGCAATAACATATTTCAATCAACAGTGACTCCCAACTCAGAAGTTTCAAAAGTTTAAATATTAAATTGTTCCCACCCATTAGAAGTTTATTAGCTTCATTTAAACTTTGTGCATGATGCTGCACTTCATTTTCAACTATATTTAGTAACGCTTTAGATCCAGAAAAATCTTTTGATAATGCAAGTTCTTTACTTTTTGCTAGTAAGATATAGGAGTAATCTTTCAAAAAACCTTCTGGTATAGACGAAATAACACTTTGTAAAGGAATCGGTATTTCCCAAAAATTGTTAATTTGCCACAATGGTTTTGCATAACTTGAAGTATCAATGCGTACAATTTCCATAAGAGTTTGGCGAATCTCATGTGGATTGTAAGATAAAATAAGTCGCTGCTCTAGCTCAAATATAGTTATTTTTTGTTTTTCTAAAAACAAGAATAATAAAGGTAATAAAATATCCATAAACTCCATCATATAGAATGTCAAAATTGAATAACAACTTCTCTTACGTGTATACTCAACTGGGGCAATACCCCAATCATTGTTTAATAACAAGTTTGGAATATCTAAATCATCAGGAAATGCTTCTTTTCTTATTTCTTGCAGTTCTTTAGCATCAAATAAACTTGAGTAATTAGCATCAGTTAATATTTTATTAGCAAATCCATCAATATCACCCATTAAAACCAAATATAATAGATAACGAGCTATTCTTCTTTTATCTAAAGATGATGCTTTTTCCAATACACCATTAAATGCCTATGAAAAATATTTTATATAAAATATATTATTTATTATACATGCTATGCTTTTTATAAATTTATATTACCCAAAAAAAGACTTCTAATCCTTTAGAACCTGCAACCTTTATTTCAGAAATGTAATCACCAATAATTGTTTCATTTTCTACTACCTTTCGAACAAGATTAAGGCACTGAATTTGCAATAGAAGGTCACGTGCAACAATTATTTTTCTGTTGACTAAACCACCTTGAATATCTAATTCTAAATTATCTCTATAAATTTGAGGTATTTCTCTTGCTATATTATCTGCTTGCAAGATTTGTAAGATATTCTAAAATATAAATATATTGTACATAATTTATATTTATTACTTTATTTGTATGTATTTACATAATATAAGTAATTATTAAAATACTTACTGTATATTGGTCTTTAATAGAAGTAAGCAATTGTTGGGTAAGATTAGGTGCCTTATTTTCTACAGGTACTTCACAAGCTAAACAATATCCATCTAAATATTGTTTATTTATTTTACAATATAATAATGACATAGAAGTATCGAGTTTATTGTATAAGTCTCTAGCTTGACTAATATGATGTTTTGCTTTTTGATATTCTACCTTAAGTATATGAAAAACTGCAAGATCATAATTTATCTACACAAAATTTAATATTTAAAAAAATATTATTTAAATAAAAAGTAAAAATGTAATAATTTAAAGTATAACAAATATTACCTGACATTTTAATTCATCCTCTGTAATAGTATGTACATTATCCCAATTTTGTTTGATTTCTGTACTATTTTCTGTTAACATTTGAAATGTATCCAAAGACAGAACTTTAGGTTTTAAATCATTTAACTGTAAAACTGCATTTAAAAAATTAA
Source organism: Wiebesia pumilae (assembly GCA_018907045.1). Classification (NCBI taxonomy): domain Eukaryota; kingdom Metazoa; phylum Arthropoda; class Insecta; order Hymenoptera; family Agaonidae; genus Wiebesia; species Wiebesia pumilae. Next base: position 281,796 of record JACCHZ010000147.1, on the reverse strand, counting down.
TACTGTTTGTTGTTTGTGATTCTAATTTTCTTATAATTTCATCATTAATTGTAGATGCTACAAAATTGGTTTCTTGAATTGCTGCACTATTAAAATATATTATTAAATCTATGACCAATAACATAATACAAAAAAATGGATAAATTAATATAGCACAATATTTAAGTATATTAATTTATTTGCTTACTTGTGAACAAATAACTTTGGTTGTTTATTATTTAGAGCTCTGAAAACAATGGCTCTTAATAACCATCTGTGATATAGTATTAATGTGAATAAATTTCGATCTGACACATTGTTTGGTGAATTTTCTGGTACTACTGGTATTTCAACAATAATATCCATAGTTATATAAAATAAGTCTTGCAACAAAGTTAATTGCATTTGCAAGGGCAGCTTTTTCTGTAATAATTCTAAGTCCCATTTTAAAAAAGCTGCAACTTTTAAAGAAAGAATTTTCAAAGCAAGATTTTTGTAAGTCCATTTATTTACATTTATTTTTGTATCGCTCGTATCATTTTCAATAACTTTTATGTCATTATTTTGTTCTGCATTTATAGTCATGAATTTTATAATAAGATCTGTGGGTGAAGGATCTAAAAGCAATTAATGAGAATTTATTTTAAGTTCATTATTAAACATAATTGACTTAGTATTATAATAAAATATTTTACAAAAAACAATAATATACATAATTTTAAATCATATTTGATTTAATCACATACGAATGTACTCTCATTATAAATTTAATAAAAAAAACAGTAAAAATACTTAAGTAGTACATTATACAATCAAAATAAGGTTATAAAAACAACAACATACCAGGTGATGGTTTTGAAATATGGCTGTGCAATAATGAAGGATTTAAAAGAAATTCAAACCATAAAACAGTATCAGGAGAAATTGGTACTGTTCCGGGTCTTAATAAATCTACATCCATAGTCATTTGAAATGAAATGAAATGGTGTTAAGAAATAAATAAAAAGATCACCAATTTGTACTTAAATCGTTCTTTTTGTAGAAGCGTACTACTACAGTATCAACTGAAAAACAGCATTACCAAATACCAATATGCAGTATGAATGAGACACTTAACGATCCATCAATCAAATTTAAAAATGACAAATACTAAGAATTGTATTAGATTAGAAATTCAATTCTGATAAACCAATCATATAAAATATTCTACCGAAAAGACTTTTTTCTTCACTTTTACTTCTTTGTATATATAATATAATTAATAGTTGTTTGAAATAAATTATTCAAAATATTGAAAAAATGTCATAAAAAATGCTTAGTCTACACTCAGATTCCTCTGTTTTATTCTAATCGATTTAATTCATTGGTTGCTTTGGGTTACAAGGATCAAATATGTATTATAATCAAAGTTACATCTCGATATTATAAGTAGGTGTTACAATTCATTAAAAAATTAATAGTTTGTGCAATAAAGTTAACGAAAGATATTTAATTTATTATTGCTAACAGCGTGAAATTTGCTAAAATGGTTAAATTAACTATCACACTAATTAAAAAAAGATATTTACAACAACAATTAAATAAATCTTCGATAAACAATTTAGAAAAAAATTATTTGAAGAAAACAACGCATCTTTTTATGAATGAACAATGCATTGATGAAATTGTGAGTAAATACATAGTAGTATAACAAAAATGAATTATTAGACAATTATTATAAATAAAATTTTTTATCTTATGCATTTTAGAATAATATTAGTATATGTAAAAATTTAAAAGTTGTTTATCTTCAAAGAAACTTTATTAAAAAAATACAAAATCTTAATTTTGCTATAAACTTAACACATCTTTATTTGCAACACAATGAAATAACAAAAATTGAAAATCTGGATTGTCTGATAAACCTTAAAAAACTTTATTTAGGAAATAATAGAATTGTTGTAATTGAAGGGTTGGAAAAATTAACAAATTTATCAGAATTACATATTGAAAAGCAAAGATTAGCTTTAGGAGAAAAACTATGTTTTGAACCAAGAACTGCAAATATTTTATCCGTAAGTTTCATCATTTAATTTATTTTTGAACCAATAAACTACCATGTATAATGTATTTTTAAGGTCTGTTTGATATATTTAAACATCTCGGATAACAAACTTATTTCGTTGAATGACATTAATAATTTTAAGAAATTAAAAATCTTAGAAGCAAAAAATAACTTAATTAATAACATTGAAGATTTAACTGAAACAATTAGTACTTTAAATCAACTAGAAAATTTATTTTTGCAAGGAAATCCAGTGACAAAAATCTACAGATATCGAGAAAATCTTATTGCAAACAGCTATTCTTTAAGTAAGTTATTAAAAAAAATTTAATTTTAAGTTTAGTAAAACTTTATTATGAGGGTATTATATATATATAATTATTTTTAATTTTAGTTCATTTAGATGAGAAATATATTTCGGAAAATTCTAAAGATTTTTTAAAAAAATTTAAAATCGAAAAACTTCATCAATCCAGAAAAAAATTGAAGTTGACCTTGAGTGAAGATATTACTAGTTTGAATTTCAATTTTTTCAACAATAATGTGAAATGTATTTTTTGCACATATCATATAATTTTAAATAAATTATCTTTTTAGATTCTTTGAACTTACCTCCATCATTTAGAAGATCAGTTTCAAGAGCAATGTTTCATAATATTAATCCACAATTTTCATTCTCAGGAATATCAATAGGAGATTCACAATCACAAATTTTTCAACCATGGAAATCAAGTAATTTTTTTTATTTAAATGTAAAGGTAAATGTATTTTCAAATATTTGTACAAGAATTTATTTTTCAGCATTTTCTATAAATGGTTTAAAGAATAACCACATTCTGCCACGTCCATTTTGGAAAAACAAAACTAACAAGCAAAAAATATAGAATAATTATTTATATGAACAAAATGATATACTTTTAACGTTTTTATAAAAATTATACAATAATTAAAACCAAGTAAAAATATTTACTACATTTATAAATAATTTGATGTATTATATTAATTTTATAGACTCAGAAAAAATTAATCTCAATATTACAATGAAAAAAAGGCTGTAGAGACTGGATTTTTAAAATATTCGTACAAAAATTAGATATTAGTCTCAGAATAAAAGGTCTCTTATTTAGTAGAATGCCTGTTTCGATACATCATAAATTGTTGTTAAAATAAAGGCATTAAGGTCATAAGGGACAAAACAAAATATATACGAAAATAAAAACTTACAAACAACATTTTTACAGCATTCAACGACAAACAACATCGTTACCTTTACTTTATATATTTCTTGTCCAATTAAGTTTTATGACGAAAAATAAAATATTTTGTAGTCTTAATTATATCAGTGCTTAAACTATTTTAATAAAACTAGTATTTCTAAAATGCAGACTAATAAATACAACTCAATAGTACAATGTATCATTATGATACAAAATTGCTACAAACGCGGAATGTTGCAAACATGAAGAGACATGAATAGAAAAAATTTAAATTAGTTTGGTAAATAATGTTACCTAGGGCAAGGCTAAAAGGCCACTTTGGAAATGCTAAGAGTAGTGGTTTTATCAATCAGATTAGTAACAAAACATCAATTACTCGATTTAAAAAATGTAAGCTTTTTCATTTTCACTTTATACTTTTAAAGCTTATACGTTTAACCAATTAACTGCCCAAAACAACTTCAAAAATACTCAACTAAAACTAATCTTGATATATGATTTATTTTAATAAAGTGGTAATGAAATAACAAAATTAATAATTAATTTATTGCAACATCAACAATATACTTTGTAAAGACATTTTTTAATTCATTAATTTTGTTTGATACCGTACAATAATATCATTTATTTTAAATTAATACCAGAAATTATTTTATTGAACTAACAGCTGCATTAAATGGATGGATTATATTAAAACATAAAGTAAAATATGTTTAAATCAACAAAAATCTTTAAAAATATGTAGATCTCTATATTGCTAAATTTAGACATTGTACGCTGACCAAAGTATAATTGCTATGGTATGCAATTATATTTATAATTTATTAATTTATTATAATTAGTCATAATAGCTAATATTTTGCATAGAACAATAAAATCTACATCATTTTCTTAATTTTTTATCAACTGTAATCTATTTTTGTCTTGATTTTCTATGATGCATTCATACAAATCATAAATTGTTAATGTAATTGTTTTTAGAAAATGATGATAATTTATCTGTTCATATTGCCTAAGTATATTATATATATGTATACTATGTATAATATATTAATATTTTGTATCCAGACACCTCTGACTCTTTAGCATTTATATCAGTATATATCTGTTCTAAGTATCAAAATATTCATTGTATCAGTGTAATCGTTCTATACAGGCAATTTTATAACAAAGCTACAATTGTTACGTTAAATCATCACATCAGATTTCGCACGTACAATAAAAACTTACATTAGTGAAAAATCAATTTCACTTCATAAACATAATACGTAAAGTAGCTTTAAAAATGATAAAAGAAAATGCAGAAGCGTAGAAAAGTTAATTTAAGAAGAAAAAATTTACAATATAAAATTTCAGTTTCATTTAAATTACGATCGTAATAATTTTGCAATTTTATCCACTTAAAAGCAATATTCTGAGATAATTATGAATATTTATTTTGTGTAAGCAATTCTATTGCTTATACTTACAAGTCTTTTTGTTTATCTCAGTATAGAGCACAGGGTACCCTGTTTTATTTATTTTTTACTGATTAATTTATTTTAAATCAATACATCATACTCTATATTATGTATATATAGTACGTTAGAGTAGTAATATTCATACTGTTTATATGTTCCTCATGCATACACTCCATATTTATTGGAACTCGATTTTTAATCAAGATTAACCTAAAACATTATAGCTGTATGTTTTCTTTCATTTACTGATATTCCACTATGAATATCGCTAGAGCAAAATATTAATTTTTTTTTTTCTTTCTTTTCAGACATTTCAACTTCATCTGAACACAAATTGCGATTGATAGATATTACAGTTTTATAAATATAGTTTTTGTAAATATAATTTTAGTGTCGAGAATAAAGACATGTATTTTACAAACAGGATACCCCATTCTATATTACTTTATGTCCATTTACAAAATTACTGTGCTGTTTGTTGTTGGATTTCAATTTTCTCCACAGTCATGTCTGGATTCATTGCGGTTGCTTGTTGAATAGCTTCTGCAAGAGCCTTGTCATGGTCAACGGGATCCCCATCCGACTGTATTGTTATTTTTTGTTCAACACGCGTTTCAACAACTCCATCTCGTTCAGTTTTATACTGTGCAAAATTAATTATTATTAATTATTATTATTGCAATTAAGATTTCGTTAAAGAAATTTTAATTACTAAATTTATGTAATTAATATTTGAAAAAAAAATTTCATTACAATTTTACATTTTTACTACCAAGTCGCAAATGTAATTTAAAACATTCATTCATAATTTATATGCAAACTATTCAATCTCATTTAAATATATTTAAAATTTTCTACCAGTTTCTATAAAACTATATAATCACAATAATAAGAGAAATAGTATTAATAATTTATTTTTCCTAAAATTATAATGCTCTTAATATTATAAATTATTTAAAATTTCACACATTAATTTTCTTTTAAAGAAAAATTATAAAATTTAAGATAATACACAAACTTACTGTGATAGTTTCAACTGTACGAGTCTTACTGGAAATCGTTTGTGAACTAACGATTTCGCCAGTTGCGCTGTAATTTCCATCCTCGCTTTCTATAGCAACCTTCCTGGATTCTGTAGCTACTAAAGGTACTGTAGTCGTCGTGGTTACATTATTTTCTGGTTCGCCCGTATAGACGTGGGTTTCAGTCGCGACTATACCAGCCGGATCTCCCTGTAAGTTAATAAAAGCCCTTTAATCGTACCGTACTTTTATTTTACCTTTTAAATAACTACGCATTAATAATAATAATAATAATAATAATAATAATAATAATAATAATAATAATATTAATATGTTACTTTCAGATTCAGAGGAAAGCTCTTGTGCAAATTTATCCAATGTAAATACGATAAACATGAGCTCCATTCTTACATAAAAATTGGAAGTTATAATCTAAAAGTTTGTATGTTTTACAATATTTAATAGTTTATCTAATGAATTTGTTTATTTAATTATTTTCATAATAAATAAATTTCTTGATGTTTTCTTTATATACAATATAATTGTTAAATAATATTTTTTAATTATTTTATAATTATTCAAAAATTTCTTAATAAAACGTTTTTAAAAGGATATTTAAGTTATATTATCGTTACTGTTTTATCGATTCCATAATTTTTAATTAATTACAATAATAGTATCATTTTTTATTAATATAGAAATAAAATTTTTCAGAGGTTCTTATTTAACAAATTTACTGCACTATAAAATAAAAAATTAAGTTATTTAAAAAATATATGTAAATGTGAAATTAATACCGAAATATGTTCTAATTGTAGTCAACTATTCAATTTCAGTTTAAAACATATATTTTATTTTAGAACTTTTTAAAATTCACTCAGATTATGTTTGACATATATTAGAAATATAAATTAAAAACCATCAAAACTGCGCAGAATACTAGAAACAGTTACATTTTTTTTCATGAAATCCATGCATGATCTATTTAAACATTACATAGCAATTTGTAGCTCGCAATCGTACATAAAAAATTACATTTATAACATTTCAGATTACTTTTTCTCCTGAGATGTAAGCTAATTAAAATATAAAATACGTATTATAGAAAATCATGAATGCATTATGAGTGATAACTTTTTAATGATTCATAACTTACCATTCATAGTGCAGTGTTCATGTTTCAGCTATTTATTAGCTCATTTTAACCATGCAACTCAAATTAAAAACTGTATTAAAGAAAAAATTACCAAATACATAAAATTATATGAATACTGTACCAGATTTTTCAAAGTTGATGTTTCCATTTTTCCAAGTGTTTGTCGTAGAGTATTTTTTCATATTTTTGAGATTATAAGCAGTTTATAACGATACATGATTTATGTAAGTATATTTATGTAATAATACTAATAATACTAATATATTTTATTTCATTATAAATGATTTCTTGTATGTTATGCACACATGCAATTTTTAAATTTGCAATTTCTTGAAATATATCAGTTATAATTATAAATTTTGTTACATGATGTCAAATGTTAATTTAATGATTAACGTCATAACATTCGACAACGTTATACTTGATATGCATGAACACTTATTAGTACAGAGTTTTGTATTATTTAAATACATTTTTTATTTTAATCGAAGAAGTTTTTCAATTAATTATTTTACATTATCATAGAAAATGTGCTAAAGATACCAAATTGCCATATTTTATTAAAAAAATTTTATATTCTGTTAATAAGGTTACATAAGAAGTATGAAGATTTAAATATATTTTAAATATAAGTTTCAATTTATTTATATATTTTTCATCTAAAAATTTTATTGTATCTTAACGCAAAATTTTGGTTTACTCTGAATAGATTTAGATCAATAAACTTTACTGTAAAATATGCATCTATTGAAAAATTGTTAAATTTCAAATTTTTTTGTTAGCGAAATTGCTATAAATAATATTCACTAATTTACCTCGCAACTAAACTATGGTAAAATGGCATGGTATCCACATAATTTAGTTGTTTCTACAACTAACAGTTATAATGCGACGAAAACATAATTTTTTAAATACTGTAACTTTTACTACTGCATTAAGTTACAAGTAAAATATTACAAAATTTAATCATGTTAGAAAACATTGTCTTTCATTATGTTTTTAATGATATTTTTATTAGTCGTTTTTAGTAATTTTTCAGGTAAGATTTTTTTAAAAAAGCTACAATTATGCCTTATTTAAACACTATATTTCTTTTACATCTTAATTTTATCAGACTATTAGAAGTATAATTTACATTTTGTCACATACAGTTTACTAAAAAAACATATGTATTGTTTCAGTAAAAATATAATAATAATATTAATTTCTGTAAGTTATTAATTAGAATTTTAAAAGAACTGTTAATATAAAATAAAAAAAAATTACAATCTTCAAATAATTATTTGATAAATTATTAAAATAAAATTAGATGTAATTTTTAGAATCCAATAAATTATGCAATTGTACCAAAAGATTTTTTAAGGAAAAATATGACAAGATTAAGTGTTTAAATTTTTCAAATGAAATTTCAATTCTATTTAGACACTGTTTTTTTATTTTTAAAAGAATGTCTACTACTTTGAAATTGAATAATCATAAGTTATTATTAATGACAAATAGTGAAACATCATTTAAATAATTAAAAATAAAAGTTATACTATTCTGTAACTTTATAATTGTACTATTATTATTCATTCAATAATACACAGTTTTATGTAATTTAAAAAATATATTAATCTATGTAAAAATACCAATTTAACTAACCCCTATAATAAACTAATTTGTTTCAGCACAATATTCCATGTAATTATCATATATTTGCAAAATACCATAGATATATTTATTCATGGTTATACCTAATAATAAATAATCTATTACCAAGGTTAAATAAGTTTGTATATTTGTATAAATGAAGGGATTTTAAAATCAGAATCCATTATTTTGTGTTCAATAATTAGGCTAGTTTCCTATCAAAGGTATAATTTACAACGAAATTATATTTGAAAATTGGTAAAAAATCTAAAAAATCATGACCATTCAATAATTATTGTATAGTTCCTAATACATGTGTTGAGAGTTATGTACGTATAAATTTGTACTTTAAATTGTGAAAAGAATTTATGAAAAAATAAAAAATATATAAGCCATTCATTTTATACTGAAATTACATTCGACAGGTATGTAACAGCAATATTTACTCTGTAGTTTACAAAATCAAATTAATATATTAAACAATTCTAAATGAAAAATACTTTTATATATATATCACACACCCTTATACATTAATTATATTATTATTCCTAGTTTAACATAAATATTTTAATATTTTGAAAAATACCTTCAAAAACTCGTCTTTCACAGATGTCAAGCACGAACGAAGATTAAAAATATTAAGGTATTTACTTAAGAATTGAATATTTATGAATTATTTTTTATATAAGTTATTTTAAATTAGTTAATTATTAACGTTCAATTGGTATGATAGGTAATGTAGTTTACGGTGATGTAGCGTATTTTTAAAAATAAGAATACGTAACATTTTAAATTAGAATTAATACCACTTGATTAGTTCACTCTGATAAGATTACCTGGTAATATTGATTGCAGAAGGCCTGTTGATCGTCATCAAGATCAATTGGTGTTCCGGAATCGCAACTGCTTGAACTCGATGTACTGAGACGTCGTGAAAATAGCTACATCGTGCAATGTGTTAGCCAAGCCATCGAAATGAATAATGTTCAAATAAATAAAAACAATTGTCAAAAAATAATAATGGGGCTTTATGAATGAATCGGTTAAATGCAGCTCTTAAGTATGTGAATTATCAAATAACTTATAAAATTAACTGTTAATTTATTTTCGTTGATATTTAATGCTTTAAGCGCCGAGTTATAAAAAAGTTAATACAATTATAATTATTATATATATTAGTTTTTGCAGGTGTACAATGTGTTTATTATTGCATAAAAGTGGCATAATACTGAGTTTTGTGCTTTAGTGTGTTAATAAAACAAGGCTTTTGTAATGTTTCTTTACATAAAAAGCAAAATATTTATTAATTTACTTTAAGAAAAGTATTTATAAATACAGCGTAAATAAATTTAGTATAACCTGTTTAAAATGAATTTGATTATTTTACTATAGTCTTATCTGTCATAAGTTTTAATGCGATTAAACAATAATTGAACATAAAAGGAATATTACGTAAAAAATGCTTATAATACTTAAAAGTTGCATATTTATTTACATTAAATGAAAACCACGAAAACGAAAAAGTCGTCAGCGCATATTTCAGTTACTCAATCAATATCGAAAAACACATCAAACGCAACAGTACATGCTTCTGATCGAACAAACTTTTTGTAAACAGCAGAAATATAAAAATTACCTGTTCTCCGGAAAGCACGTGACTTGTAGTCCTGACTTCTTGCGTCACGGTGCGTTGTTCCTGTCTAGTAGCACTGGTTGCAGTTGTATGAGCTACAGTCTTTTCTTCGACCTAATTTAAAAAGTAAAAAGAACCAAGCTACTAAACCAAAGAGTCCTGATTAGAAAATAAGATCTTTAAAATAACAAAAGGTAGATTTTCCTATCTGTACATTGCCTCTCATTCCCTTATTATTTTTCAGCCGCAGAGTCCAAGATGACTTAGTTTGAATTAAACATTTTAAACTAACTGTAACATGTTCAGATATAATTTCATGCAAATATTAAAAAATACGTTTAAAATGTTAAATTTAAATTTTCTTTAAAATAAGTAATTATTTACAAATTAAAGTTTATAAGGTATGCTTTATATTTTAGATCTGGCATTATTCATAATGCAAAGGTGAATAAAAAAAAATAATTTTTACTTAAATTTTGTTATTTATAAACCAATGCCTAGGTATGAACGAGCGCGATATAATGATTTAAAACCAATGTATTAATAATCAATTCAAAATAACCCCTTGTACATTTGACATAATCCGTAATCTATTCATTTCACAGTTACTTGAGAGAAAAAATTTGTATATTTTAAACTTACGATGTATATAATATATTTATATTACTAAAAATTAAAATGTTTAAAAAGAATAAATGTATTGGAAGTTTTCATTAATTTAGTCTATGCCAATACAAATTTTTGTGATGTTTTTTTAGTGAAGATGATTATTATTTATTGGCACTTATCAATTTCCTTACTATAAGTCTTAGCAATTTCTTTTTCAAAATGTTTTTTCTAAATTTTTGTCTTTTAAAATCTTATATCATTGATATAGCTATGTACTTTCAATAAATAAACGTTCTATATCAATTTTTTACAAACTAATTTTTTAAATATATAAAGTTTATGTCTTGTTTACGTTTAAATGTAGGAAAGTCTCTATTTTATTCACCTTGAATATTTAAGGAAATTTTATGACGGGAAAATTTAATTTTAATATTTTGCATGCTTTTATATTTTAAATATAATAGTTTTTGGATTTGAGTTAATATTCATTACAAATGTATTAATCGATATACAATTATAAATAGCATTGTTTCTAAAAAATAAATTAGGAATATTTTTATTCCTAATAGTTTGTTCAACGTAAATTAAGAAATGTAGCAATGAAAGATTATTATTAAAACTTCAAAATAACGTACCTGGCTGGTCTTCTGGTTCTTTTCGAGATCTTCATGCATCGTGGCCGTACGAGTTGTCACCGCTGTTGCTGATATATATGGAGCTGTACCATCAATCGGTGCCTCGGCCTATATACAACTACTTTGTGACTAATCGCAATGTTAAATATAACGAATATAACTAAAAATGACCTTTTAATCTTTATAAAATGTATGTGTATTTATTATATGAATTATGATTGAGATTTATGCATTATCTATAATTATCTACAGAACTGTAAATATATATTTATAGTTTATATTAATAGATAAACAAGAAAAGTAAAATAAACAAATATCGGTAAATACCATGCAACAAAGCTTTTTTACGGTAGCATTCAAATGCTAAAAACAAGAATTAATAAAAATAGATAAGAAAACTTTCCTATGAAATACAAATAGTCTCATGGTAAAATAAAAATTATAAAAAAATTTGTCTATAGCATTCTCAAGCAATAAGAAAATACAAATTTACATTAAATATAATGATAAATATAATAATTTTAACGATTAATATCCATATAAATTATTAAATTATCTCATTGTTTATTTATAATAAAATTTCGGGTTCTTGAAAATGATAACCCCCTTTTTCAAATATTATTATGAATTAAAATTTTTTTCAAAATATCACCTTGTTTGTATGCGATGAAACAGTAACCTGTCGATTTCCACCTGGCGTTAGATCCTCGACCCTCTGCTCAACGTTCTGCGTTACGCCTTCTTGATCTTTGACAACCGAATGCTTTGTTGTAGACTTAACTATTGTAGGCGTGCTGACTGGCATCGCAGTCTTCTTCTGTTTTGATACATTCAATTTAGTTGTACTATCTTTAAGATTCTTTATATTGACATCTTCTTTATCCAGCGGTTGACCGTTGCCAGCATACACGAGTCCATTCTTAATAAATGAACCGTTCTCATCAAATAATTCCTGATTTTTAAGTTTTCCATTTTTTTCGAAAATCTTTCCATCCTTAACGTAGCTACCGTCTTCAGAGAAAGTGCCATCAGTAATGGGTGTTCCATCCTTATTGCAAATCAAACCCTTTTTTATCAGCGTTACTGTAATCGTTGTATAGTATTTGTCTAAGGGCTTGCCTTGCGAGGACATCACTATTCCATCCTTGACAACGTTGCCTTCACCATCGAAAGTTGCGTTCTTTAGAGGTTTCCCGATTTCATCAACTACGACACCCTGAAGAACTTTTAATCCTTCAGGGCCAAATGCTTCTTGTGTAAGGAGCTGTCCTTTTACATCGTGTACTTTTCCGTTCTTTACGTAAGATGTTTCAGGAGCGAGAGATCCTTGAAGTAGAGGTTTCTTATCAGTGTTTAACGTCAGACCATTTTTCACGATGCTGCCGTCAGAATTAGGTTGAGTTTGAGTCAAAGGTTGCCCACTTCGATCGTAAATCCTACCGTTTTTAATTGTTGCGCCCTCATCATCAAAAATAGCCTCTTTCACGGGCTTACCATCTTTATCACAAACAAGACCATAGCGGTAGTATATCGTAACAAGAGTAGTTAATTTTCTATTGAGAGGCTTTCTATCGGGTCCGTAAATAGAACCATCTTGGATGTAACTACCGTCATCAGAAAAGGTCCCCCGTCTTAATGGCTTCATATCTTTACCATAAATGAAGCCATTTTGGATATAACCGTCTTCTGTGCCGAACGAACTATGATTCAATGGTTGCTCATCCTTGCCATAGAGACGTCCCTCCTGCACGAAATAGCCGCTTGGTAAGGCTGTTCCCGCGTTGAGGAGTTGACCACCCCAACCATAAATTAATCCATCTCTTACATAAGACTCATTAGTTCTGAAAGCACCCTGTTTCAGTGGCCGTTCGTTTACATCGTACACGACACCAACCCGAATATAACAACCGTCCGGCAATAAAGACGCTTGATTTTTCGGTTGACCCTGCGAGTCTACAATTTTACCGTCTTTGATAGCCAAAGCATCTGGCCCATTATCGTCTTGTGTCAATAATTTTCCGTCTCTTCCTATGATAAGACCGTTTTTTATCTTATTACCATCGGGTCCAAATGCTCCTTCAGCCACAATTCTACCATCTTTGTCGTGAACTAGTCCCCCGGCTACGTAAGAACCATCCGAGCCGAAAACATCACGATTCAATGGTTGTCCGGAATGGCTAAATATTAAGCCATTCATAATGTAACTATCTTCTGGCAGACTTGAACAAAGGTTCAAAAGTTTACCATCCTGTCCATAAAGAAGGCCGTCCTTAACGTAACTACCATCAGGCCTGAAGAAAGAGAATTTGATATGCTTTCCATCTCTCGTGTGTATCCTACCATCCTTGATAATCAGACCTTCGGGTATTAGTGAATCTTGATTAAGCAGTTTTCCAGACTTTGAATGTGCCAGCCCTTTTTTAGCGTAGCTGCCATTCGAACCAAGCGATTCCTGTTTTGCCAGTTTTCCATCCTTAGTAATAATATTACCATCCTTGATCAACAATCTGTCACAACCTAAATTTCCTTGTTTTAGAGGCGAGCCATTTGATTCAATGACTAAACCGTCTCGAATGGCAGTGTTATCTGCTTTAAATAGACTCTGATTTAATGGTTTACCATTTCTGTCATAAAGCACTCCGGCCTTCACGTATGCTCCTTCCACGATCAATGGTATTTGATTCAGTGGACGTCCGTCTTTGGCATGTATTACACCATCTTTAATAAAACTACCATCAGGCTTATAAAATGCATGTTTAATAGGTTTCCCATCCTTACTGACGATCTTTCCATGAGTAAGATGCGCGCCACTAGGTAGCAACGATCCCTGATTCAAGAATCTACCATCCTTACTATACAACAAACCATCTTTAATTGTTGAGCCATCCGAACTAAAACTTACATGCTTTACAGGCTTACCGTCCTTAGAGTAAACTTTGCCTTCAGTGACATAATGTCCCTCCTGACCGAGATCACCACTAGCCAAAGGTTTACCATCTCTGCCGTAGATTAAACCATCGTTTATGTAAGTTGAGTCAGGCAGTAAAGCCACTTGCTCTAAAGGTTTTCCGTCACTTTTACAGATTGTACCACCTACTATGTAATTCCCATCAGCACTGTAAGAGCCTTGAGTCAAAGGTCTACCATCATGGGCAAATATTAAGCCTTCTTTTACGTATGTACCATCGGCGCCTAGCTTATTATACTGCAAGGGCTTGCCGTTCTTAGATACGATTTTACCATCCTTTACGAGTGAATGATCAGGCCCGAGGGCACGCCGACTAAGCGTTTGTCCATCCACGTCATACAGAATACCATTCTTTATAGAGTTGTTATCGGTACCAAGAAACTCTTGATATAAAGGCTTGCCATCCTTTCCGATGACGATACCGTTAAGAATGTGCGTTCCATGGGGACCAAAGTCTGCCTTCTTTATAAGTTTTCCATCTTTCGAGCAAATCTTGCCGTCGATAACACGAGAACCATCGGGGCCAAGACTGTACTGATCAAGAGCCTTACCTTCCTTATTGAAGATGAGCCCTCCAATTATTTGAGATCCATCGGGTAAAGGTAACACGTGGTAATTTGAATCAGACTTTTCGGTACCGATCGAAGCTTGACGTGGTTGCTGTTGGTTTTGTGATTCGTTCTTAATAAGGGCCGCCGAAACATTTTTTATGTCCTTATTAGGAATCGTAATAGGTGGCGCCGGAGGTTGAACGAGCGGTTTAGTCACGACAGCTGGAACGACATTTGGCTGGCTAATACCCTTCTGCTGTTCCTTCAATCTTGCAGATTCAACATAATTTATTCCCGGTGTTTTGAGACCAGCAGACGCTAAATTTGCGGATCCACTTAGTCCTGATTTGTCTTCATTTTCCTTTATTTTTCTTTTTTCAGCCTGTTCTTCAAGGTTCTTCTTTTCGCCAGGAGCATAATTGAAGGCTAAGCCTGTAGCTTTTTTACTGGCCGAAGTAGGAGACTGTTGATCCTGTTGTTTAGGCGAGAATGACTTATCTTCGTAGGTGAAGCCGTGAGGTGTAAAGCGTTTCTTTGTTGGCGAACTTTCGCGCTCTTCGTATTCATATGGCTTGGTGAAAGCTAGTTTATCGGGACTGATAGGTGGCTTTTCAGCATCCAATTTTTCATCAGAGCCCTTAAGTTTCTCGGATATAGATAAATCTGATTCAAGTTTGCTTTTGTCCTTTGAGTCGTCAAGCTCCTTATTCTTTTTTTGTTTCTTCTGTTTGTCGTCCTTGTCTCGTTTGCTGAATAATCCAAAGCCACTGACTGGACTCTTTATATATGCGAAGAAATAATAATGAAAAAAAATAAAAATGTTGTTTTGTCAAATGTGAAACTAACCAGTAATTTAAGTCATTTTAGTGATGCATTATTTCTAAATAGGATTACTGGAGAGCTTGGAGATAGAAAGCCGTGTGTTATTTGGTTTAAGATGTGTTAGTGAATTTTTGATCTTACTCCAATCGGTGCGTGACAAATATGGCTCTACTTTATCGACGACATTGTACGATTCATATGTTTGTCGCGTTGAGTTCAACTTACCTTAATCCTATCCTTCTTTTCTTTATCAAGCTTTTCAGATTTTTCAGGAGTCTTTTCACTTTTCTTATCTTTCTTTTTCAAATCCTTTTTCGCGGGTGAAAACTTTTCGTCAATGCTCTCGAGCTGTGAGCTTTCATTTATCACATCAGATTTGTTGAAATCGTTATGGTTTTCCTTTTCGCTTTCATTTTTAATATCCTTCTTCTTCTTGGAAATACCACCGGGCGGTAGGACCGCAATTCCTCCGACCGGTTTCTACAATGTAAAGTAATTCACAATCACATGACGCTTCATGCAATAAGCGTTAAGCAGACTACTCTCTTCTATTCAAATCTATGGTATATTTAATATTCCTACATAACATATTATATATATGGTTTACAGTTTCTATAAAAATAACGCGTTTGCCGTGCTCTCATGCATTGCAGATAAATGGTCTGCCTATGATGATCTATTATTTGGGTATACAATATCACAAGTGCAGATAACATGGAATTAACCGAATAAAGAAAATTAGTTTTTAATTACAATATTAACATCATAAATAACCTTCTTAGAAATAGTATATTTATACAAAGAAGTATAAATTCCCGGTTTCCCTACCTAAGCTTCATAAAAAATATTATTTGTTTACTTTTAGACCTAATTTAAATACATTAATTATCATTACTTTTAAGCTTTATTGATTTATGTATTATTTGGATGCACATCATTCTTAAGTATTAATTTGTAATTGATTTTATTACAAACTAGTTAAGAATTATAAAAAAATGAGAGTGATACGCATTAAAATAAAGTATAGAATAAAGCACTTAGTTAAAACTATAATAATATATAATACGGTTAGTGATTCGTACACACAAATATTCAATAGAAATCAAAAGCAATTTTTATACGATCTATAACAATAAATTTAAATGTTGCAATAGCATCGCTTAGAATTATTAAAAACCAAGAAGAAAGAAAAAGAATATTGCGGCATGCTACAAAAGAAATGATAAAACACCAAATGGTTCATTCAACTAAGGGCTTATATTTATTACGAGATGATGGATTGGTGCATGATAGGAAAGATTCGATGATGTCTTGTAGTCTTCTATACCTTTCCGCCGGCATCATATTCTCCCTCCAGGCTACTTGCGCTGCTGGCCGACGTTGTTCCAGCGCTTGTTTTTCGCGCGAGCTATTAGGTGTTAGTTATGTGTCAGTTAGTTACAAATGGCTAAAGCCCTACAGATTGTACAGGCACAATTAATAAAATTGATATACTACGAGAAGTTTTATTCCTTTTTTTAATTAATGAAATACTAAAGCTTCAAAATTTAGTATATACGATTATCAAAAGTGCAAGAATGAGAATTAATAAATTTATAATGTAGACCATGAAATTTAATCAAATCCTGTCCGATGCCTGTTTATGAAATCTATAGAGCTTATAACTGAATGATTTTGAAGAGATAATACGTATGATTTACATGTACGAGAATGGTACGTCTAATAATTTTGAAATTGAGCCAATTGGTGTTTGGACATTTTCTAAAGTTTGCGTAATCGTTTGTTACGGTACACCGCAAAAATTTAAGTAACGATGATGAAAAACCTCAACAAAAACAATTTTTATTTTCCTTTTTGTCTCGATTATAAACTAAAATAATACCTTTTCTTTATGTTTTTTAATTGGACTGGGTCTTTGATCAATATGCTCCATCGCTGGCACTGTTTCAGGTTCATAACTCATTGTATGTCGCTTACTTGGCTCTGAGCTATAAGGTTCAAGTGTTTTCGCTGCACCTAAAGCTGAAAGCACAGGTTGAGAGGAGCCTATTTCAATGTTAATGTAATAATTTATTTTCGATGTAGCTATACTTTTAAAAAGGCACTTTTGGCATATTCAATGCAATATTAAAATACTAAACTAAATATTATACTCACTATCCATACTTCGTGATGTCAATCTTCGTCCACTAAGAAATCTTTCGAATTTCGGAGGTTGACGTTCGATTGGAGTCTTTTTCGTTTCGTAATGCGTTCGACCCGAATATCGGAAATTCGATCCTAGATGAGGTAATAATCCAACTTTCTTAACAGGTTCAGGACTCATGAGTCTATAGAATTATAATATTAGAAATGGAGAATATAATATATCATATTGTATTAAAAATAAAGTAAGTTTTATTGAACTAAGATTTATACTTGCTTTTTATAATGAATATAAAGAATAATACTATTTGCATTATCAACATGCATTATTGTGTATCTATCACGTTTTTTAATTACAAATTTATAATATATATGTATTATAAAAGTCACATTGTATTTTATTTCATATCTGTGTTACATTACAAATAACTGCGTGCTAATGTAATACTAAATTATATTAAATTTAATCAATTTTACCTGAAGAAAGTATGATGCTCGACACATGTTTTCCAAAGTTTCTTAGCTGCCCTATGATTCCCCAATTTAAATCCAATAGTCGACTCAAACTGTTCAAATTCGCCAGGTCTAATTTTGATATAGAAATTGTTTCTTTTATAAGATATCTTCAATATCTTGGGCCATGCGAACCTGTTGATCCTAAGTCTATCCCTATAAACCGACAAACCTGTCGAGCAAACACCAAGAGTAATGTCTACACCTTCAGAATCTTTTGCCGGATGAAGGTCAATACCATACATCGCCAATTTCTTTGCATTCTCGAGATAATGTAATTCAGCTTCTGCGGGCGTCTGACCTCTGCAAACAAAGTAAGTCGAACAAATATATTATTATATTGAAAAACATTGAATTTATTTTTTACGATTGGATAGTCTGATCTTTATTGTGAATAATCACGGTATTTACGTTATACTTATTAAAAATAGTATTGTAAGCAAATAACTTTTTTATATTTCTAGTTACAAAAAGAAAATTCAAGCTTTATATATGACTAATATAAAATTAAATGTATTATAATCTACATTATTTTTAAACATTAAAATGAGTAATCATTTTTCTTCGTATGTATCATTTTAGTTGAGTTTACTCGAATAAAAATTAAATTTATAAATATGAAAGAAAAAACTGAAATAAAATAACTTACTTGTGCGTTTTGTGAAGATCCATCACCTTCTCAACTAATTCTGGAGTTTGATTAGGTGCAAATTTGAAGTCTTTCAAGTACGTTTTGCCATGTTCTTCTGAATCATAATCACCAACTTCTGATTGTACTAAATAAGAACCAAGAAGAGCATGCGTGACAAAAGAACAAGGTAATCTTCCAGTAATTATATCATTTCTAATTTGCAGGCACAATTGATAGCGTGTAATATCTTCTTGTAATTGTGCTGGATCGGGAGGATAGAACTTCACCTCAAAATTCAATTTCCATGGCTCATCTGACAAAAATGTAAGATATAATTATTATGCAAATAGTGGATATATTAGTGAATCATTTTGAAGTTATGAATGTATTAACTCAACGTTAAAAATAATAATGTGCATTTTGAATAGTTTTAAAAGTGCAAATCTTTAAAAGTAAAATCAATATTCTATTTAATTAATAAAAAAAGTAATACAGACTTTTTAAGAACTTTGAGATTTTCCTCTGTAAGTCCAACCAATTTCTTGGATCATATTTGTCTTCATAAATCAATCCGAAATAATCTTTCTCAAGAAGGTTCATACTTTGACATACTCTTTCTAAAAGCTCTTGACCTTTCGCCTTTCTCTACAAGGTAAGAAATATTATATCTTAAATTATGCAGGCAAATAATATTAATATTAATTATAAAATGTGTCGCGATCGCTTCAAAATAAGAAATCATATAATTAATTTTTGTTTAATAAATTTAAAACGGTAGTAAAAGAATATTTGTATTCATAATTTAATTTGTAATTGAAATTATGTTTAATGAAATTTGAATAAAAATTTTTTTACTCGAGTCGGTCAATAAGTATCTGAATCAAATATAAACCGAATATTAAAATCAAACTTAAACTACTTATAGTTACTTTTAATAAAATTTAGTAGTATTTTCAATTAAATCAAATCCTTTTTTTTTGGTACCCTTTAATTACTATTTGTAAAATATAAATTAACTAAGGAAAATAAGTTGATTGTACGCTATTGATGATCATTATATATTATTTTTTGAAAACTTAGTGCATTTTTAAGAGCGAGACTAATTTAATAAACAAAATTTTTTAATGCTCCTAAGCTTTATAGTTAAATGATTCACTTACCTCGATATTGAAATCTTTAACAGTGCCATCCAAGAGAGTAACCCTCGCAAGGGCCAATCTGCCCTTATTGAGGGGACTTTTGCTTGGCGAACTAGTTCCATTTTCCATCGCCATTTCTACTGGCCCAACACTTTCCTTCCGTTCTTCCGGCATATTTAATTCTTATCTGAACAAAATTTTTTTTATTAGATATCTTAACATTGTGAGTATACGTATTTTATATGTTTTATGTATAAATTATAATTTTATTAAATTGACTCGTGAAATATTATTCTTTACAAATATTTTTTGGAACACATTTATTACTATGAAATATTACAGAAAAAAAAAAACAATTTTTTTTAGTACGTACGTTACTGTGTGTATAAGATAAACATAGTGAAATGTTTTTTTTTCCATGTAATAACATAATTTTTTATTTTTTATTTTAAAAATAATAATAACATAATTTTATGCGTAAAAGTACAATTTCTGTACTTATTGTCTGTCAAAAAATGAAACCGAATAATTTTTCTCTTATGTTACATCGATAGAGAAAATTCACACGACACGTAAAGCGTGCGAATAAAGATTCGTGAGTTCACAATGCGTGACGCAGAAAGGTCGCATGACAATTTTATGTCACAAGATAATCCTTGGACTACCCGTTATAAAAAAGTGAATTAGTAGAAAACGACAAAGCCGTCTTAAAAAGTATACATCATATTCATAATATTAATTGAGAGCAAATTAAATTTTTATTACAAATATAATAAATACGACAGATTTAATAAGTCACATAATGAAATGTTTTTCTTTTCTAGGTATATTAAAACGCTTAATAATGGTACAAATTTTTTATACGAATTCTACATATATTACAAATGCATAAAAAAGTGACGTTAAAGTTTTTAAAGTTTTTAAAATAATTAATCAAAAAAAGAATTTCCATATGTATTTCATCTTAAAATGACTTTAGATTAGAGAAAAGTAACCTATAAATGTAAGTATAAAAAATATACAATCCAGAAATATGAAACAAACTTTTGCTAATAAATGAAAGAGAAACGACTTTATTTTGATGTTTATTTTTAGATTAATATTTCCGTATATTTTATATTTATAAGTTATCGAAAGTTAAATAAAAGTGAAAGACATCGGTAAAAAATCTGGTACAGAAATAAAAATATGTCACATTGAAAGGAAGATAAAAATACAATAAGCAGATCTAGAGGTAGACGGACAGAATATAATCAGAGAGTGAGCGAAAGAGAAAGGGAAGAGAGATAGAAGAGCGACAGAAAGAGTAAGAGGAGAAAGAAGCGGTGAGAGAAAGAGAAAGATAAACAGAAGAGAGTGTGTGTAAGGTATAGACTAGTATAGAGTGTGCGAAAATAATCAATATTTTCTGAAAGCACTCGACGCATCTGATAGATAAAAGCCGCAAGGTACTTGCGAAAATTTAGGACGCTGCACGCGTATCTTCTCTCTTTCTCTCTCTCTCTCTCTCTCTCTCTCTCTCTCGTACGTAATAAGAGGATGACTGTTCGTGTATATGCTACTACCAGACATCCAGGTGCGACAGAAGATCGTATGCAGATTCACATTCAGTAGAGCCTTCGAACTTGCAAACAGTATGACAGTTCAATGGCATTATCTCTTTTCTCTTTCTTATTATGAATTCTGTTTACGCGCACATACATATTCATACATCCATGAAATTGGGAAATTAGTCAGTCGGCATCAGTACCAGTGCCAGTATTTATGTAGACATGAAATAAAGTTTATATCATAATTAATTTATTGCTAACGTTTGCCTCCTTTAGGTGTTGTAAAAGTAGGTTCGATGGCTTGTACCACTTTCTGGCTTTATGTGAGCTCCAGGTCTTTATTATTCATGATTACATATAATTTGTACTTATGCATTTAGCTATAAATGATGGATTTTAAGGTTTATAAATAAAAGTATAGTTTTTCCTTTTTTATTGCAAGATGAATTCTTATATATACATTATATTAGTTTATTTTGTATGTTTTTTTAATTAACTTTAGAACACAGATGGTTTTTAACTTAAAATAATTTCTCCGTAAAAAAATAATTTAGAGAAATCTAGAAAATCTGGAGAAAATGTTTTAAAAAATCATTAAATTGTGAAATTCGCGATTATATATAATTCTTATAGCTTTAAGTTATATATTTTGAATAGGCGTTTTTCTAAATTATTCTTTTCAAAAACTGAAAATATCTGACATTCAAAGCGATAATGGTTCTCCCACAAATAAAAAATATTTTGCTTACACGGTGGACGGCATATCATGAAACATTACACATGTATAAAGATAAGCCATGCTTAGATTTCAGTGAATATCAGTTTCAACAAGATTGCTCGATAATTTTATGGTCTATTTTAACAGTGAAATGTAAGTTGACCATCTAACTTCTTTTCTTGCATTGTAAAATATGTACGCATATAAAGAAATGTATCAATTATCGCTATTATGCACAACTCAAAGATCCTTATATATAATATATTCTTTCCTACATTTATATAATAAAAAAGCAATTCTTTTTAATAAATAAAAACTTTTATGCGAATAACAATATATATAAAACTACCCATTTCCAAAATACTCAATAGCAATGAGTTTTTCGGATTTTTTTCTATTACAAATTTTATTTTAATTAACAAATATATTATCTGCATTATCTCCGACTTTACATGTAGAGGTATTAGACTTTTGTACAGTTTTATAATTTTTATTTTTTGTTCTTCTTATTGACATCTCTTACAGAATACAACTAATTTATTAAATTTATAAGCTGACTTCATATACATAGCATTTTATGATACATAAATACTCACATGTATTACAGTATTTAATTTTTATAAATTTCTTTAAAGTATCGCGAATGCTTTGTCTTTTAATAAACGAAAGTATGAGAGAATAAAGATGTAGATAAAATATTTGTAGAATTTATACACTTACTTTGGAAACGATTTTAATTGTAATTTCTAAACGCTAACTTCTAAATTCGTACATAAACGCTGTACTTCCATTTAATGGAGTGTACTCCACAACAACCTTCACAGATTCAGAAAAGTAAAAAAAATAGCCAATTTTACTAAGAAAATAATTAAACGGGGTGTATGTACAACTAATTACAAATACAAATAATAATTTGCAAGTGTAAATTTAATATTGATAGACGCGTCTTTTGTGTCTTTTATGCGAAAGATAAAACGGGTCATGAATGACTAATCTATTCTTTTTCCGCAATTGTAAAATTCAAGCGACGCTTATTACTTTTTCTAACTTAAGTATGCTGGCGACTACAGTCGAATCGCTAACAATAAAAAGTATCATTACGCATTATGCACTACGTAAGATAATTCACTCGGTTTACTGCAGTGCGTATCCTTCTGTTATTAGATTAACACCTAAATAATCACGACCAGCTGGTCTAAACGTATCAAAATTTCTAATAGAATATACTTAATTAGCATTGCAAGAAAATATCAAGACATTAACTTATATAATATTTAATGTTTAGAAAATGTAATACTATAATTTCCTACGGAACAACATTTCTTTCTAAAAACATTTGCAATTTAAAGCTAATATTTTTTCGTTGAATTATCTTCAAGTTGATAGATTATCGTTAAAAAATGTTTAGTTAAATAGGTATTTAACAACATAAACGTTATACGTACAAAATGCACTTAAATCTTCTAACGAATTTCATGGATAAGCTTATGTACGTAAAAGAATCTGGAAAAACCTAATTTCCTTTTCTTTCGATTTTTTGTAAGAAGAAACTTTCTTACAATTACTGAAATTTATTTCAAATCCTCTGCAATTATGTTGCTAAAATAATTTTTTATTTAGGTTGTTGCTTCGATCTCTTTATAATTGAGTTTAGTTTTATTAGTATTTTTTAATTATATTGAAACAAAATGGAATGTTTTAGATATATATTTAGATGTATAATCTAAATATAACAATTTAAAATTACTTGTTTAACTTTGAAATTCAAATTTATTACTATCCATCAGTCACATAATTTAAACGTACTTTTTAAAAGCTATTTGAATTGTTCAATTTTCATAAATAGATTGTATTTTACATCGAATTTAATCGTGTAACTTAAAGATAATAATTTTCCTTATGTAACGCAATATAAATCGAATTACACCCCAGTGCAGTACAAGTAGGTGAATGAACATGCACACTTTCGTAAATAGTATAGAGAAAAAAACTCATCGATTACTAGAGCAGAAAGAGTTTCCTTCTCTAATAAGCGATAAATCTTTGTTTAAGAAAACTATTCTCTACAAAACGATGACAGGCTTGAATAATTTCTTGGCTACGCATATTCAATCTCGTTTAGTTACATATATTATAAGAAAAGTGTGGAAGCAATTAATTGCATTTAACCGCAATGACTCAATTCTACAAATGACCTTTGAATTTTTTTAAGAGCATTTTTTGAATGTTATTGTCATGAAAAATAGTTAAGCAGTGTATGATGTATTCTGAGTAAAGCATCATTTTTAATAATAACTGTATAATTTATAAACCTTATTGTAGAATATATTAACGTATAATTAAGAAATTATACTATTTCAAATATAAAAAGAACTACAAAAGAAATATACGTTTCAAATTCAGTAAATTGGCTATGATCTTTAACTAAAAATAGTAGTCAAGTTAGTTTCGAAATTTTTAGTTAGAACTTTAATTCTAGTCTATTTACTGTCAATGATGAAATATTTTTGTTATATTTGTAATATAGTAATGTAAGACTATTTAAAATAGATAGAATATATAACTTTTTCTGTAATAATTTCACGTGAATTCTAAGTATTTATTTTCATTTCTTCTACTATAGCGTGAAAAATGTTAATAGAATACGTGAAACGAAAGACAATTTATTAATAAAACAGTATAATTTTCATTTAAGTACTGTCATAAAACATAATACCAATTGTAATAATTAATGGCGGTAATATAATAAAATTATTTAATCATTAACACTTTAAAAAGGTTAATTTATTATGTAATATTTTTATAACTACAGTAAGCTATTAAAAGAAAACTTGTAGTATGTACATAGAATATATAATGAAAAAACGAATTTAATATTTTATTCATACAAATAAGTTAACTTTTGTAAATTGTAAATTTCTTGGATTCTTTAACAAGTGTCTAAGTATTCGAAGGTAGATTACTTATAAAATTTCCTTTAGAATAGAATTTTTATTTGATTTCTAAGGCTGAATAGTACTATAAATATAAATATATGTTCTTCGAATGAGAACTACATAATTAAATTAACATAACGATCTCTTTAAAAGTACTGACTATCACCTATTATTTTACAAGTAATTCACAAACAGTTTAAGAAATTATAAAATACATTAGTATATACCATCGTTTCTGTACGCGTGTAGATTATGCTGCGTGTATGAGCACGGAGCCGCAATTGTCCACTTCTCTTACACAAAATTGAGGCCTCGCCTGTATCATTCTCTCTCTTTCTCTCTCTTTATGCATGTGATTGAATTTATATTATTTTAAAATGAAATAATCGAGGTCTAATTTATATTTGTAAAATGAAGTTAAACAGTAGACATTTCTTCTTTAATAATATAAATATTTATCTCTATATCAACCTCTTATACGAGTGATATTCTTAGTCCATCTTGATTTAAGTATATGCACACTAGCTGAGTTTTGAACGTCTATTGCGATGAATGAATTGCCGCAGATCGTGCACATACCGACTCAATCGTCATTGGCATTTCGATTACAGACATCGTATAATGCAAGATTTTCATCTGATTTCTGCTTTACATTTACTAATCATTTATGGAATTATACTTGGCTCATTAAAGAGACGACAAAACAGAAAACAATTTTGAAAGTACAGGAGACTCTTTAAGATTTTTTTAAAATTAACTCTTTATATGTTCTTAAATTAATTCAAATTTCTTTGAATATTTAGTTTCAATGGTATTAAAAATTAAAGTAAATCTTTAAATATTTTAGAGTAGCATATCCCTTTTCTAGAAATTAATACGAAACACTTGAACTAGAAAGAATACTCTACTACTCTACAGTAGAACGATAACGTGCTTTAGAAAAAATATCTCTTTGAATTTTTATTCATGTTTCAAATCTAACATTTAAGCTTTGTCAAAAATTGTTAACGCAATAAATTTTAAAATGTAATATCGCGAATTTAATCTTGCACGGATTCATTTTCTGCTTCAATCGTATTAGTATGAGATTACATTATTTATTTTTGGTTAAATATAATTTCCGTTGTGCTAATCGATTTTGTACTTATTCGTGTACTTCTTTCGTAACAGGAAGGTATTGATACTTAAATATGTATAATATTGGTATAAAAATTCGTATTGATATATATGTATTAAAATGAAACCTAAGAGTAATCGTGAAGCTATTGTGTGTTTTCACACTCGTTCCTCTTTATTAAAAAAGTATTTTCATTTGCTTTATGAAATTATTTTAGTGAACTTTTCATTAAATATATCAGGAATAAAATTTTCCAAGCTGAACAATGTAAAGTTCCAATTTTTCAGATGCACAAGCCGTAATATACTTGCACTTTCTCAGTCTTATATAATTTATAATAACGGAATGAACAATAACAATTTTGGATGTGTACGTTCTATCCGGTTTCCGTTTCTATTGATGGGAAAATACAGCGTCAGTGTCGCCTGCGCGTGCGTATAGGTAGGTTAACGCTACTAAGCGCACGACAAAGTGGACAGACACCGGCATGGCGTGGCTATGGCATGACGCAACAAGGTCGGCCCTTACAACTGGGTCGATCGCGTACACGTAAGTAGAGGGAGAGAAATGAGTTCGACTCCTCTAAGGGGATAGAGGAGGATTTATTAAAGTAATGTGCGTACGTATGCGACGACGCGGGGAGAATATGGAGCTCATTTTAGATTTTGAATATGAATGGCTATGTGTAATTCACAGAGTAAAGCGCGAGATGTCGGTATGTAAATGAGTATGTGATGTCAGTTTTGTCGGACATTCAAGCGTAAGAGGCTTTCAAGACTAATGGGCTTTAAGAATAACAACCTTTTCTATCGTGTTTCAGTTTCTCATACGAAGGTATTTTTTAGTTATCTTTAAACTATAAAATTGCGATAACATTTTATACTTGTATTATTATGTTCTTAGAGTTCATTTTTCATATAATTTTACTTACATATGTTTGGATCCAATTAAGCCAAGTAGTAATTAGAGTTAGTAATTACGCATTTGCATAAATATGTTAGTCGCAAAATCTCGTGACGTTGATTGAATTATGTATATTTTGTTTCTAGTTTTGCAACCTATCTGATTTTTTCTAACCGTGAACGTACAACGTCAGCATTGAAAATGGACAAAAATATAATTTATCGTGAAATTATTGTGTAATATTGATAAAATATCGATCAAAATAAAAGGAAGTTTATCAACGTCGATCTCATATTTCACAGCAAGTGGAGACAGGAACAAATTATCAGATGATTATAAACACATCGATATTTAACGAAACAATATTGAAAAGGCTCACTTTTTAGTCAAAAGATCATTGTAGTCGAAATGTTTTACTATCCTAACATAAATCAATAGCGAATGAAATTAACGATAAATATGCTCCAACAGAATTGTAAATCTTAGCTATCTTTCCATTAATTTCTATTTGATTCAATATTAATAGTAAATCAAGTCATATGTCACTGGGGATTTACTTGGAAATTATTTACCGCTATCAGGGCAATCAAGAAATCCGAGATTCTTTGACAATTCCGCCTTGATGAAAGGAATGATGGGAAGAGAGAGAGAGAGAGAGAGAGAAAGGGATTGTGCGTCGAGCGACTTAATCGTGAGAAAGTCGAAAAAGCGCAGAATATAGAGGAATGCCCACGGCACGGGCGTCTCCATGGAGACACTTAGCGTCCAAAATGTGCGGCACTGTCGTCATCGCTGAAAGCGAACAAGCGAGCGAATCGACCTTTACGCGCTCGCAGCTCGTTGCTTTAGTCAAGTTGTCAAGTTGCTGCGCGCGATGAGGTAATGCGCCCGTTATACGAGATCATCGCACCGCGTGTTCACCGGCGATGACGCTCTACGCGTCTGCGTTTCGCGACGCCTGTCGCCGACTACCGATCTTCCTCCTTCTCGAAAACGGATGCTGGATTTAACTTGACTTGCCAATCGGAGATACAATCCTTGATATTTATGAAAAAATTACTCTTCATTTACATTGACTCGCAGCTAGAGCTTTTTTCCGTGCGTTTGTCCGTTACTAAGGATTTGCTTTAACTCTCGATTAATTTGCTATCAAGGTAGATCTACCCTTTTTTTAATTTTCTTCTTCGTTCTAAAATACGAACTCCATGATAAAGCTGGAATATTGTTAGTTCAACTTTTATTACCGAATGACAGGATAGGCCTTCATCATACTACGCGATAAAAATAGCCGACTCTAAATAAAAATCACGGAACTTAACTTACGACCTTACAAAGTCAGCTGATCATTCGGTTTAGCTATATTTTACGTGACTCATTTATAGAGAAATATTACTCAGATTTTAATTGCATAATACTTATCGCCGGTAAGCTTATTTATATAATTAACCTGCAAATGACTGAAATAAAAAGAAATTCTTCCTGAATCAATATACAAGATATATATCAGGAGTACTAAAAAACATAATATTCTCGAAATAAGGAGAATGAAAAGTTAGAGTTCTGTAAACAAATTTCTTTCATAAATTAAAAGTGATGCAATACTTTTTTAATAAAGAATAAATCGTATTTTCAAAGAACAACTTATTCTTAGAAAGGTTTTTTTACTTCTCATCGTTAATTTACATAACTCAATGTTTTGTTAAAAATTATGATGATTTTTAATAAAGGTGCATAGATGGATGTGTCTGCTAAAATTACAATTGACTTTTCAGTTATTTTTCTTTTATGACAAAAGCGAAACAAATGATCAAACTATATAAAATTATATATTTCTGTACAATTACATTTTTATTATAGTAATAAAGAGAGATAATAAACTGTGAGACGTACCTCTTTAGTATTTGTTTTTTTTTTCTTGTTCCATAACTTCTTAAATATAATAAATGCGTTATTCGCGAAATAAATGATTTTTTTGTTAATTTATTTTCAAATAGAATTGAATACGTTTAACATTATTTATGTTTATACGTAAAAATTATTTCAAACTATTATTTGTTAATTATTCACGAAACATCAATACTTTCTTTTCGCGAATTAATTTTCTAACAAGTTTATCGTTTTTCTATCTCTCAAGAAACTCATATATCATACGTAGAAATTTGAAATTATTTATCGATATCTATGTATTTTATTTCTTTCAAGTTTATGTTTGTCATTTTATAGAGCAAGTTTTATTTATTAAATAAGCTATATTATCAGGAAAACTAACATGATTTGATTTCTGTAATATTTTCTGAAATATAATATGTATAAACTTACAACCACAAGTTTGTAGAATTATAATTTAATTATTTGTAAATTAAAAATAATATATTTAAGATTCTGTACCACAAATAGTTTTATAAAAGTATATTAAAAGTATGCATAAACTTTAGTATTCTCTGCGTAGTTGCCATAAATTTGTAAAGAGAGTAGAAAGAAACAAACTGTTTTCAATATTAATAAAGAAATAAAAAGGATTATTATGACTTTTTAAAAGGAAAAACTTTCGATATCGACCGCAAACATTCTGAAAAGTCACGTTAATATCCCTTACACGAAAAAGATGCGACGTACTATTGTGAAGGAAATTTTCGAAATTTATAAAAAATTGAAAAAGAACATCAATATTTTCCGAGATGGAAAATAAATCTATTATAATTTTAAATATATAAGGTCTGATATGTAGTTACTGTGAGCAGCCATTGAGTTTTTAGTCCAGCGAGACATCGTACGAATCAAATTACTCAGTGGTTGCCTCGATTATGGTATTTTAAAATTATTATTATTTTTTTAATAAAAACATCTACTTTTTCGACGAAAGCTTTCAGTTTAATTACCTTATTGTAAATCGAAATCTTATTTTATTCTGAAATAATGCCAATAAAATACAGTACAAGCTTAACACAATTTCACGACCATGAAAACGATAGCATTTATGAACTTATGTATTTTGATGTAACCGTTGCATTATTCATGCGACAATATTGCAATTTTTCATGCAGATATGTTGAAATAGTATTGTTTGGATAAGAAATGACCAATAGAGAATAAGATAACTATTCTGTTCTTACGTAGAACCAGATGTAAATTACATAAAATTATATCTTTCTTAAAATACACTTAGTTATTATTTTCATCTAATACTTTTTGAAAACTAAGCATTACTCTAAATTAGAACTTGTATTTTAACGTAACTTGTATTTCAATAGTAAAGTAAATTTATATTTACGTGTTTACCGTACAGTATTTCACTTTTATTTGAATATAATGATATCCAGAAAAAAAAATATATTTTATGATATAATTATTTATAAATTACACTTTCTATCGATACAACTTTGGCTAGTTCATCAATTGTATTTGAAATTCTCTGAAAATAATACATTAATAAATACATAATATATCATCATAATATATAATCTTATTATGAATATTAAAATTAATTCGTTATTCAAATACCAGAGTGACACCTACTTGCATATTTTATTGGAATGCAGAGGGATGATATTATTCATCGATTGGTTTACCTTTGTTAAGTACATCGAGGCGCAACAAGTACCTCGAATAAAAATAAATACTTTTTGTAATGAAAAGTCGACGAGCACTCTCTTACTAATCATTTAAAGTCATAAGAAACGAAAAGTAACACGTATTGATGTTCGAGGATTACGTTCGAGGATTATGTTCGACTGCAAATTAAATTTTATAAAAATCCACCTTGTATAAAAATGTCGTTTGTAATTATAAAGAAATGTTGACACTGTAAATGGTAAATAACACGAGTAGAGCACTAATGAGGATGCAGACGATAAAAGTCTACGTCTGTGGTAACAAGAAACACCGAGACAGCGTAGGATTCGCATAAATTTTTAAAAAAGATCACTGAATGGAAGATGATATGCTCCCCAAGCTGGTTTATGCGTTTCTTCTTAGATGCTTAAAATTTTTAATGCCTTGGCGCTCGTCGGGGTGAGGCATCACGGCAAAAAAAAAACACCCGCGTTTTTCTTTGCGCACTGCTTTTGTGCACGAGAAGGCTGATATCTTTGACTTGTTGGGGCGAACGCGCGCACAACTCCGCACACGCGCGCGTACATCACGTTCATACACGAGTAACATCGCAAAGTTAAAGGACCGATTGTCAACGAGGATCGTGTCGCCTGCTTCTCTCGCCCACACACTCTTTAAAACTCGTATATCATGTAAAATCTCTCTTTAAAGAACACGCCTAAGCCATTATACGAACTGTTTAACTTGAGAATTTTTGCGATAGAACTGTAGTTAGCCTCTTTCAAACTACAGACTGCACCTTTATAAGCTCATTATAACTGTTAATTACACTGGATTTTCTTATTTTTTCAATAAATAAATATTCAAGATGGAGCATTATTTAAAAGAAAAATTCAATGTCTGAAAATAGCAAATTACATGTTTACATCATTATCAATATCATTGTCACTTTTTAAATACAAAGTGCAAGAATCAATCTTTTTTCATCCTTGATATTATCTAAAACTAACGACCTCGTAACTACATATTATAAAATACGTTATTTTCATCGGTGTGTTTATTTTTATAAAATGTAAAAGTATAATTTTATATAAAAATACAATGTTATAATTTTACAATTTAATGATTGTTAAAACACTTTACATTAATTCTGTATGTTTCGTTGTAATTTTTGAATAGCTAACTACTAGATGAACACAGGTTATCTTGCACACAATTTATAATTCACACCGTAATAAATAAATATTTTTTTTTCGAAATCGTTTTTACGAATGAATAATAATAAACATATAAGTTATAAATCCAATGCACTAAATATGTAAGAATTATTGTGGGCGAGCAACGTAGGATTAAACGTTTGATATGAGCTAATTTAGATTCGACATAGTGAATTAAGTTATGAGAATAATGTGAGCTTTAATTTTAATTTATTCGACATTAATTTATTACCATTTATCTAATTATGAAAATAATTCTATTAATAAACCTTACACATGATAGCAATATTTGTGATAAGTAATTGACAGCAAATTCCAAGCTAGTTATTTCTTATCATATCACACATAATCATTCAAAGTTTTTTTATAGTGATTTTTCAAATACATCGGATGCACATATAAACAAATGATCGTATAAAACTTATTTTAGATTTTGAGGAAAAAAATAAATTTCGGGTAGGAGTAAATTTTAAACAAATCAGTGAATTCAGTTTTGTTCAGGTACGCTCGGTTTATTTAAATCATCATCAATTACTTTTAATCTAAAACATGTAAATCTTGTATAGAAAACAATTGCAATCTCCTAAGCTATCTGAGAGCAATTTTTTATTAGATTACTTGATACAAGTTTAATTACATCAATTAATTTTAATACATATTCCACAGAATTAAATAATTTATTTCCACATATTTTCTATAGCATATATTTATTAAATAAAGGCATTAAAATTATGCATTATAATTAAAATACAAATTTATTTAAATTAATTATAGGAAGATCATATTTTTTTAATAATTTCATTGTATATTAGAACTATTCTAGTGATAACATTTAATAATTTATACTTATTATAACTCATTATTTATTTATGAAATAAAGCAAATAGTTAAAAAAAATTCTCATTTTACAATAATATAATTTAGAAATGAATAAGAAGTTGAGGTTATCAATAAAATTAAGTTGAAAGTAATAGTAAATTTTCTTACTTCTAAATTCAATATTTCTGTTTGTAAAACCCTTCTATAACCTTAATATTATTACAACAATTTAATAATGAATAAACCAATATTTAATTTAATTTAACAATCAAAAGTAGTTGTTTAGAACAGAAAAGATTAGTCAACGATCCTTCAATGTTAGCTAATAAATTATACTACATGGAAAAAAAAAGGATTAGCGAATAAAATTAGGCAGTTTGTAACAGTAGTACAAAATAAAAGTTTATAATAGTTCATATTTGTCTTTTCCTTTCATGATATAATAACTTTTACACGTTATTCTAAAAGTTCAACATTTTCAATGATACTTATGTTGAATTGAAGACGTTTTAGATTCGATTAATTAAACAAAACCTATACTTGTCTTAAAACTGTATTCATAAAATCAAAGATCCAGTACAAACTACAATATAAAATAATATAATCTTAAATTACGTAAACGAAATGTTCGTTCAATTATCGAGAATAAAACAACTTAAAAACACGTACTTTGATTTAGATTAATAACGTGCATTAAAACGATGCGTAATTTTAATATAATTTTGACGCCTCCTTTACAATACTTTTTTCTTTAAATAATACTCCAACATTTTCATTTTTATATGTAGAGAATACAGTATTAGATACAAAACGTGCACAGTATGTTTTCAAGTACTTTTGTTTATCACGTACATAAAGTTATGATTAACTTTGAACTTGCCCAGTCAATGTGTACAAATTTGTATTCGTTTATAATAATATTTATGCTAAAGTAAGAGATGCATGTTGACTCGTAGTAGAAGTAGTATTGTAAAAAGCATGTTTAATATACGAAGCGCCGGTCTATTGATACTGCACGAACCTCTCGCTCACTGAGCCAAGCTCTTTGCATGTGTGTACTCGCGACGTTACAGATTCACTACTTAAACGAATAATACTTGAATGCAATTTCTCTCCCTCTCCCTCTGAATGCTATTTAATTTAGTCCACCGAACGCTGATAACGTATATGAGGAGAGAGAAAGAGAGAGCGAGAGAGTAACGCAGAGGCGAATTTTCATCTCATAAAACTCGTCATCTTAAGTGATGTTGTGTATTGTGCAGAACAAGTCCGAAAGCCGAGACAATAACCTGTCTGTGGAGCTTTGTTTGATCGATATCGGCTTCCGAGACGACAATTTCGCCGTTTCAAACGACGTGAATTCCCTGAGAGATTTATTATCATTTTTGCTTGTACAGATATACTTTTTAAAAATATCAAGTTTAATACCCGTAGCAATTTCATCAACGTTTGCATGTATACTTTCTCTTGCTTATTGAAACAGAATGAAATATGTTTGAAAATTTGTGTTAATAAAAAAATTACTAAGAGAATGCATTTTGTATTTGCTGCTTACTGGTAAAAATACTACAAACTGATGTTTTGAACTGGATTTTTAAAAGAAAGAAATGTGAAATTTTATTCACTAGACTTGTTTGTTGAGCTTCTTAAAATAAGAAAGCCTACTTGGAGAGAGAAATTATCGCTTTAAATTTCTTTCTAATATCGTATAATGGATTTTATACTGAAACACATCCTTACAGGTTATGAAACCGCTACTAGAAAATGGGTTTGTTCATTTTTATACACAACTGCAAAAAATAACTCTGACACAAATTTTTTTTTAATATTTGAATCTCTTAAAAATTCCATGTATCATAATATACGAAAATTTTAAATAATTATAAGAAGAGTCTTTTACCATTGTAAATATAATATATATTTTTTATCGTATATATATATATATATATATATATTTTATATATATATATAAATATATTATATGTCTTACTATATATATTCAGAGATTTTGGGGAAGATCATTGGATATACTTAAGTGGTCAAACAAATTTTTAAAAAAGCATCTAATGCTTAAATTTAAACTTAAAAAACAAATAAAACTTGTACTTGAGAATTGTTATTAGATAAAATTAATTTTTATATGTTAATTTAATTAAAAGCAAAGTCATTTTTATGACATAATTCTTATAATAAACATTATTATCATTATAAAGTTAAATATAAAATATTTACTTAGTACCTCTCTCTCACTGTGTGTGTGTTTGCGTAAGCGCGCGCGTGCGTATTACTAAATTTAATTAAAATTTGCGATACAAATGAATAAAAGAAATTTTTTATTATTTTTTTCTATAATTCTAAAACAGGTAAAAAGAAAATTTTATTAAATATATATTTTACTTTTGAAATTTAATTTAATTGAAAACCTTTTTATAATTTGAAACCATTTTTTGAAAAAAAATTATTGTTAGAAATTTTTATAGCACGATAAAGTATAAGCATGTAAAGATAAATACGTGATTAAAGTATAAACAAAGTGAGATTCAACATTTGTAGACACAATAAAAGTAGTACTTATATTGTGTAGTAGTACTTATATAGTAGAGGAATTATTTAGTTTTATAAATAAGGAAATAATTTAAAAGCACTAAAAATTATATTATTTTTATAATTTTAAGTGCAATTAAGGATAAATTAAATTCATATGTTTTGAAAATTAAATTGAAATCGATTTATAATAATTGCAATTAAAACTTTTAATTTTTTTATTTTTCAAATGATTTCACTTGATTCACAAGTATTAGTTACTTATATGTTATTAAAACTAACAATGTAGTGTACATATCTGTACAGTATAATAAAAAAATTAATTATTAATAAAATACTTAACAAATCCAAGTATGTACTTATAAATACAGTCATTGAATGCGCAAAGTTGCATCGTCACATGTCAATAATTCCATACATGCCTATCGTTTTTTATTCTTAAAGCTGTCATCAATGTTCACTAGCATGAAAAAAGACGATATAATAAACATAGAATTTAGTACACGAAATGCTAGATCGAAACGATCGCGTATTCATTTGTGAGAGTAACGAAGCGATGCAATTTGGGCTACAATTCTCAAGTATAGGCTTAGCTCTGTTAATTTAAAAACAATGTGTCGCAACATTTCATTAAAAAGCGTACACATGTTAGCACGGCCAAGTATCCGTGAAAGTTGATGAGAGAAAGCACTCGCGGCAAGGTAACATTATACTTATGGATTAGGGATAAGGGATTACAATACAATTTCAAGGCTCCGTCAAAATAGTTTTAAAAGTTTCAAACAAAGACATTTAATAAATCGGTTATAAATACAAATGATCGGTCCTAAATTAACACGGATTATCAATATTACGTGGTTCAAATTATATTAAAATAATTTAATTAACGAATTTTAAGTTTATCGATATATTCCAGTTTTCCTGCGGTTAGAAATCGCTAAAAACATTTCAGTTCACAAAACATATTTCAGAATGCTAAACATTGTTTTCAGTATTTTTACTTTACCAAAACACGAATTAATAATCGGATCATAAAGGGAAAAAGTTGAATCAGCTACGAAATATAAAAAGATCTAAGAGTAAAATATTCTAAATTACAGATCAATAAAGTACGGATACTTAGTAAAAGAATTCCAGAATCTATTCTAATGAATAATTTATTTTGTTAATTTTTATATTTATAATACTCCATAAATATTATGTTTTACTATATTTCATTTACGTTTAGTAAAAACATATTTCTATTTTAATCTAATAATTTAAAAGTTAATACAAAAACTCAAAACCACTGGTTTTTAGAATCGACATGATTTTCTGATGGGAACAAAAACAAGAATGTTTAGTTCCGTGAAGCTTAAGCAACCGCAAAAGAAATAAAATAAGGAAAACTCTAAAATATAAACTTTTAATCTTGTCACGCGTTTACTTTTTGCCCTTCTCTTTGTTCGCGACAAATGGCGCCGTAGTATATGACTCACACACAAGTAAAACGATTATCGCGACGTACGCAGGCAGTTTGGATACGACCGATATCTACGTGGATACATATTTACGAAGTGTAATTTACAATAATTTC
The DNA here is from genome assembly GCA_018907045.1 of Wiebesia pumilae. Taxonomy (NCBI): domain Eukaryota; kingdom Metazoa; phylum Arthropoda; class Insecta; order Hymenoptera; family Agaonidae; genus Wiebesia; species Wiebesia pumilae. The sequence continues at coordinate 244,708 of JACCHZ010000147.1, read as the reverse complement.
GTGCCGAGTGGGCGTGACGCGTTAGAACGGAGGGAGCCAAGGTAGAAAGGTTTTACCTCTGGGTTTGTATAACGAATAAATATACGCAGGCACCAACTTTCAGTATTATTTCCGGTGAGTGTATAATATTGAAATGTACAGGTGTTTTCATTTTTTCGCGTGCGTACGCTATGTAATCGATGTGACGACTACAACGTCTGACAACTTCAATCACTTGCTTTCTCTCATCACGCGGATGTTGGTGGTACATTCTTGCCAGTTTTGTCATACCGACAATAATTGAAATTATTTTGTGAATTGTCCAATGGAGCAATAGCTTAAATTTATACGTAGATGAAGGCTCGAGACGAAACTATATATAAGTACGTATATGGGTCCCAGGCGATTTTGAAAAAAACACCGAAAAAAATGGTTTCTTATAATTACTTTTATTAATTATACTCGAGGACACTCGTGCGTTTACACTTTTTACCGTTGATGTGGATCATTTTTTTAAATTTTAAATCAATTTCAATTTGCATTTTGTATGTTGCTGTAGAGTTGACTATAATTTTAAGAAATTTCATTAAAAACAAGATTTTTAGAGCCTCTCAAAAAATTATTAGTTACATATGAATTGCTCGAATTAAAAAAAAAACACAGGGAAGAATAATGGTTTTATCTTCGAAAATAGAATTAAGAAAATTTAATTCAAGTAGTTTCTGTAATGAATCGTGATTTTTTTCAGGTTTTCATCCTATAATCTACGCGTACACAAATTTATTTCCATAGTAGTATTGTTTTTTATTTTTTCATAAAATTAACAATATAATATTTTTTGTGCCAATAATAAAGCGCTATTTTTCATACATAGTGTTACTGCATTAGGGACTCAATTTTGGTCATAATTTGTTAACGTAACGTACTCACGGCCTATATCAACGACTTACAGTGCGAAGAAAACATAGTAGTGAGCACTAAATCAAGTTTAAACTAAAAAATGTTACATTATAAACAAGGACAAACAACAGTTAATACTTAGATGAAAATATATAATTAATAATTAAAGAATAATCTGGATAAAAAAATTATACGTGTATCGAATACACGAATCGATAAATCTTCTTGAATATTCATATAGATAACCGAATCTTTCTCAATAAGTGTCACAAAATAAAATTTTATTAAATTTATAAAAATATAATTTAAAATTTAACACAACAATTAATCATATTTTTTGGCTTACGACTTTTCATAAATGTTTGAAAACTATTATTAGATTGCCTAATAAACATTTGGCTCTATAAATATTTACTATTTTACATGCATTTTTCTATTTACGCTTTTAATATCATAAATTATAAATAGTATGTACAATCAAGATGTAATAATAAAGTCAATATCATTTTACAGATTAGAAATATTTCTACTAATAAATAATGGCTCTAATTTTTAATTTGAAAAAAATTTTTACTTCATATAGTAATTTAGTGTTTAGAAATGAGTTAGAAATTATTCCTAATTGATATGAGAAATTATTAATCATTAATAAAATTTATAAAATTATTTCAATTACTATTTACTAAAGTCATCGTCAGCAAATCGTTTTTTATTCCTTAGAAGAAAAAAAATCATGTTGTCAGCAATAGTAAAATTCTAATAATTGCTTTAAAAGCGAAGGTTGCCTGCATTCAAAAAGAGCAGCATTGTATACCCTGAAATACGCGTAATTTACAGATGTTAAAAGGATCAATTACCACCCTCTCTTACTCACTCTCTCTCTCTCTCTCTCTCTGCCTTTCTGCCCAGAAATTTTCTTGCGGTGTTATTCATTTTGCAACGCTCTTGACATGAGAAACCTCGCAATTTTCCAACCCTCTTTCACATGAGCCTAAATTACTCTTGCATGCGGTTTAAAAAGAAAAAAAACCGCATGTAACAGTCGTAACTAAGTACTATTGATTATTTCATTTTTACGTTTATCTCCTTCGTGATAATACTATTTTAACCCTCAGGGTTACAGAGTAAATATCGTAATATATTACGTTATATAGTTCAATGACTTTACGATGTGTGAAATATTTGGACTTACTATGTGATATTTTTATCAAATTCTTTTAGCTATTACTTATAAATAATTCCTCAGAAAATACTTAATAAAATAGTTAACAGGGAATGGTATATCTTATCAAGTACAATCATATATTGCATAAGATGACCTTTGCAAAAATACTCCTTAATCTGTATAATTCTTTCATATTCAATTCTAACTCACAGAGGATTAAAATTATATATCACTTTTGAAATCTTAATAGTATTGCCATATAATATTTTTTGTGCCTTTATATTGGCTCGATTCAAAAATTCATCTTGCTTTTGGCGTTAATTGGGATTATATTGCAAAACTAAAGAGTATTATGTACTTCAGACGTGTAAAGTTTTAATGTTATTTGATATACTGAATTTCAACGAATATTAGAAAATTACTTAATTATTGTTTTCAAATTTTATTAAACACTAAGCATATCATAGAACTTTATCGATATATTGTGCTTTTTTATTGCCAAAGAGAAAAGAATACTTTCTAGACATTAAAAAAGGTTTAGATGAGGGTGCCGTCGACGAAAAAACAATTTTTTTCAAACACAAGCAAATAACATAATTTTTTTCCAAGTACGTGGTAAAATTTATTTTGTCAAACAAGATAAGAACTTTACAAGTGAAATTTACAAGTAAAAGTACATAACACTTCGAACTTTAAGATGTAATGCTATCTAGCGTCAAAAACAGAACAAAATATTACATCCTTTCGATATTAAAAGTTGCATATTAAAATGCACAATTACTGCACTATGTGTATAGTTACATAATATATCATGGCTAACTAACTTAATTCGATCAAAGTGTAAAGTAGTATGTTTTTTCCTGATGTTAAAATGGCCAATCTAAAAATTATTTTTCCAAACACTTTTAAATAGAATTCTAAGAAATGCCTTGTTAGTAGAATTTAAATTAACTTTTCTCGATAGTAGATCGTTCGTGCTAAATTTGAATTAACTTGAATTATAGTAGTCAACTGTTTTAAAATCGGTAAAATCCTAATAAAAGATGTTTATATTAGAAATTATGTATAAGTAATTATACATAGCGTCTACAAAGAGTAACAATAACTAGTTGTGTATGTAATAACAATTTTCCAGGAATCAATGAAATAGATTTTTTATATTGATTTATAAAACAATTTTATTTATCAAATTTTATACGAGGCATTGAAACTATTCAGTTTTCATCTTCTCTACATTATTAACGAAGTAATAATAAATATTTATTTAATTAAAATCAGTAAATATTGTACAATTATAAGATGAAATATTATTTGTATCAAATAAACAATTCCTTCATATCTGAAGAATATCTAAGTGCAATTTCATTTATAACCAGCGGTAATAGAAAATCTTATTCCACGCATTGGCCTGCAACGAAAACATTTTGGAAGTCACGTTCCAGTCTTAATTAGTAGTAGAAGCCGGAAATTCAAACGTGCGCATCCATTTGCAAGATCAATTCTTGCTCGTAAAAGAGCGACAACAACGTTCATTATCTTGCTCTGAAAAAGCCCACAGGAACGAAGCATTGTTCAGAACAAGCTTAAATACAAAAGAACACTAGAAAGACACGCGCACAAGGAAAAGCGAATAAGACAAAAGAATAGAGAGAAATAATTCATTTTCTGATCAATATCAACTCTTTCTTTCAGAAAATTAAACTCAATTAAGTACAATTTTTTCAGAGTTTAAAATAATATTGTTTGATTCTGTGTGATAAGAAACAAAAAAAGGAAATGTGAAGAAAAAGGAAATTTGATAAACGTATTTCAATTTCTTTTTAATTTAATAAAATATACGGATTTTCAGACGTTATTTAAAAGTTGTTTTATTCTATCTTTTCAAAAGATAAATGAAATAAATACATATTTTTAAAAACTGATGTTAAAACATACAAGAATTATGTTACATTTAATTTTTTTAATATCTTACACTTTTAACAATTTTGTTTTTGTAAATTTTCTAAAAAATTTTAAAGATTTAAATTCTGTAAGTGGGTGTATAATACCTATACAGAATCGTTGTATGTTTATCTATATTGCATTTAAATATAAAATAAGCGAGTTCATCGGAAAAAATTAAGATTTAAAGCAGTCCCCGTAAATTCTTTTATGCACAAATTGAGAAGACAAAGGCGCGAGAAGGAACAAGCGACGAATGCCAAGGACAGACATCGCAGGCAGGACATAACCGCCCCCTATGACTCTTGTACCCACGGAGATTAGAGGATTTCGGAATGATGAACGGACAGTCTCGTCCTGGTGAATATACATATACAGAAGGAAAATGAATTCTGGATTTTCTACAATTTCAATCGTTGTTCTGATTTCTCGCCCTTCCTTCTATTAAATACAAATTGCACACAAATAGTAAGCATATTTGTTTTCCTTATACAAGTGCAGATATTTTATATAATTTATGACTTAATAATGAAGTTAAATCCATATTTTAGGTACAATTTCAGTATATTAAGTACAACTTTGTATATTTTTTAGCTAAAAAGTTCATCACAGGGTCAAAGCCTAATGAAAGTTCATTTTTTTAAGCTGTGACTCATACTTTGATTTCTTAAGGACAAGAATACGTAAAAAATAATGTAAAAGAAGAAAAATACTTAAATGATGGTACGCATTATATTATTCCAGCGTTCAGTTGAGCTTTTAATTATCGACTTGGAGGCGGTCAGGTCGACATCATCTTGACAATTGGTTTCAGGCAAATTGAAAGAAACTAGAGTCGACCAATTTTTACCGAAACCAATGCATTGTTTCACTCAAACTGTGATTCTATGACGCAGCTCGTAAGTTTGAGCAAACGTAGACAAGAGCTGATAACAAATCATAAAAAAGTGGGAAATTATCTCATTAAATTATCTACATTAAAACCGTATGGATGACTGCATTTTTTCATAATTATCTTTATTATCTACCTAAATTTCTTTTAGTATCTAATAATTTACGACAGATGATTGCTTTCGGTTTTTAACTTTTTTCTTCAAATTTTTTACGATGGCTCATTAATAAGTCATTTGTAAGATAATCGAATATTTTTCATAATAATTTTTTTGTTTTACTTTAATGTTTATTTAGAAAAAACTAAAATGATAATATTCTTAGTGTTTATAAAGATATTTTGTACATTTTTATCGACTCATAATTATATTGTTTCTTACATTTATAAATTAAAAATGATAAATAGATATTTTATATTAATTGTATTGATAAATTTCTTATAAATATGAAAATTCATCGCTTTCTGAAATAAAGGCAGTATCTTTATTTTTCACTGAATATTTGAAAGATGTTTAATACTGTACTTTTTTTAATCTATTTTGGTACTAACTTTTAATTTTTATCTTGGCTTATCGAAATATTCTTCGCTCGACAGTTTTCCTATTTGCTACAAAAACCTAGTTGCTCTACTCTTTATTTCCAAATTCAACTGCGTATTCCGCCCATCTTAATTGGCCTGATCTAATTAAATATATAATGCAGAGTAAACTAGATAGTTTTTATACTACTCTAATAGTTTATAATACTCTAATATTTATAATACTCTAATATTCTATATTAATTGCTCTTTTTATTCTATTTCACCCAATTTTTTTGTCGGCATTTAATTTTTGAACACACCAAATTTATTTTTTAACTCTTTCTTCACACACTTTTAAAATTTTAAGTTTTTTAAAAATGAATTTTATATTGATATAAAATAATAAAGACTATTGGATTCACTTAAAAAAGGTTTTATCAAAAGAATAAAAATATATATATTTTTCAATATAATTAAATTATCATAAATCAGTACCATAAAATTTTTTCCTAGAAATATTTAGTTAGTATTCGGTGATTTAATTCTACTTTTTCAGTTATAACCTTAGTTTGTTTTTACTTCCAAACACTTTACTAATTTTCTCTAAATCTATGTGTACGTGACGTATTGACATTTGATTTATGTAAATGTATTTGTAGATATTCTTTTTTATAAATATAATTACGTTTTCTAAAACCAAATTTAATAAAATAGAAATTTTTCCATCATGAAATCATTACTCACATTCTAGCTTAAAAAATCTCCCAATTAGAAAAAAAAATTTATCAATTGACTTTTTGTGGTACTTTAGTCTAATTGAGAATATTATAAATATTATAAATATAATATATTATATTTATAATATTAAACATAGATAGATAAATAAGAGATATATTATAAATATTAAAATTTGGATCGACCCATCTAAGCAACACTTACTAAAATTTTTATCTATGTTTAAATAATGATAAATTGCGTCCGATACCTTGCGCAATTGAAAAAATAATAAAAACTGTATGGTGAGATTTCTGTACATGTATGCATGTGAGTCGTCGATTTACATGAGTTGGGGACTAGCTCAGAGATTTGTCACCAGGTGGCTACGCATTTGCGTTGGAACGCGCAAGTAGCAAAAGTAACATTCCGGAGTATGTACGCGAGTTCTTGGAGTTGATCTTTCGAGTATAAAAGAGTATCGGACTACAAAGCTTTACTACGAGTCCAGTGAATTGATCAGGGATGAAACGGTGTACCACCTTCCTCCCCCATTAACTACTTCTTACTACATCCACCTAATTTCACAGTACATTTTTTACATTTTGTACTAAAATTGTTAAAGAAAAAAATAATCGCTAACTTTTCTTTATTTAATTCTTTAACCTGTGTAAAATAGTTTAAACATTCGGAACATGCTACTAATTGTAATGAAAATCACTTTTACGGTAAACTCGCAGAGTTCACTTTTAATATCACATCTAATATCTTACATTCACGACTTCCTCTCTAACTTCATCACGACACTCTTAATTTATTTTTAAGGTTCATTGTATAAAGCGTACAAATAAGATATACGTGATGTTCGCGACACGCGACACGACCACGCCTCCGTTTTCGGTTCTTTTATCATTCACGCGCGTGGCTTACCGCATGTGTCTGTAATTTCCTGTTCGTATTTGCAGAGCCGACAAGTACAATACGCAAATGAGATTAGGAACTCGAATATTTCACAATGGAGAGGTATAAGCTTTTCGTTCGAAATTTATATCACTCTTCCAATCAAGCCAATTAAAACTTAAAAAATCAGACTTAATCACTTTTTATGTAATTTAAAATACTTCTAATTTAGAAACACAATTACCAACGTTATAATTAGATATTTTAATGCATTATTAATACTTTGAACGTATCCATATATGTTTATATAAAAGTGTATACAGATGATAGTATGAATGAAAAATATGAAGCACTGCATAAAAAAGAATTTTTTAGTTTGTACAGAATAGAACCACAAAATAGAGTATACTACTCTAAGGTGTAGGTTGATGTGAGTTCCAATATAGTAAGGTATTAAGGTTATCGAGTTCACTGATAAGGCACACACTCACAACGTTATGTGGTCAATGTAAGTCAAATAAGAATGTGTGCGTACAACAGAAGTACTTGTTACATAGTTGAGAGATTCTGTATTTATTACAAAAAAAAATTGTTCAGATACCTACGAACTACATAAATAGTATTTTTTAATTTTTTTAAACATTATAAACGTGCTTAAAAAAATACGGCTTTAAGAAATATCCTAGGATTACAAATAAAGGGTAATTACTTTCAAACATAAGGAATAATTACAAATATATAAAAAAACAACTACGTAGGCAATCTTAAGTGATCTTTAAATTATGTTTACAACCGATTAGTAATCACACTTGTAAATTGATAAATTTAATGTTAGGAAACTAATATTTAAGGAAGCATGGAGGCAATGAACTTACAAGGTTTCATGATAGTAAATAAATACCTACGCATAGCAAATATAATAATCTAACACTATAAAGAGGGATAAAAAATTGTCACTTCTTCAGAATGAATTTTTGCTCAAATTAAACAACAGTCACTTATAATAGTTAATATGTTTTCATAAATATCGAATGTTTACTTTATTGAAAAAAAATTTAGTTTAAAGTAACAATTCTCGTAAAGATCAAACTTTCAGAACATTGTAAATGGTAAAATATATTTAGTAAGTATTCAGTTTTAACATTCGAAGATTAAATAATGAAATTTCCTCAAAGCATTGCATATTTTTCAGATGAGCAGCTCTTTTTTAAGGTACACACAAACAAGATATTTATAAAATATATTTTGTACAGAATGTGCTTTGCATTAGTAAATAAACATTGTTTATATTTTATATGTTCTTATACACCATGAGCTTGAGCTATCGTAATTATTTGTAGAAACTAGCAAGAAAATAACTCTAAGAAAAGAAAGCGTCTACACGCGTGAAAGAATTTGGCAAAGAGTCGACCTCGTTTCTCTACACCGACTAATGCTGTAGTATAAACCAGCAACCTACCAACTTCTCGCATCAAGAAAAGTAAAAAAAAAACAACTAGTCTCAATTATACAGGGCTCTCTGTCAATTCTCTATCTCAGTCATGTGTTCTCGCACTCTTGCGTTAGATATACACGCATACTAGAATATTTCTATGTTTATTTTATTTTCTACTAAATTGATACCATAAGTTCAACGAGAGATTATTTGGATTATTCTAAAACTGATAAAGTAGAGTTAACGTTGGAAACTTAAGGGTCATGTGTATAGTATTCTTGATTAAATTATGTAATGAAATAAAAAAATGAAGAAAATTAATCTATAGATTCTTGAGGTTTTATGTTTAAAGTAATAAAATGGGAGAAATATTTAGCTAGAAATATTTTTTGTCGAATTTTGAAAAAATGAGAATTTTTAATCTTTTTTTAATCAAGTTTTCAGAATTTTCAGTTTTATTAAGGCTAATATGCAAAATTTCAAATTATCAACATTATAGTGTATTGATAATAAATATTATGAAAAATGTAATTGCTAATGAAATATAGTGTCTAAACGATTAGTAGACTTTTAAACTAACCAATAATATTTAGAATTTACATAACGGAAATCATTTGAAACTAATGACATGTCTTACAATAATTTGAGATCGTCGAATCCCGTTAGCTGGGGAAAATTAACGATCATAATCAATGGCTACTTTCGTGAAAAGGAAAATTTACAACAATTCCCATTATTCACAATCCCATGAGCAAAAAAAAAAAAATAACAGCAAACCCGTGTTTGCAGAAAAGCACACATTCGCTGGTGTCATAGTTCAAAAATGACGAATCGTCCTTTCCAGTAGAGGGAAAAGAGGAGAAGGTAAGGAAGAGCGGCAGTTCTGCCACGCATATACCGTACGAAACACAGTTACGACTCTCAGTTTGTATGTATGCCGCCACCATCGACTTATGTATTAAAGCAGTCACTCCTGTTGGTGTGGTTTGCGCTCCAAGTTCACTGTGACGACGACTAACTTCGGTCATACCATGGCACCTCCTTCATGAGAGTGTGTTTGTGCGTGTGCGTAACGACCACACCTTGGTCTGAACGCTGCTTCTCCACTTATCGGGTCAACACTGTTATTCTTCCTTTTTTTCATCTATTTATTGAGCTTATAATTAACTTATGAGATTTCGGTTATAAAATATTAATCGATCGCGGAGTGAACCTTGCTTGGGCGGTTAATATATATTGTTAAAATACATAATTCTCTAACACTTTAAATAGGTGAAAACGTTAACTTTAAGCCTTTCCTCATCTCATTTTTTAATTAAGTTTTTAAGTAAATTTTTAATAACAGCTTATGAACATCTACTGCATGAAATTTAATAAAATAATATAATGATACAAGATTAATATTACCATATTGTAGACCTACCATTATTTGACATAAATTTACGATACTTGTTTAAAAAGCGTTAGATATCTCTCAACATATTTGTATAAATGGGCACTTTGTTTCTTACCATTACTTAATATCATTTATTTGCAAGTTTTTCACTAAATTGACCATTAAAAATTATTTCAAAACCAAAGTTACTTTAACTTTAAAATATATCATTAATATTCATAAAGTATTAATTTTTTCATTCATTGAGATTCCTAAATATCGATAGTAGTATAATATCATAATACCATAAACTTATTGTTCCTTAATTGAAAAATAAACGGTTTAGTGCAAACAATTTTACTCATAATTTTTTTTAAAAAATTTCAATTTCTACAAGAATTTAATTCGGAACTATCTATTACATGCAATAAAAGCACAAGATGGCTGAATCAGTATTCAATAATGACGCTATACATCCAGGTTTAGAAAATAAATGAAAAAGAAATATAATTTTTATAAAGCACTTGAAGAAATAAGTTGTGTTTTTATCCATTGTTTACACGCTCTTGCGTGCAAACTGGAATTCTTTTTGCCTATAAGACTAGTTTTATGCAAATACCTTATAAATAATAAAAATTATTCTTACTACAATCGAAATTCTTGTTTGTCCTAATAAAAAACGTAGAATAGAACCTTCTGCGGATTATGACATATTATTATAAATTCATTTGACAATATACTCAAATGCATTAATCGGGTGTAAATAACGGGTATTTATCGCATACCCACAGAAAATTGATTTTTTTTCATCGCTCATTCCGACTATTATTATCGGTTATTACAGTTCAGAAGAGCATAGAATAAGAAAATTCTAAAACAAAGAGCATAGAATAAGCTCCTAAAAATCATAAACAAGGGAAAATTACATAAAAACATTTTCATGTATTAGTTTCCTTTTCAGAAATAAGTCTAACACCAGTTCAAGTTCTATAAGTCAAATATATAAATCAAATTTTGTATTTAGGTGGCGATAATCCGAGACTGTAGCGATAAATATTAAGCCCCGCAAAATTTCTTGTTGACATTTACGTAGCAGTAACGCTGAGTTAAAGAAAATTGTTGTATTGCTGTCCCACTAATTTACCGCGCAGGAAAAAAAGAAAAAGCAGCGCGCCTGAAATTCCACGGAAGATTCGCGTGATTATGAAAGAGAACACGATGCGGAAACTCGCTACGGTGAATTAATAAACGATCGCACGAGTAGCGTAAGATTCAAGCTGTAAAAAGTTAAGGTTTGCTCTTGCTACGAGTAACTAACTCTTTTAACAATAAAATACACGCACGTGTTGTTTGTGTAAAAATCGGTTCCCTAAATTTAGCATCTTTGAACTTTAGAATGTAAGTTTCGAATCTTACGTACGTAGCTTTTTAATTTTTTTTCTTTTTCTTTTAAATTCTGCAGAGTTAATTAATTTGGACAGTTGATGCAATGTCGCATACTTGAGAGGTGGAAATGAATGTATAAATTACACGAATAGTTGTGAAGATTGCATTGATTGTACGAGGGTCGTAAGTAGTAATTGAGGTTAAGTTTTGAGCTCCAATATTTTAACTTTATTAGCCTGTGATATCATCATTTGAATAACAGTTGTATTACGGTCCCTTAGTTGCTCTTTTCGTATTAGTCTGCCTAAGTAATACGTTAAACCAGCGAAGATTTCTGTAAAGGTTTCACGCAAAAAATGAGATAAAAACAATTTTTTCCAATTTGCAAAAATCCTGTAAAAATGAATGTAAATTAGAAGCGTATATTCAAATTATTGGCGTTTCAAAACGAAATTGTTGAAAAATAATGAAAAAAAATCTATTACAATTTTGTACAGGATGTACTTATTAATTATAGTTTAGGTTAAAATTGATATGAAAGTAGCCAAGAATAGTATATATAGCCAAAAGCTTTTCAGTCATTCCACTTTAGGAATAAAAACTTCATTATATTGAAATCTTATCAATGTGTAATTATAATAAATTATATCGACCATTAGAAGCTACTTTATTTAATGAAGCACAATAAGCTACTTATATTTACATTAATTCGAATAAAAATGATAAATCCCAAATAATAAAAATAATCGTTTTTAACAACTCATCAATATCTCGCCCTTTCATGATTTAATTTTAAATAATAAAAGAAAAATCTTAGAACTAGAAGTATTAATGATATTCATATAATAATCTTACACATTTTATGTAACCAACACAAAGTAATTAAATTTAGAGTTTTTTTTTTTGCTTACTAAATTGTAAATCTCTTCGGCTGATTTCAAGTAAATTTTCAAACAATTTTGAAAATTTAGACATGTAGACCCTCACCATGCGAGGGTTAACTTTTAAGCGCACATGTGCGTATTCCGCTCTTTGCATTAATCATGAAACAGAGTAATCACGTTGAATTTGTTTTTTTTTTTTAAATAACGATTACATTGTAAAAGACTGTCTGGTCTTCCAATGAAGCTGATGAAACAGTGTGCGTGGCGTCGGTTACCAAATCCCAATATCAACCAAAGCCTCAAGGATAACCTAAAATTACATCTCGCATATTCAATAAAAATCATAGCGGTAATCGCCTTAGACCGGGCTATTGAGATTCCTTCACGGTCGTCTTTACAATTCGCGAGTGAGCAAAGCGAGGGGAATGCATGAAGGAGCATTGCATATTGCTGTAGGCCGACGTGAGCGCGCGCATCCAGGCATTCCTGCGTAGCGCGTAATCATTTAATTCGTTAAATGCGAAGGTCGTCGAGCACAATCGAATGAAAATCACGTTTGTTGGCCAAGCCATTTTCTGACTACGACTATTACGTATGCTGTGGCTTTCCTCTTCCAAATTTGTGCGCGCGTCGTAAGCTCTATTAACGTGCTCAAGCGGTCGCAGGTTACTGCGATCGAACGATTCGTTTCGTGCTTTATGAATGGAAGCGTATTTATTAATTAATACGAATGCAAGTGTCACGTGATTATTCTAAAGACAATTAATTTTCGATTTTAAAATGCAACCTAAAGCAGCACAGTCATAGCACAACTTTTCCATTTAAATATAAAATGGTTAAACAATTAAAACCAACCGATTTCTCATTTCTTGTAAGTTGAAAGTTATAATTTTACATTACAACTCGAAGATAACAGATTTCTTTCGTCTTGACGCAGTTTGGACGACGACCGCAAACGTATAAAGGATCTTAAAATCATTTGTAAGACTTTTGTGTGTGTGTGTGTGTGTGTGTGTGTGTGTGTGTGTGTGTGTGTGTGAGGCAACTGACTCCCAGTGGCATTTGACTGCCTGCTTCCCACGAGAATACTTACGCCAAAAAAAGGCTCTGTGCGACATAGGATAAATGTATAAATTGTCGTGATTAACGATGTGATAATAGGCGTTGAAAAGAAAAAAAAATGTTAATTATTACGGCACTGATTCGACATCAGTAATTTCCATCCACGTAAATAAGTACTTAGTGCTCCTATTTCTTTCGATAAAAAAGAGACTTATTGCAACGTTCAACGTAGTAAGAAATTTAAAAGATATATTTAACATCTTAAAATTTAATTCAATTTTTCAAGGTTAAATATAATATATGTAAATGAGTTGGAAAAAGGTTAAACGCTTTACCATTCCGCAATATTAAATGTCTAAAATATTTCTTTAATATTAAAACATAAAGACTGAACACTCACTGAAAACAATATCCATTTTAATGAATGCCTGAGTCGCTGCACAAAAGAATAAATTTTTTGTTTGTAAATAAGTAAAATTTATTTTACAGTCTAAAATTCTTAGTTACAGTTACGTCTCTGAAGAATAGTATTTATTGCATGTTACTTATTCCAAAATACATAATCAGTAATTCGATACCAAGCTTATAATGCTACAAAACTCTAAAGATTCGCAATTCCAAATTTCTACATTAAGGACAAAAGGTACTTTTATAATTATTCTTCTGAATTGTCTTTTTATTAATATTCTAAAATGAAAATTTGTTTATATGAAAAGTGATTGTGCGTACAATATCTCAGGCATTAACAGTTTGCATTAAGAATTGTTATCAAGTTCATTATTATATTGTAGTAATCGATTGTGCATCACGTTTTAAAAATACTAGAAACAATGTTAAAAGACACGTATTTACGACAAAAATAAGTCGTTTTGATAAACTGCGCGTAAATAAAAAGTAGAATGCCAGACAAATACGGTCGAACGAGGAGGCTGGGAATCGCGTCGGCGTCGCGCATCATCGCATCTGTCTGCTGGCTGTTCCTCTCCTTCTCTCACTGACGACAAAGAAAAGAGAGAGAGAAAGAGAGTGGCTAGACGCAGTCAGATCCCGTAAGCTCTCTCTCTCCCTCTCTCACAGCTGTCACTACTATTGCTGTTTTTCCTCGCTGGACGTTCTCTCGTAAAGAGATGCTTTTGGGTTGTACAAAAGCTCCTCTCTCTCTCTCTCTCTCTCTCTCTCTCTCTCTCTCTCTTTCTTTCAAAAAGCATCATTCGCTTTTGATTGCGACCGGCGCATATTGTAAGCGGAGGAGAGCACGCGTGCCGGATTTTTTATAAAGCGCATATGCTATCGTGCGCGTGCATCTACATGCGCGCGTGAGATCGACAATTACTTTTCAGTGGAGACGAAACTCATAGAACGAGATTCACTTTGAATACGTAGGCTATCTGCTACAATAAATACATCATTGTCTCTTAAGATTCTTTTATTTCGATTATTTATTGTGAGTATTGCACTGAAATTCATATTTATTCTTAATCGAAAGTTATTAAATTTTCATAAAATATGACGTTTATTATCATGAATATGGTATAACGATACCTTATGCTAACTACTACTACTATTCATGTAGTTCAGCTTATTCATGTAATTCAACTACTACTCTAATTATTCGTTCGACTAAGATGTATTGTCCAGGTGATTTATAATTATATCAATACCAATACATATAAAACTTTTAATTAAAAGAATATGATTAAAATACCGTTAAAATTGAACGTTTGATTTAACAATCATGGAGAACATATTAAAGAGATGTAATATTTTACTCAGCACTAAATGCAACACAGTTCTATTAAATCAATATATTCTAGATTTATACCGTTCGAGCATCACGGAAGTTTATTTTTTCTATGGTTTTTATTTTCTTTAAAAGTAGTGAAGAATAACACCCAGAAACGAATTTCTAGAAACAGCTTCTTGTTATAGTTTGTCTACGTTAAAGCATAACATTAGACCACCTTTAAAATTATTTATTAATTCGCTGAGATTCGTTAAGATTTAGTACAGTATTAAATTTCATTAAATAATTAAATAATTAAACTTTTAATGAAATTGTAACAATATTCCCTTACTTTTTGTATGCATGTTTTATAAAATGCTGGAGTACTGTCAGTTACTTGTTTACGTAAAAATTGTACAGCTAAAATGCGACTGTAAAGTACGGTATTCTATAAATTATATACGAATTTATATTCAAATATTAAGAAAATCTCTAAATTAAGATCAAATTACAAACCTGATATAAATTTGCAAAGGGCAAAATTATGTTTATTATCGAAGAGCATTACAACAGTTCGAAATTTTATTTACATTCATTTTTTGCTTATCAAACGATACTCGAAGATACAAATATTCACGTGACGAATAAAAACGACGCACATTGCATTTTTTACAGCCTAAATCAAAGAATAATAAACAACTGTTTTATAATTTATGAACCGTTAACAAATTTATATTTATAATATAAAATTGTTCTCAAAAATTCTTGCAAATTAAGTGACTTTAAGCTATGGAACAATTTGTGAATAACTAGTCATGCAGTGCACAGCAATTAGACATTCAAGAAATTAATATTTAAAAAGAACTACTACCTGGGCCAGAGTAAGTTTATCCAAGAATAAAAGAATAAATCTATTTCATAAATAAATAAAGCATTATCTTTCTGCAGCATGCATTTCTAAATATTGAAATTGATTTAACATAAAAATGCAACCAAATAAACATTGATTTAATGCATAAATACGTCGACAACACGTCGTAACATCGCTTATGGTCAAATGAAAAAGTAATGAAAAGTGTGAATTGATAATATATATTAATATAGAAAAATAATAAATAATTTAATAAAAGTCTAATTAAATTTTAACATTCCGTAATTACTCAGTTTCTTGTCTCAATTCACCCACATCACTTTTAGCTAGAAAAACAACCTTACCTCTCTTTCTAATCTTTCTTGCCTCCCAACACCTTATAAAATGAAACAATTCTATTCATTAAGGAACAAGGCCTATTAGCACTCTGTGACACTGAAGTGTTTACGCCGTACAGAATGTGAAAAAGTGGAACCTCACACCTTGTCAATATAACAAAGTAAAATATAAGAAAAAACTTTCTCACCGTTTCCACTACAGGCATTACAACCTTTTCAAAAATGCGTCTCTTTTCCGCACAAGTTCGATGATATACACCTACTGGTTTCGGGTATATGTAGTCGTGTACACTGTCGAAAAGTTCGCGAGAACACGGAGAGAAAATTTGGAAAATTTGGAAAATGACTTGCTGTTGTCGGCACTGGGGAATCGCTTGTTTCTTCGAATAAAGGAACAGACGAGGATCCTTGACCGATATCACAGAGGACTTCGCTCTTCCAGCGAGAACAGAATTAACCCCATAGGAATGGCGAATAGATGCGAGCAAATCCGTACAGCGGTTGAAATTCATGGAAATTACGCGACTGACCTATTTACAAACATCGTATGGAATTTGACTGCAAAGAATAGTGATTCATGAAGAATTTAAAATATGAATGAAGGTTTAGTTATGCTAGATACTATCGAATAATGGGAAAAAAGGTTTGTACGTGCAAGAATTGCAATGAACAAAAGGTGAATAAGGTCAATAATTAAATAATAATTATCGAATTTACTGTTCCGTTACACTCCATTCGGTATTGTTAATTTTACCTGCATAACTACATGTGAGATATGTCAAAGGTAGCAATAATTCAGCACTGATTGCATAACAACTTATTTAAGAACAGATATTGGATGTTCATTTTTAGATAATTAGTTAAAAATAAGCTAGTAAAAATCGGACAATTGCAATGTAAGAGTGTAGTTGAAATTTAAATTAATGCTATTTTCATTATATTACTATTACGGCATTTGACAGTGCTATAATTATTTGACAACAGCGGCTCGCTGTACACAGCCATTGAAGAACAGAAATGAATAAAACTAATATGAACAAGCATAGGCAACTTTATTTCGTTTTTTCATTGCACTATGTTGTTTGATGCTGTTGCAAGAGATAAGCAATTAACAGAAAGCTAATGGCTTTCGAAAGAATATTCCAGTGGTTGTTGTTTCGTTTATTCAGTGCAAGTGCTTTTTCAACGTGGCAGATTAAATTGGCGTACAATAGTCACAATAGACACAGATGAATCTTTATCTTTATAAATGATTTTTGCAAGATACAAGTTCCGCGTTATCGAGAGCAATGAAAGAATACCGTATATTAAAATATCGTTTACTTATCAATAGATGGAAAACTAGACGTCAGTTCTCTTACTTTTTTGTAATGCCTTTATCAGCCGGCGTAAAAGATAAAGCTGTGCGTATACGCACGCGGGGACGTCATTGTAGATTTTTGTTTCTCCTTCTCTGCGACACCGCCAAAAAGTGAAATGATTGTATATAACCATAGCTCGAGCTTACGCACCTTACCAACACAGGCCCGCGTTTTCACCTCTCATTCGCACATTCGTTCTCCGTTCTTCCATGAATATGTATACGTCTTGCACACGCGTGCATGCATCGTCAGTAGAAGTGTAGTAGTGACAACCACTGACTTGAAAGGTTGCGAAAGAGTCGAGAAAGAGTGTGTGTGTGCGTGCGCGAGAGAGAGAGAGAGAGAGAGAGAGAAGTACACCTGAACAATTTTTCGTATCTTCGAACGCCACGACAACGGCGAGTCCCTCCTCTCTGCGCTTTTTTTCATTGTCTCGAAAAGAAGTCCTAAGTCACTCGCAACTCTATAATAAGCGATGCTGCTTAACAAGGACTCACCTTTGGCTACTTCTCCAAGATGTTAGAGCTGCACGAAGTTACCCATGAAAGCGACGCCCGCCAGTCACCTAACAGCAAAAAGGATCTTTATTTCTCCTCCTCCCTCCTAAGCCTAACAACGCTGGATCTTCCACCCTTCCTTGATCTCTCACCCGCTCCTTATCGCGCTTCTCCCTCCGGCCAAAAAAAGGCACTCGTGGAGGAGACACACGCGCGCTCGCGTGGCCCTTTCTTTATTCGATGAAGCCGCGTCGGTGGCAGACGGTACAGAATACGGGCTCAGGCGCGGTCCGGCGTCCTTCTGTTGAGCTCCTTGCTTTTAATTTGTTTATTTGATTGAAAGACACGGGAGAGGAGCTGCGAGCTCGGCTCGTACGTCGGAACGACTCGCACTACGCAAAGGAATGCCAGAGACTGGGACTGGGCTGGGCCACACGGCCACACGCCTGTAGCCGTCACACTCTACAGTCTGCACGCTACACACGTCGAGGAGTGTGTACACAGCCGACGGCGTGCCGCATACTATACCACTGGCTCCTCTCTCCCCTACCACTATGTCGTTGGCTCACTCTCTCTCTCTCTCTCTCGCTCTCTCTCGCTCTCTCTCGCTCGGCACGCTTCTCCTTCATTTAACTCGGAGTTGTTTCTCCATCTCGTTTGTCGTCGACTATACTATACAGACGCCGATGGGCGCCGCGTAAACAACCGTAGCCGCGTCTCCGTCTACCTCGTACTGTTTTATGCGTGCGGCTACGTCGACTGTTGAATGTGTGAGATACTGAGGAAGAAATGGTTTTTACGCCGTACCATGGATTGACTTTTCGTTTCTACTAACTAATGCAATTTTTATCGTGCAGAAAGTATGCTGTACGTCCCGTACACGATCTGCCGCGCTATAGTGATTTTTGTTCTCTTATGTTTTTGAAAAGAGACGAAAGCTTGTACAGATGCAAACGACTGAAACTCATGGCTAAATTGCGCTGAAATCTGAAATCCTGTAGAGGACAAAGCTTTTAACGGCAAAATTGTTTTTTCCGTTCGCCATCGTGACTGACCATTTCGATATTATCGAGACCTCTGTCGATGACCGGTGGAAGTTTTCGCTCGTGCTGCGTGGGTAGAAAAGGATTCAAATACAAAAGCATGCGTATGCTCGAATGCCTACGTGCATTTATTCGTGAACATATGTATTTATATTATATTATATATATATATATATATACATAATATGTGGTATCTAAGCTTGCAGCAAGCAACGCGCAAAGAAGCAAGTTGTATGTGCCGACGAAAAATTTTTTTGTTAATTTGACGCAGGCGCCATTTTCAAATAGTCATTTTGCTAAGGCTTATTTAAGATACTTCTATTGTTTTGTAAACTTTATTGAAGAATAATAGTTTCTTAGCATTTTCCTAGGTTATTTGCTTAACAAAGTTGTGTTATTTTAGTTTATTTTTCATTTCTTGCATGATAATAGTAATATAAATATTGGAAATGAGGAATAAACGTTTAAGAAGATAAGAAAGAAAAGACTAAACGGCGCGTAATTTGTTGGTACATGCCTTTGAATTAAGAAAATAATACAATTGCATTCAAAAGGGTATTTATGAATATATTATTTAAAATTAAATTTATTGCTCAATTTATCATTATAGTAGAATTCACTCAAGATTTAATATATTTAGGATCAATTACTATAAATGAAGTTAGCTCATCAAATTGTTGGTGAACCAATTGACCAATATTTATTTCAATCTAATTAAAGTAGCCATCTAATAAACAACTATTTAGATTAAATATCGGTATTTCTTTGAAGAATTTTATTCATTTTTTTCTTCTAAAGTATTCAAATATTTATCAAAAGTATGAATTTTTCAGATTCGCATTTTTATTAAAGAAATGGTATTAAAATAAAGCAACTTAAATTCGCATTCTTATCGATTTCAGATCAAAAGTATTTGACAAATTATTGAAAATGAAAAAATTTAATACATGAAATAATTATATAATGTATGAAATATCTAATCATTTAGCTAAAGCTTTTATAGATTTCAATGAATATACTATAAAATTGGACCGTAAGAGCTCGTTTAATTTGAAGCAAAGAACTTTTTACAACTAACAATTATTTATTGCAATTACTGTTTTGATAGAAAATAATTATTATTATTACCAATGATTAAACCAGGTAATACCTTAATTTTTATTTGAAAAATTAAGAGAAAATCGATGGTTTAATTATAATTGAGCAGATTTCTGAATAGACTTTATATTGTTTTTCCACTGATTTTCCACTAATTTCTACGAAACGTATACAACATGCTACGTTAAATTCTTTTATAATAAAAATGAATAGGACTATTTACGTTAAATTATAATTAAAAATCATTGTTCATTTGTAATTGTTTGTAAGAAGACTGAAATAAATGTAAAATTCATTTATAAATTAAGTATTTACAAAAAATTGTAATTTTATTTTTGATTTTTATTCCATAAAGTGGTAATACAAATACCGTGAGGTGAAAAGTCATGAATGTCAACGTTAAATATCACTTGCATAATTAACAATAATATTATTTACAGCTAAAATTCTTGTACTAATGCCTTAAAGCAAGATGTTTTATAATCCAAATATATACTATTTCTCCTTCGACGACTGTATCTGAACATATACTTTTAGTGACTTAGATTTTTGTATTAAAAGTATAATGGTTTATAGGTACATAATGGTTCTAGGTCAAGTGATATAATGATGAAATTTTAATACCGTGAAAAACGTGGCTCATAATATTTCTGTATCTTGACTTTTACGCTACATTTAAAACGGCACGTGTATAACTTTTTCTAGTGTTATTTTTGTAATGCAGAAATACAATAAATTTTTGATTTATTTAAATATCCTCACAAGAAAATCGCCAAAAAATATAATTTTAATTCAAATGATATACTACTGTAATAAGCTTGCAAATTATTTATAGTAATTTTACAATAAAATATTACAATATAACACTATAGATATTAGTTGTAGATTATATGAATGAACACAAAAGTAAACTTTAATATCGCATTATCAAATTTAACAATTTGTCTGTTCGAGTTTGAATAATTGAATTTTTATAATAATTATAAATTATTCTTTGGATTTAGTCGTAATGTGAAAATATTACACTTAATTTGGGATTTATTAAATATTTCTTCATTTGAAGCATTTTATTTAATGAAACATAAATTTTAATATTTTAAAAAATATTATAATTATTTAAATAAGTGAATTTAACCAGAAGCAGTGAATCATTATATTGTCATTATTTACTTATTTAAACGAAACAAAGGAAAGATTGTGCAGTAAAACTTTTAGATTACTGTGGATATTTTCTAAGAATTCATAAGTAGTTATAGAGAATTTGTTTTCTGGTTGTGTAATATTCTCTGGATTTTCAGAGAATGCTTTAACAATGATTTAGGAAATAATTCTTTTTTCTGACGCACGAAGAAATAGCGATGTACAAATAAAATAAAATTATATTTTTTATATACTTAAGATTTAAATACATTAAATATAGTTACATTTGGCCATTACGTAATGTAATTTTGAAATTAAATGCAATTATAAATGTATCTGGCAAAGCAGCAATCAGCTATCCGAAGTGCTAAAGTGCTATACAATACATGCAGCTTATACAACGTCGTATACTACCAACAGCAAGTGCGTAAGAATAATCGGGTAATCACCGGGCAGAGTAAAGAAAAGTCATTCGGGTTACATTTATCAATTTATCATTCTCTCTCTGTTTCTCTCTCTTATTTTGACCCCGTTCCTCTTTTCCCTGTTAATCGCTAACTATGCTAACTATATACTAGTGCAGCTTGTTGCAACCGCCTTGGACGAATACCACTAAGCATTCGTACACCCTTAGTATAGAAATGAATAATGTTACTATTAATGTTATTACTCAAAGCTTGCAACCGATCGCTTTACAATGAGATATCGATAAAATTAGCAAGTGCCTGTACATGCAATATGTAAGAACGCGATGTAACGATGTTGTAAATCAAAGAGTGCAACAGTGCGTGGCGTTTGGTTTCACCCCCTCCTGTAATTCTCAACACTTTTTCTCTCGATCCGTCTCCACTCTCCACTCCTTTTCTACGCCACATAGGCCTCTACACGTAATAGGCTTCCTCTCCATTCAAACGAAAGTCGTGCGCGTCGTATGCTGCACAATATACATAACAGAGTACATGGTGTACCGTAACCGTCTAGTCCCTATACTATTTGTTGTGCGCGTAGTGTCCGAGCGGCGAGATCGTTGACTACTCAACTTGACTCGACGGATTTCACAGGTGCCAGTATCTCCAAGGTCCGACGCCAAGCCAAACCAGAAGACCCAAGCCGCAACCAATTTTATATTATATAGGAGTAGGCACACGAGCGGCAATCCCAGTAGCGTAAGAATCGTCGCCTCGCGCGCTCGCGCAAGAGTGACTCGAAAAAGTGCCGCTACAAGAGGAAAAAAGAGCGGTGTGATTGAAAGAGAGAAAGAGCGAGACGGTCGTGTCGATTTTCATCTCTCCGTGGTCTCTCGCGCATACGCGCAGAGTAACACGGACGAAAGTGACGTCGGAAGAGCTTACGGCGACGGAGACGAGCCTGCTGTAGAGTTTTAATTCGTTCAGAAGAGGGTAGATGTGCAAATTGATAAATGTGGCAAGATGGAGAATCACACGATGGACCAATTTTGCGGCTCTAAGTTCTGGGTGAGTAATCGACGATAAAACGCCGTGATTTCGTCATTTCGTGATTTCACGTTTTCTTGTGCCTGCACCAAGCGGCTACTTCCTCGTCACTACACCGATGTTTTTGTGCCACATTTGTTTTTTTATTTTTTCCTGTGTCTGTACATTGCACTCCCGCAAGTCTTTGCCGCTTTGTCATGTTTTAAAGGTCATATTCACAATGATTGTGCTTTGGTGCACACAAATGTTTCGCGTTCCGAGTTAAATTTGAAAAAATTTTGACTTAAAAATATTAAAAACGCGGGAACATACTAAATAATTAGAACATTAAAAGCAGTTCAATGTTATATTTAATCTAAAAACTTTTCTATTATGTCTCCTTAAAGTAAATAGATGCTCTTGCATTATCTAGTGCAACTATATTTTTATAGTATCTTTACAAATGGCATTTCCAATCTCTTAATACTCTTAATTCTGCATTTATTTACATTTGAAAATTTAATTAAAAATGTTAATTGTTGTAATAATTATTTTGAACATTATTACTTCTATTGTTCTCTTTTTGGATTTAAATCATAATCAATTAATTTATGTTAGAATGAGTTATTGTGAAAACTTGGTAATCAAGTCAATTGAGAAGTGTAGAGAATGATTCAACTTTTATATTACATTTTCTAACTTTTTATTTTGATCTACTATTCTGTGATAAATCATTTTAAAAAAGTATTAAATTAGAATACAGATTTTTTTAAGCTTTAAAATTTTTTGCTTCATAAACCAAGAAATGTATACTTACTTTAATTTTACATTTATCATTAACATTTTACTTTGTAGATTTTAAAAAAATAATTTATTTATGTCATTGAACCATCCAACAAATTATTTTAATTTAAATCAAATCACGTATAATTCGAAAAAGATTTTTTTGTTTAATTAAAGATGTTATCACATCTATGCATTTAGAGTGATAAAGTAAAAATTTTTGATTGACGTGAGATTTCAATCTTTGTATGAAGATTAATCAGTATTTTGCTTTGTAGTGTTATATTTATGATTGAACATAATTAACCTAAATTGCTTGCCACATAGTTGAGAGTAAAAAGTTGGGAAACTTATCTATATCTGTGTTATTTCATGATAAAATAATTTTTTTTGTTTTATACGTTATTGAACACCTTTATCTTGTTCAACTGATAAAAATATTTTTTAATAACAAAATATTTGCTATGTTTAGGATGCAAACTTGTCATGGCATACAGAATATCCAGATCTGACATCATGTTTTCAAAAAACAATTCTTATTTGGACACCATGTCTTTTCCTATGGATATTTTCATCTTTGGAGGCTTATTACCTCCTTAACAGTAAAAGAAAAAATATTCCTTTCACATTGTTATTTATTGGAAAATTCATACTTACAGGAGCACTAATATTATTAACACTTATGGATTTGGGAAAATCAATGATAGATAGTTGGTCAGATATACCCGTTTATAGTGTGGACTATTGTACACCATGTATAAAGTTTATCACTTTTGTAAGTAATATCTTTATTACCTATTCTTTGAAATATTTATTTTATCTTGCTTCCGTATTTGTGAAAAGATTTGAAACAATTCAATTGATAACGATTCTTATCTATACAACTAATCATGAAGATTATAATAGATTATAAATCAGAAGATGTAATAATATTACTATATCAATTTTCTTAATTTACAGCTTTTGGCTCTTGTATTACTATTTTATAATAAAAAATATGGTATGAGAACTTCAGGATTGCTATGGATATTTTGGTTTCTTCTTAGCTTATGTGGAATAGTTCAGTATCGAAGTTTATTAAGAAAAAGTTATAACGAGGTGAGTATACGATTGATAATGGCTTCTTTATTATTTTCTTCAACATTTTATAGAAAAAAATTTTTTTAGATTGAATCAATGTACGAATTTGTATCATATATGATATACTTTCCAGTAGTGGTAATATTATTCGCACTAAATTTTTTAGTAGATGCAGAGCCAACAACATCAAAATATCCACCTGTAAGTATTCATGAAATATAAATATTTTATTCTGATTTAATTTAATTGTAAATTATTTAAATCTATTTAGTTTTTATTAATGTTATATTTTACATATATTAAAATAGTTTTTTTTATAATACAGTAAACATCGTATCAGATCTTTAAATGAGTCTTTATAAAATTTAAACCAATAGGTAGAAAAACCATGCCCAGAACAGAGTGCTTCCTTTCCATCTCGTCTCATCTTTGGATGGTTTGATTCATTGGCTTGGAGAGGATTCAAACATCCTTTAGAAACTTCTGATCTATGGTCCATGAATCCTGTTGATATGGCTAAAGAAATTGTACCTCAGTTTGACAAATATTGGATTAAAAGTCTCAGAAACATTGATAAGTAAGTTTCTATTTTTATTTTGTTAATTAATCAACATGGTGTCTACGTAGTTTAAAACAAGTCTACAATTGAAATGTATATTTTTGAACATTAAGTTATGTTTTACCAGTTGTACATTAATCAAAATACTTCGAAAAATACAAAAATTATTTTTTTTTCAATTTCATAAAAATGTAACAATTTGAATTTTCAAATTATCCTTTATAAAGATTTTAGTAGATGCCATGTTTTTTATTTACAAGTATATTTGATACTGAAAAGCAACTCACTATGACTTATATTTTTAATTTGTATTTATAATATGTATAATATATTTATTTGCTATCAAGACAATTTTGGATTAATCGTAAGTAATATTAAGAGATTCATAAAATTGTAATGTTATTAAAATTGAATTTGCTCATATTGCATTTTAAATGTAAAGAAAATTTTTCTAGCACACAAGGAGCAAAAGCCATGTTCAGGAAATCATCAGGTCAAGTCGATTTTAATAATGGTTCAAAAAAGATAATGGCGTCAGTTTTACTACCATTATGTAAAGCATTTGGACCTATATTTCTATTTGGTGCTATGCTTAAAGTTATACAAGATATTATGACATTTATCAGTCCTCAAATTTTAAAGTAAGTATATTAAATTATAAATTAATTTTTTTACTTTGTGTTAAATTAAATTTATTATATAAACTTTAGTAGGAAATTAGTTAAAATAGACAAATGTAGATTGAATATATATATATATATATATATATATATATATATATAATATTTATTTCGATGTTTATACATTATTTATACATTATATATATTCTTCTTTTGATTATAGTTATATCCATCTAAAGATAAAATTTCTATGCCTTTAGACCATTCGAAAAGAGAATTATACGATTAAAAATGCATATTTTAAAAATAATAACTGAAATTATTAAATTTTAATATACCAAAAATTTATAAATTTATTTGAGCTATTTTTAGATTAAGTTTAAGACTAATAGATTACTTTGAACAAACTTATCTAGATAAAAAATTATCTTAAAATTTAAAAAACAAAAATATAATTTTATCACCTGTATTGATATTAATAAATACTTTTTTATATCTCAGATTACTCATCGATTTTACATCTCATCCAGATGAACCTATGTGGAAGGGTCATCTTTATGCTGTTTTACTCCTACTAACAGCCGTAATTCAAACTCTGGTCTTATCTCAGTACTTTCATCGTATGTTTTTAGTTGGTTTGCGCATGCGAACAGCACTCATAGCAGCAGTTTACAGGAAAGCTTTGAGAATGTCTAATTCTGCTAGAAAAGAGTCAACTGTTGGAGAAATTGTTAATTTAATGTCTGTCGATGCTCAAAGATTTATGGATGTGACAGCATACATAAATATGATTTGGTCTGCACCACTTCAAATTGCTCTAGCCTTATATTTTTTGTGGGATATCCTAGGACCGTCTGTTTTGTCTGGTTTAGCAGTAATGGTAATTTTGATTCCTGTTAATGCTTTACTTGCAGGCAAAGTTAGAAATTTACAAATTAAGCAGATGAAAAATAAAGATGAAAGAGTGAAATTAATGAATGAAGTATTGAGTGGCATTAAAGTTTTGAAACTGTATGCCTGGGAACCTTCATTTGAAGAACAAATATTAAAGATCAGAAATAAAGAAATTAAAGTACTTAAAGAGGCTGCATATCTTAATGCTGGAACAAGTTTTATATGGTCTTGTGCTCCATTTTTGGTATGTAAATTATTTATAATTATTATTCTAAATGAATTTGATAATTTTTTAATTTAATTCATTTAATAGGTTTCATTAGTATCATTCGCCACATTCGTTTTGATTGATGAAAAAAACATATTAGATAGTACTACAGCTTTTGTTTCTCTTAGTTTGTTTAATATTTTAAGATTTCCATTGTCTATGTTACCAATGATGATTAGCAATGTAGTTCAAGTAAGTTTGAAATGTGTCTTTCTACTCATAGTATTGAATTGCAATATAAATTTGGATTAAATAACTGATTATTGAAATTAATTATTTATTTAAGGCATCAGTATCTGTAAAACGTATTAACAAATTCATGAATTCTGAAGAACTAGATCTTAACAATGTACAGCATGACCAATCTGAAGGTAGAGTTGAAATTGTCGTTATAAAATAATACAATTATAAAAATGGTCACTATTTTAAATGACGTTACGTTTCAGTAAATCCACTAATCGTTGAAAACGGCAACTTTTCATGGGATTCAGAGCATACAGAGAAGCCTATATTACGTAATATCAATCTGCAAATCAAAGAAGGTCAATTAGTTGCTTTAGTAGGTAGCGTTGGTTCGGGGAAAAGCTCTTTAATATCCGCTCTTCTTGGAGAAATGGAAAAATTGAGTGGCAGAGTCAATACAAGGGTAAGATTATTTTCTATTTTTTTAAGAATTATATTGTTTACATATTTATATTTTATTTAAACCGAAAATTTTTTCAAATTTATTTTGTTAAAAATGTTAAAAATAATATTGAAATTATTTAAAGATAAGAAGTTCTCTTTACATTTATTGAAATTATGAAATGGTAAAAATAATGGCTGATTTATTTTTCATTGTATATTTTTATAATTGAATTGTTTGTTGCGTTTTTATAGTTTTCATAAACTAATGACCACTATTTTTTCTCATTTTAATTGGTTTCTCATGTCTTTATTATTTATTACGATATAGGAAAATCTTGAGAAATGATTTAATTTTTAATTCAATATGTTATTAAATTAATTGAAATTGAATTATATTCGAAAAATATAGGACCTTTGGTAAGATCACGGCAATGAACAATTATGTGTCAGTTATATTATAATAACTTTTTCTTCAATTATAGAAAATTGGTATTGTTTTATAATTGCCTAAAATATATTTTACAGAAGAATTAAATTTATTGTGAAATTGTAATGCAAACCACATAATTTAGATGTAGATATGTTCATTATAAAAACTGTATGTGTATATATATATATATATATATATATATTACATTGCTTACTAAAATTTTCCTTACTTATGATAATTAAAAACGAAAAGTACTATTTTAACTATAAAACTTAAAGACAATATTGTTTGAATTATTATAGGGATCAATAGCATATGTTTCTCAACAAGCTTGGATACAGAATGCCACTCTTCAAGACAATATTCTCTTTGGAAAATCTCTAGACAAAGTCCTGTATCATCGTGTTATTGAAGCATGTGCATTATCTCCAGATTTGAAAATGTTACCAGCCGGTGATCAGACTGAAATTGGTGAAAAAGGCATAAACTTATCTGGAGGACAGAAGCAACGAGTCTCGCTAGCAAGAGCTGTTTATAATAATTCAGATATTTATTTTCTGGACGATCCTCTTAGTGCAGTAGATTCTCATGTCGGAAAACATATTTTCGAAAATCTCATTGGACCTCGTGGTTTGATGAAGAAAAAAACAAGAGTTCTCATTACTCATGGCATCACTTACTTACCTGAAGTAGATAATATCATCGTAATGAAGGATGGACAAATAAGTGAAAGTGGTACTTACAAAGAACTTTTGGAAAAACGCGGTGCTTTCGCCGATTTTTTGGTACAACATTTACAAGAAGGTATGTATACTATTTCAGATATCTTTTATACGTTAATCTTTAATTTTTAAGAATTTTTAATAATTTTTAAACTTAACTAACACATAAATATATTTTTCATGGGTCTAAGTTGGAAATCGTAAGTTGATAAAATAATTATAGTTTCATTTCTATGCGATATCACGTGACATTATCGTAATATTTTTTAGCTTGAAAATTCAATAAATAACGTAAACTTTTTAATTTTTGATTCTTGAAAGACGTTATTGCTGTAGTAAATGATATGTTCCGCTTTTTATATAATGTTTTCCGTTTCCATCATCAATTTTATCATTCTTCTAAAACCTCATTGTTAATCTTATTTCTTAAGTTTATAATATTGTGTAGTTTTATTAAGGGTCTAAACTAGTGTAACGATTTTAAAATTCCAGAGATATTTATTTCTTTATAAAATTAAATTATATGAAAATTTAAAAATTCAACAATACTACAAGTCTATAAAAGAAACTGTAGGTGCTTTATTTCTATAAAAGTTCTATTTGTGCCCCATTTTTCCCCTGCAATAGGTTAACCTTCGAATCAAATAACCCTTTTTTCTTTTTAATTAATGAACAACTAACTATTGTATTCATCATTTAATATTAAAAGAGAATTGCAGTATTTTTTACTTTACATCATTTAAATAAAAAAAAAATACTTATGTAGAAAAGAAGAATTGCACTTATTTAAGTAGATATAAAACACAATAAATTCAATAAAATGCAACTATCAAAGTAAAATAATTGTCGGTTCAACAAATTCTCAAGAATTCAACATTTAATATAGTTTAACTACAAAAACAAAAAAGTAATTTACATCTGGAGAGTGAAATTTTTTTATGAATTGGTTTCACTCTTATTGTAAAATATTTTACTACTGCACAATTAATTTTTTAATAGCTTTCTTCAAATACAAATTGCTTAAAAACCATGTAATGAAAGGAATCATTGTTAATTTAGCGACAAATATATTATATAAAGGTAGTTATTCTATTTTAGAAATATTTTAAGAAATATGTAAGTAATGTAAATAATGTAAGCGTAGGATTTTTAACGATAGTGACGGCAAATATCTAAAACTGTCGAAAAAATAAGTGCCAAAGATTTTTTCAGTTTTTTATAAGAAATAAAAAAAAGTATTGTTTGATTCTACAACACATTATTAGCTGTAAGTATTTATTTTTAAAACATTTTTTAAAAAATGCATTTTTTAAATTATTATTTCTTTGTTACCAATAAATTGGAAAATCGAATAAATTTACATAGAACATACTAAATACGTTAACAGATTTATCAGAAAATGATAATTTTATATGTAAAATTCATAATGGTTTATGTAATATATATATTTAATTTGTTCATGTATTTACAATAGATTGAAACAAAAGTTCAATCACTCTATACTGCACCATTATCCAAATTTTAGAAAAAAATTGAACAGACATACTTGCTAGATATTTTATGAAAATAGAAATTTTTTAATGAAAAGAAATATTCTTTTGAAAAAGCAACAATTGATTATTTTTTTTTTATAATTATCATAATTTATCATATATTCGTAAATGTAGAATTCTCTTATATTTTTGTGTTAGATTACCACATCAGTTGATGTGGCATGAAACTTTTTATGAAATTTTTTCACAAATGAACTATAAACTTAGGGTATATCAGTGTATTTATTATAAAATATTACAAATAAAATTTTATCTAATAAAAATATAAAAGCAAAATAATTCAACAATTTTTTAAAATAGATACAAAAAGATAAATACATTTGTCTTAATTTAATACCGTTACATTAATCAAGGTCCTTAATGATACTTTATAGAATTAAAATATATCATATGTTTATGCATGACTGTGAGTTTAACCTTCGATTTTATCTAATTTATTATTGTGTTTCAACGTGTTTGTTATTATCTTTGTGTTATTCTAAAACCTAATATATCTTAAAATAGTGAAATCTGAAGAAGATAGCACTGAGGACTTAATGGAAATTAAGCAAAGGCTTGAAAGTACAATTGGTAGTGAAGAATTACAACAAAGAATTAAACAAGCAAAAACGAAGGTTTCTGGCAGCATCAGTGAGTCTGGTTCTATATCAGATAGGAGATCTTTAAATGGATCTTTGCATAGGTAATTTTAATAGAGTTGAACCAATACATTTTTTCAATCCTTACAGTCTTATTTTATCATTATATATATATATAATTGTGTAACAACAGATAATACGTCTTAATTCCATGGAATTAAGAATTAATAAAAAAGAATTACTAATTAATAGACTAACATAATTTTAATTAGAAAGTTGAAAATTTTAATTAAAAAAGTATTTTTCAGTTTTTCAAAAATAAATCTCTTACATTAAATCAATTAATTATTTAAAAGTTCAAACTTATGTTGAATAAATGTAATGTGTTTTTATGAATTTATCTTTGGTTTAAACATTTTCAGTAAAGGTGATATATTTAAAGATTAGCATTATAATTAATAATGCATTAAGACTTTAAATTACAGGCAACATTCTATAGATAGTCAACAATCAGTCAGTCCTTTGAGAAGCAATACTGTGAAGGATAAAGAACAAGTTCAATATAAGACTGGAGAGAAATTAATAGAAACTGAAAAGGCTGAAACTGGTAGTGTAAGTATATAACATTAATATTTCTTGTACTGCAGGATTTCATAATAAAATTTTATTAATCAAATTTATTTTAATAGGTCAAATGGAAAGTTTATTCTCATTATTTGAAGTCGATTGGTTGGTTTTTAGCTGGATCGACTATCATTATGAATGCGATTTTCCAATCTTTTAGTATCAGTTCGAACGTGTGGTTGAGCTTGTGGTCAAACGATAAAGGCACGGTCACTAATGGAACAACTGATACCTATAAACGTGATATGTATCTTGGCGTATATGGTGCACTCGGTTTTGGGCAAGGTATGTTCTTTTAAATATATATTTTATTTCAGACTATTACTTATATTAAATGAATTTAAAAGCCTTCTAAAAGTAATCTAATTAAAGTTTATGAGTAGATTGATTTTAAACATGTATATATTTTTGTATAGTACCAAAAATATTTTAAATTATTTACAACTACAAGTGATAATTATTTTCTTTTGGTTTTATTTATTTACTAGTTGCTGTTACTAGTATTTTAATTTCAATTCTGCACACATAATCTGTTATGAAAATATTTTTGCGTGGGTACTTTAAAAAATACAAATAATTTTTAAATTGCATAAAAAGTGAAATTAGTGTATATCATTAAGTAACAAATCTTCAACAAGTCTTCTGACACAACTCACATTACATTTTTTTAAATTGATGTTATCGCGTGAGTCCTGTATATATTATTTTAAAAAGTTTAGCATTAGTGGTGCGCTGTTTGTTAAATAAAATAACTTGAGTACTGTGCATTTGTTAATAATATACTAATTTTTAAAACTAGGGAAAGTGTTGTTTGCTGTGTCTGGAAAAATTTAGAATTTCACATGATTTTATTTTTTACGGCATTAAAATTTGAGAGATACTTTTTAAGATTGAAGTATATTTTTTATAATTAATATATTAGTCTTTCATTTTAATCAGTTGACTCGTGCATGTGATATTCCGTTATAAATTATACACGTATCCATTTACATTACAGACTTAATACGAGATTAACATATTTATCAATGTTTTATTGGCAGTACAATATTACATTTCATTATAATCTAATACTGGTTTTTCTTAACTAATAAATGATATGTTATATATTATATAAAATACATCGTTACAATTGAAAGAAAACAAGTACATTATACAGATGCTATAGAAACATCAGAATACCATTAATACTAAATTGTATTGCCAATATTTGAAAACAGAGTAGCTAACTCAAAATTTGTCCACAATTCAATGAGAATTTATTAAATTAAGCTTACTTCAAATAACACATGACTTGTTTATCAATAAGCAGCTATAAATATAAAATAATAGAATTAAATAATAAAAAAATATAGAATTAGATTTTTGTATTTCATTTAGTTTACCAGTGTAAGAAAACAAAATTTACATAAATTTAATGTAAATTGAAAATGAATTTCAGCGAGTTTTGTGCTTCTTGCGCAATTGACGATGGCTATCGGCTGTCTTCGTAGCAGTTATCTACTGCATTACAACTTATTGTTTGGCATACTACGGTCTCCAATTGGATTCTTTGATACTACTCCATCAGGCAGAATATTAAATCGTTTCGGAAAAGACGTTGACGTTATAGACAGTGGTTTGCCGCCCAACATTAAAGCTTGGTTATTTTGTCTAGTTTCGGTACGTGGGACTTAAGTAGATCTCACATAAAGAACGCTAGATTTAGCTTTACATTTCATCGGTTCTAAACGTAATAAATATGCAAACAGTAAAAATACAAATAGTAAAAAAATCATCGATTTAGTCATCTTGTACAACAGTGGTATAAGTTACAAATTATTTACGTATGAAAACATTTTTTTTGGAAGTACGTAGAGTAATTAATTTTTAACAAGTTTATAATAATGATTAAAAGATTTTTTATTCAAAATTCTTTTATAACTTAAATTTAATACACACAGTGATGTATGTAGGTTAATAATAATATTGAATGATTTTATTAATTTTTCTATATTTGATTATAAAATGCTGAAAATGGTGGTCCACCAATTAGTACAAAAAAAGAACAACAAGCATTCATTACTTGATAAATTAAATAAGAGTCGTAAATAAATAATACACGACACAAGAAAAAGTAATCAGTATGTCTGTATATTATCCGTATTGATAGTGGAAATTTTATATATTTAGGATGTATATATATATCGTAAATACACACATATATCTATATTAACACGTGTGCAGTACTAACAGTATAATTATTAACATAAAATGCACGTAGTAGCATTCATATGCAGCGCACAGCACAGCTCAAGAAATTAAAATTAGTTGATTGTAAACATAAATGATTGCGTGGAATAACATAGTAGTTTGTATTGTATTGAATTTTAATCGTATGATTTATTGTGGTCAAACACCTGTTTTTCTATATGTTATAATTTAATTATTTAATTTAATTTAATTTAATACACTTCTTTTTTTTTCATTTATTTAATCCTAGTCAATCATCGTCACTTTGCATACTACATATAATTTTAGGCATGGCCAACTTTATGATGACGTTAACCCTGGCAACTGGATCTATAATTGCTTCCAAAGGAATTTTCATGCATTTGATAAATAACATTCTTCGCAATCCGATGTCGTTTTTTGACACCACTCCTTATGGTCGTATTCTTAATCGACTTAGCAAAGACATCGATATCGTTGATAATATTTTACCGATCATTCTACGTTTGTGGATCACTTGTTTTTTCTCGGTATGGAATTATTATGATCCGCTTCTTTTTATCTAGGCAGCACCCAATATTTTATCACGGGAACCATCTATAAACTATATGAAATAAAAAAAAAATTTTTCATCGATGTAATTTGTTTGGTTTATATCAATTAAATTCAAGCAGGCTAGGTAATAACATAAAATTATTTAAAAAAAAATTTTTTTCATTATATAAATAATTTTACAACATAATATCGAGTCACGAAAAAATAAATAATCCAATTTTTAAAGACCGATAAATACTTTACATTTGATGGCATATCTAGTCATAAGTTTACGAAACATTTATTATATATTATCCTTGAGCAATTAAACAAGTACAATATATTTATTATTTTAATACATAAACGTATATTATATTAGTAAATATGGTAAAATATGGCATATGGTAAAAAATTATGGTCATTATGATAAAGTATAGTAAAAAAATATGGTTTTTAAGACGCAATATTTAGGTCTAAGTAACGTTAACCACATTTTCTAGTTATCAAAAACGCAAGAAATCTAAGCGCCTACATGTACACCGTTATACGTAAAAATTAGGCTGCTTAAAAATAATGATGTAATAGAAGTAATAAATTTGCAGAAAACTTCAAAGCTGGAGAAAATAGTATCAGTGCTTTTTAGGTTATAGTATAAGCCTTTGTTAATAGTTGTAAATCATTATTTGTCATTCTTTACACTATTATAAGAATTCGTATTATTCGTATTAACATTTTTAGAACTATGCTTTCGTATTCGTTTAATTTTACTGATATTCGAATAAAAACTTTCATTTAAAGGATTTAAGGAGATAAGTGAATAAAGATTAAATATGATTGTTTAAGGAATAGATATCACATTAAAAATTCCGTTATTAATACGTAAGAGCACATTTGTACTGAAAGTAAAGAAAATACAAAATTTTCGTTTACTTCTATAAATGTAATTAAAAAGAAAATAAGCCAATTTATCAATACACGAAATGAATAATTTTTTTTTCTCAATATACCAAATTTCGAATAAGCATATTGAAAAAGTGAATTTTATTATGAATCTTCAAATTAAACTATTTGACTATTCATTAATTGTAGTTTTGTAAGCATTTAAGAAATGAAAGTCTTCAAAAACGTGAAATTTGGATTGGAGAGCTTATAAAAAAGAGAAAGAAGTCGAAAAAAAAGAAAAGTTCTGTGCGCGTGAGGTGATGGGTTTTTGAAAAGTCAGTGTTGTGTTACAGTATTGAGCGTGGTATGTGCTTCATTCTCGATGCAAATTGGCACTTTGAGGTCGTCCGCTGTGATGTTTCGTGAGGCGTTACACAACACGTTTCGCGGCCCTATGTCCATGTTCGACACAGTGCCAATCGGTCGTACTCTGAGTCGTTTTGGCGCAGATATAGATACCATGGATAACAGGCTTCCGATGTCGCTTACGCAGTGGCTTTCCTGTTTATTTAGGGTAAGCTACGTTCGCCTATTGTTCGGGATCGCCTTAAGAATAAACTTTGTATACATATATATATAATTGTATTATATATATATATGCACACGAGGAAAAACAAATTCCTATAAGTTTCTTAAGCTATGTTAAGCTTCAATATGCTAATAACTTGCAAAAATGCATCTGTGTCTCATGCTTTAAGATTCTTTCAGTTCTGTCGTGATCAGGGTTTATTTTTGTGCGTTAAACGGTGTTTTTAATTTAAAGATACTACTATGATAAGTGATAGATAATTAACTTATCCACGCGGCTCCTGATATATTGTAATTAGGTATTTACTAAAATTTCGTCATTTTTGACAAAAGTAAAACCTTACATTGATTTATTTATGTGTAATGAATTTATTATTCACTTTAACAATAATTGATGTTACGAGGCTAACGTAACAGAACCGAAAATAGGTATACTTTATTTTCAATGCTTATAACTCTGTTACACATATATGAACACGAAGACGTTAACTTTGACCCTGGTTATGACATATCCTGTGGATCTTGATGAACGTGCTGCTATCAGAACTTAAATCAAGGCATAAAAAACAACTGTACTAACATTGATTTTATAACAACCTAAGGTTTCAATTGTATTTGTTGTTTTAAGTTTCTCAATGCCAAAGCTTGTTAAATTTCTTTTTTCAAAGGGTCTTTCAACAAGTTTCTATATAATAGTTTATGTTTCTAAAATTTAATAAAATATTCCTTTTTTTCGTTTAGTATATATGGAGTATTCCTTTTTATATTAAGGAGGATATAAACTGATATAATATTCTTCTATTCGTTTTTCACTTGCGTAATCTCATCCATAAGTATGAAAAAAAGTATAAATTTCAATAGAACCATTTGATCTTAGATACTAATGAAAAGTTCAAAACACGCTCTTGTACGTATAATATAAGTGTAATGTACGTACACGTCATTTCACGTACCTATAAAAAAGTCAATTTCAAAAAATTATAGCATATAATTAGTATAACCATGTATTATCTGAATATTCCTTATTTTTCTTTAAAATGTAATAATTATGTTTATATAGTTATGTTTTTTTCAGATTATATAGGGAGTAATACTTACACACGCAATAAACAGAAACTATTTATATCTATTTTCATCCTCTTTAGTACTTACGTTTAAAATCGAGAATGCAACCAAATTACGAAACAGGCATTAACAAATTCTGTTTTGATAGTAAACTCAAAACTATGATTTACGACTGATATTTCTTCAAGTAAATTGTTCGGTTAATAATTGGGCGAGCTATACGTAATAATATATAATATATAAAAATACAGTACGCAAAAAAAATAGTTTTGGGTTATTTAATGCCATTTGGGTGACATGTCAAAATATTTCTGATTGTGAAAAGTCGATAAATTCGTTGGAATCAATTAAGGACACAATTATACAACTAATGTTTAAAGGGTCACGGTCAGCTAATAGAAAGTTACTTGCTTGTGCTTGAAAATCTCTGTCTCTCTCTCTCTCTCTGTCTCTTTCTCTCTCTCTCTCTCTCTCTCTCTCTGTTCTTATACATGATTAGTGATATTCATCTGCCTTCACTATTTAATCATTTCCGTACCGAATGTTACTCAGAGAAAATTCATGCCGCTTGATTATTTAATTGGATATCAATAACATTGATCTTTTTATTAAAAACAACATATTCAACGATTGCTACGTATTCAACGTAGCAATTAATAATCTTTTATAATGTAAACTTATATACCAAAAAATAATAGTTTGTCAAAAATAAGCTGCTAAGATTATTTTTAATTCCGTATTTTGCATACTTTGTTTTTTCCAACGTCGAAAAACACATAACTTATAACAAAAATAAGGATAAGCTGTTTGAAAAGTTGAAGTCTTTACTTATAAGATTAGTTAATTATTTTAGAGATTATTAAATTAAATTAAATCTGAAGATAAACCTAAATCACTAAGAAATACACATTAATTTTCTAAAAAAAAGTTTACTTTTAAATATAAGCTATTCACACATTTACTATTGCATTAAATGGGTTTTATCGCGCTTTATAATTCCAAGATAAATTTTTTGGTACAAAGTTAGAACGTTTAGTTTTTAGTTTAGTCATGAAATAGTTAAACTCTGTATCTCGTTGCTATTCAATGAGCTTTGTTGAAAATTTATTATTTCTCACGATCTTTCTTCTTTGCTTTCTTTTACTAGCGATGTAAGTTAGCATGCCACAGCAAACTTCACCCCCTGCAGAATGCAATCTAGTCTATATGAAAAATGAAACATTAAATGGGAAAAGGTCACACCAAGATACCGTGTAAATATTATGCATGTTTTGAACCAGCGATTTGTTACTGGACCTGGTGCAGCAACAAGCTTTTTTTACATCGTTTCGCCCCGTACTCTGCTGATGAACTTTCTCCCTTCTTTATAATCGAAATGTATAATACACCTATGTTGGTACAGACCATTTTATATCACAGTCTCAGTCGCAAACTTTTTTCCTCGATCCTCGTCAATATAGATTTCGCTATATTTTGTGCGAATTTAGCCTAAAGATTATAAAAAATGATAATATTGAGAGAAACAAATGAAAAAGTATGCAAGGATATGCATAGGAAAATCGTAATACTTAAACTAAAAGGGAGAATCGAGGATAAATGTAAACAAAAATATATCAATGAGTTTGTGGAGTAGTAAAAATGTCTGACTGGATAAAAATGACGAGCCGGCACCACGTGTCTGATGTTGTAGCGGTGGCGAGCTTTTTCTGTGATTTGGCTCCCCAGTTGGGCTGTTGGCTGGCCGCACGTCAGATGCACATCGTCATGCTGCGCGGAGTGATGCGTGCCCCGCTGACCTTTTTTGACACAACACCCATCGGTCGTATTATCTCCAGGTTCGCTAAGGACGTCGATGTCCTGGACACATCTCTCCCCCAACAAATTTCCGATAGCATCTATTGTACGTTCGAGGTAATTCTAATCAACAAGCATGAGACAGCGACGACGATTATTATAATAGAAGCCACAATTAAATTACGCCAATTGCCCAATTTTTATCCATTTTTTTTTTGCCTTTTCTCTGCCCTGGTAGAAGAAAGTTGGTGTCTATTGTTATTTTCTTTGACTATCTGAAACGTGAAAAACCAGTGAAATCTTATTTCCTATGTAAATGGAATCACTTATTTCATAGGTTCATTCAATGTGAAAACCAATTGCTTTATTTAGCTTTAGTAATTATAAATAAAATTAAATAAATGCTTTCAAATTAGGATTTATCGCAAAGTGAAATAACAAGTTAATCAAAGTTAAAACATACCTCGTCACAAGTTATGAATTATAACCTCTCTTAATTCTTGTTATACTTCTTTGATAATTTATTTCGTAGCCCTTTCTAAGTTAATAAAAAAAGGTGAATTATCGGATTAGGCCTTTCAAAGCTTCCAAAAAAGAATTTAAAAAAAAATCATTCGCTGTTTTTTATTTTTTGAAACGCTTGGAGAGGTTTTGAAAAGTTCCACGTTCTTTCACAGAAGGTAATTGTCATGTTAAAATCGGAATTTCGACCACTTTGCACGAACTTTTTTCTATCAGGATGTTACTTTTAAAACTAGGGAAACCAATGCAATCTGTTTAAGGAGGTTGGCGCATTAGATTACATCGCGCAAACACAAATTCCTTCCTTCGCTGCTCTTACTTTTCGCGTACAAACATTCGTTATCACTAAGTTCGTGTTTTCATTAATGTTTCTCTATACTACATTGAAAGAAAACTAATTAAGAGCAAACTTCGGAAATATTTTGTAGGAAAATAATGTGGTGAAATATCTTTTAAAATTGTGTAATATATTTTTATTTATTAAAAGATATTTTTGAAATATCTTTTAATCTTTTTAATCTTTTAAAATTTGTTAATGATTGTTATGAATTAATAATCTTTGGTGAGTTTGTATCGGTCATTTATTAAGTGGAATTTTTATGTAAACTTTTTTTCTAAGATAGTTATCAGAGATTATAAGTTATTTTCGAGGTTTATTGGTGCAAATAAACTTTATATTATTGTAATAACTTTCGAATACAATGTAATTTTTATTTCATTAAAAAAATCCATGCACTATAATAATTGCTTAATATAATTTGAAATAAACAATATTAAACCAAATTTTTAAAAAACCACGAATTCATAATAATATATTCCGAGAATACACGATGAATTTATAATAGAATATCAAAAAATATTTTTTTATGTTTGATCTAGTAACTTTTAAACTACTTAATTCAAATTTGTCTACATTTAGTAATAAAATATCTTTTTTGTCTAATTTTTGAGATAAATTGAATTTAATTAAAAACAATTTTTTTTAACTATTTTATGGTTGCATTAAAAGTCCCTTACAGTTAGATTAAATGCTTAACAAAACATATCTAGGTAGAAATATTAATTATATTTGTTGATTATTAAGTTTTCCTAGCACTTTTCCGACTTAAACATATATAAATTTCTTTTGTGCGTTTAATTTTCACTTAACAAAAATAATAAACTGCTTATTTTTGTGATTTGAAATTCCTTCAATTAAAATGAGCTTTATTTAAAATATATAGTAAAAGGATTTTTGAGGAAAAAGATAGTTTTTCGTAATTATAGATGAAAATTTCATGTTTAATGCAGGTGATTTTTATACCAGTGTAAGCATTGTTAAGATATGGTTTCTTCGGCATAAAATTCAATTTATCTCGATAACTTGAATATGCAAATTTAGTCGAATTTTTTAAGTTAAAAAGAAATTGAAACTAATATTATATCTGAAAAAAATCTTTCTTGTATGTGTTATTATTAAATATTTTATATAATATTTTAATTGAACTTACCAAAGATTTTCTTTATGTATCAGGTATATAAAGGATTATACGATACTCTTGTTCTTATGAATAGTGAGAGTAAAAATGTACATAATAATATTTTATACCTTATTTTTTCTCTGAGTTTTTGTTAATTTTAATAATCAATGTACAAGTATTAACGACAAATTGTATAATTTTTCAATATTATACGTTAAGAATACGTGTGATGATTTTGTCTTTCTAAGAGCGTGCAATGAAAGAACTCAGTACTTGTATAATTGTGTCCATCATATTGGTTTTTTTTTTATATAAGCAGTATTTTTATGGTTTTCTAAGAATGTATATATGTACAATTAAGAAATAATTCATTCGTTACAAGCACTCACATTGACAAGTACATGTTGGTGGGCCGGAGAAATTCTCAGTTTTACATGTTTTTTTTAACTGTTTGTAATACATTCATTCATTTTTGTATGATTTTTGGATAAATAAGCATGATGTTTTCTTTCAAGTTGCTTTGAAGCTTATCTCACTGTTTCATTTACTTTCTTAAAAGGAATATTTTTCCTCGAAGAACTCATATATCATGAAAATAAATAAGAGCGTTATCAATCAATGTATGTAAAATACTTATGTAATGCAAGTGAATCCAAAAACTTTATGTAATGACAATAAAAAAGATTGCTAGCGCTTTTATTGCTTTTAATTAGTCGGCAACAGTGATTTTATTATCATATCATCATAATCGAAGAGAAATTTTATTCATATTTTCTGAAAACATGGGAATGTGCGGTATATATAACATACAAATAACTATAATTAAAAATATAATTTTTGGAACATGAATACATTTTATTTTCATAGCTTACTATATTATAAATGAAAATAAACGATAAAAGTTTGTTTGCGCCAAGAGATCGAATAGCAATGTTTCGGTTACTAATCGGTTATCCGAGTAGAAAAAAGGTAAATGTATTAAATAATATCGTACAAAACCTACATATAATATAATGAAATTATTTCCCCTATAATTGCGCAAATCAAATATTTACGTAACATTTCTGTAATCATCTAATTAATAGCATTCCGAAATATGAAAGTTCCAAAATTGAAGTTTTGAAAAATAATTGATTAAAAATACATTTTTTATATAGATATGAGCTGACCAATTTTTATAAAATAATAACTGATTTAGAAAATAATTAAATATTTTATTTTAAATCATTGATATACAATAGAATAATCGTTAAATTATTAAATCATAAATTGCATAAAGTTAGAAATAAGCGTAAAAGCTGTTCCTATATTTTTACTCTTGAAATGTTATTTTTTGCCATTTGTTTTAGTAAACCAACAATTTCATACTATTAAGAACTATAACATAAATAAAGAAATATAACATAATTTATTAATATAATTAATAATGAGCAATTATCCATTATTCACCTTTAAAGCATAGTACCAATTAAAATTTTATTAAATTAATGATATACTACGTAATTAACTAATTAAATTGATTGTGAAGTTATATTTCAAAAAGAAAATTTGAATGTAAAAATAGTATTAACTAATGAAAATGTTTATATTCTCCCTATTATATTGATAATTCATCTTTTATTCAAATCAATTAGAAATTTTAACAAATTTCACACGTGGTTTAATATTTTTTAATAATCGTTTTAACCCTGTTTAATCCGTTACACATGTATTTATAGCTTGCAAAGCAGAAATAAATTTACATAAATATATAACAAAATGTTTTTTCCTTTTATTTTTCATACTTACAAAAATATTTATAAAAAATAAATTAGCATAAAATTTCTACGACTTTCACAACCTTATGAAATAATATAAAAGCTTAAATTACATAAAAATGGTAGTCCCTTGTATGATAACCTATTCTTAGATTATAATATTTTTTAAAAAAATATATCTTTAATCTTCCCATCCTGAATTATAAAACTGTCAAGCGATCTTAAAGATAATATATGTAATAACGGAAGTTACTTGTCTTGTTGATAAAAGATATAACTGACCCTAATTTATATAACATACATGGCACTTTGATCTAATAATGTAATAAATGAACATACGTAGATGTTAGATATTCTGACATTTAAATCTAACTTGTTACCAAAAGATTTCTACTCGCATAACCTAATTAGCTGGACAATATATAAATTTAATTTATGTGTACATTAAAAACAGTTTTTATATCATGTTTCAAAAATATAACGAATTCTTCATTACAATAATACAGCACGATGATTTGCAAAAGTACAAAAGAAATTCGTTGCTTTAATTATCAAATCATTAAAACTTAATTTTTTATGTTAAAACATAGTTTGTTGACAGGACTAAGTTTTCACCTCAAATAATTCAAATAATGCCTAGTAATTTTTAAAAATCTTTATAAAGTAAGATTAATAAACAGTGTATGTTTATAAGCAAGTTATAGTAGTTAGAAAAACTTTTAAAATAAAAATATAAAAAAATAAATTATTATTATAAATTAAATAATTCGGTACAATAATATCAGACAGTGTTGAATTTAAATTGAGTAAATTTAACAGAAGTTTCTTGATTCTTTTAATTTGAATTTTAGACTTTGAAGTTCCGGTTAATTTATATTGTTTAGAAATATCTTGATCACAAACAATGTTTTCTAATATTTAATATAATGATTTGTAGAAAGATGAAACTTTACTTACTCGCATAAAATATCTAATTGAGTATCCACCTTTTTTAGTACAGTTTAATATTTTTTATTATTAATTTACTATAAACAGTATAGTCACTACTTTTTGTCGTAAAATTTGCTTTTAGCATAAAAAAATTTCTCTCCGGTTAAGAAATGTCATCGCTCATAATGACAATTTGTAAATTTAAAATATCGTACAAATGATCAATTTTCAAAGCTAAACGTTTATTTAGAAATTTATTTTATCTCATTATTAAATTGCATTTTAAGACTATATAAGTAATATAATTATATTCACTACTATGAAATAATTATATTTAAAAAATTATAAATAATTTGTGCGATGTTTGCAATTATTTTAATTGCTTATATATTTTGTTTTTGTTTTAATGTTATATAATCAGGGTACAACTGTCATAAATATATATTTTAATACTACCCATTCATAAATTGTAATTATTTGTTTTATCATTGTTGTACATATTTATTTAAAACTTGTCATTGTTACTATTTTGAATTGAATTTTTAATAATCATTTATATCTATTTCTATAGAATAATTAAGTGTGAATATTATCACGTCATTATCTACTGAAAGCGAAAACTATATCTGTCGTGTGAAAATGAGAATCATGATGTCAATGGTATTTGAACGTTGTAAATTAATTTTCTTTTTATATATTTTTGTGCAATACATTCACATGAAATAATTCGTGTTTGCTTGTATGAATTTATATAAATATTTAAAACTTTTATTAACAAAGAATGGAAATAATCAAAAATCTTTTTTAGAAACGAAAATCTTAATTTTTTATCTATTTTTTATTTTTTTAAGTCTCGTTAGCGAAATAAGAAATCTAATAAGAGAATCTACAAATTTTTTAATAATTATCTTATTTCTTCCTTCCTTAATTGTTTTTTTCGAACAGTTTTAAAGCAAAATTCATGTTTCAGGTGATCGCCACACTCGTCGTCATCAGTTACAGTACACCGATTTTCATAACTGTCATATTGCCCATAGGACTTATTTATTACTTTATTCAGCGTTTTTACGTCGCTTCATCGCGGCAATTAAAACGTCTGGAGTCGGTTTCAAGGTCGCCGATTTATTCACATTTCGGTGAATCGGTAACAGGGGCGCAGACGATTCGAGCATATGGCGTACAAGACAGATTTATTCGCGAATCGGAGAGTAG
Organism: Wiebesia pumilae; assembly: GCA_018907045.1. Taxonomy (NCBI): domain Eukaryota; kingdom Metazoa; phylum Arthropoda; class Insecta; order Hymenoptera; family Agaonidae; genus Wiebesia; species Wiebesia pumilae. Next base: position 200,362 of record JACCHZ010000147.1, on the reverse strand, counting down.
AGTTGATTTCAATCAAGTTTGTTACTATCCTAGTATTATTGCTAACAGGTAAAAATTTACAATATTATGGATTGTACATTTTCACTGTGCTCTCTTATATTTTCAGAATATTTCCTTTGAGTTTACGCAAATAAAATTATAGATATTTGTTTAAAACTTAATACAATTATTAATTGTATTATTTAAATATTCTTGAAATATTATTTTACTATTATTATTACGGATATTAGTGTTATCTTATTTATGAATATCTTATTTATGAAGCATTATTTTATTTTAAAAAATATATATAGACACGGTTTTTTATTTCACAAAAAAGATTCATACGAAGAATTCTCAATTGTCATCTGATGCAAGTTTATATGTGTTTTGTACTTATCTTTGATTTAAAATTCACAACGTCACATTTTTTTTATATTTATAAGAATTATTGTTTATTAGATATACTTAAAAAATGGAAATACTCTTAAATAATCCTTACATTATTAAAAGAAAATTACTGTGAAATTGAATTTTAGTTATTATCTCTGTGCATGCGTATATGTTCGCAACTTAATATTTTCCTGTTAATTCATTACATATTTATGAAATTAATATTAATTTTATTTTAATACATAATTTATTATATTATATTAAATTAATTGTTTATTATATTTATTATATTATATTAAATTAATTTTATTGTTCTTTTATTAAGCAATTAGGTAATTTGTTTAACTAAAAATCTCTCAATTGTTACCAGAAATTCGTTCTCTCTCTCTCTCTCTCTCTCTCTCTCTCTCTCGCTCTCTCTTGTGAACTTCTAGTAGCCTTATGAGACTATTTTCATACAGTAACTCTTATTGGCCATATTAATATGGAAATTAATAATCTAAGGAAGTATACATATACGTTTATTGTTGAGAGAATTTTAAAAAATTACAATTGTAGAATTATTTTTATTAAATGATTCTACACATAATATTAATTTTATATTTTTATATTATATTTATTGCTTAGATGGTTGGCTATAAGATTAGAAATGGTGGGAAATTTTATAATCTTCTTTGCTGCATTATTTGCTGTACTTGGTAGAAATACAATGAATGCTGGACTTGTTGGATTATCAATAAGTTATGCTTTACAAGTAAGTATATATAAATGTATCAATATTGAGGTAAACACCCTACATTTAGAATGTGTATTGTAATTTTTTAAAATTTTAGAAAAGATTAATTATATTTAAGGATTAACTTCATTTTTAAATTAGACAGTTTAATGATGACAGATGACAGAACAGATTAACAGTAAATCTGTTTAAAAAATGTTCTGAACAGAAAAGATTTTAATATATTTTCTTTTCGTTAGCTAATTTCAAATGACATGATATTTTCTTTAGTTTTTTTTAGATAATGTGCCTTATAAGTTTTAACCAAAGTATACTTACATTTTTTTTATTTTAATTGAATGCATAACATTAATTTTGAAAAACAATTTATTACTTACGTGATGAAATACTACGATAAAACTTATAAAAAAGCAAAATATGCATTTGCATTGAATGTAAATTCAAAGATAAAAAATGTTTGAAAATTATTTTATTTTTATTTTTTATTCATTTCTTTAAGTAAAAAGACATAAGAGAAAATTCAAACGGAATATTTGAAAGTATTTTCAAACAATTTTTAGAATTCGTAGAGAAGTGCATATAGTATAAATGGATTATAATATAAACTAAATTATTTTTAAATTTTAAGCTGTAAAATTTTATTTTTAGTATAATAATAAACGTTTAGAAATGGTTGAATCTAATCTTTGTAGTAAAAGCGGCAATCTATTGAGTTTATATTTAAGTATTAAATCAAGACGGTGAAAATCTGTCTTTGAATGTGATATTATTAATAAGTTGTTTAATAAGTGGTATTTATATTTTAGATAACGCAAACGCTAAATTGGCTTGTACGAATGACGTCGGATGTGGAGACGAACATAGTGGCTGTTGAGAGGATTAAGGAATATGGTGAGACACCACAAGAGGCTGCCTGGGATGTTGCTGAAAACGATCCAGCCAAAGACTGGCCGACCCGTGGCAGCGTCGAATTCCAAGACTACAAAGTACGCTATCGAGAAGGCCTTGATTTGGTGCTCAATGGTTTGACTTTTAAGGTTAACGGTGGTGAAAAAATCGGTATCGTGGGTAGAACTGGTGCTGGAAAGTCATCGTTAACTCTTGCTCTATTTCGTATCATCGAAGCCGCTGATGGAAAGATCCTTATTGATAACGTGGATATATCTAAATTGGGTCTACATACGTTGAGGTCTAGATTGACTATTATACCTCAGGATCCAGTACTTTTCTCTGGTAGCTTGAGACTTAATTTAGATCCATTTCAAAAGTGTTCTGATGATGATTTATGGAGGGCGCTGACTCATGCACATCTTAAAGAATTTGTTCAAAGTAAATTTTTAGTCTTTTTATAACTCTAATTTTGTATAAGCATAATAGAATATGTGGTTGTTATATGTCTATTTTTGTGATTTGAAGTTATGGATAGAAACAAGTACTTGATATTGTCAATTCAACATTTGTAATAATATTTGTACAGAAAATAACCATTTATCAATTGGATACAAATAGGTCTTATTCATGTGGATATTTATAATTAATTTTTCTTGAGAAATGTACATTTAAATATATTGAATTTAATATGCATTTATGATCGAAAAATCTTTTTTCTTGTAAATACTTACTTTAATATTTTACTTAAATAATGTATCTAATTCTTTGTATATTAAATTGTACTATTATTTAACGAAAACTATTCGGAATTAATGAAATAACCATAATAAATAGAAGTTAAACATTAAATAATTAAAAAAACAATAAATAGGATAAAACTAATCTTTTCCAGAAGCAACTTCTTATTTGTTGAACTATTGACAAGTTTGTATATTCTTTTATTGGCCCAATTCATATTGATTAGAAAAATTTTGGTAATAAATTAACAGCCACTGTTCAATATATTGTATATATAAATTGATAAAAATAACGACAAAATTAATAAGTTATTTCTCGTTTCAACCATTTAGAATCATCAAACAAACAAAATCAAAGTTTTTTTTTTATTAATATGTTTTAAATTCTTTAAATTAATAATTCTATCAATTCTGCATATAATTGTTTTTAAAATGAACTTTTAAGATAAATGTTTAAAAAAACGAGGTTCATTTTGACTTTTAGATAATAATAACTAATAAAACTGTTACTAAAAATTAATACTTTATAGGTTTGCCAAATGGTTTGATCCATGAAGTGACTGAAGGTGGAGATAACTTGAGCGTTGGTCAAAGACAATTGATATGCTTAGCAAGAGCTTTGCTGAGGAAAACAAAAGTGTTGATTTTGGATGAAGCGACGGCTGCAGTTGATCTTGAAACTGATGATCTGATACAAAGGACAATCCGAGAAGAATTTAAAGATTGTACAGTTCTTACTATTGCTCATAGGCTTAATACTATTCTTGATTCAGACAGGTAAATAATAAGATAAAGGATTATTCAATCTTTTTTAAACTAAAGATAATACTTAAGAATCACTCAAATGATTTTTTTTAAGATATTATGTTTTAAATGCACAAAAATTATAAATTTACAAAATATTTTCAGGGTCATCGTTTTAGATAAAGGCTCAATCATCGAATTTGATTCCCCTGATACTTTACTTCAGAAACCAGAAAGCTCCTTCTACAGTATGGCTAAGGATGCTGGATTAACTTTATCGTAAAATGTACCCATAGATTCCGTCAATTACTGAATATACAATTTTATCTGGGAGCTTGTTAATTGTAACAAAAATCTACATAATGTTATTATTACATTTGCAAACTTTAACTTTCCGTAATTTCAGTAGCCTATAATTTAAAACAAGATGCTACATCAACTTAAAAATTATCTCAATATATTTGCTTATAACTTGCGTACGTAAATCAAGTCATTTATCTACTGCCAATTTTGATCAAGTTCTATATAATTGTTATTAATGCAAATAGGTATACCGAGTATACATTATCTAAGTCAATGAAAGAACAATGTGAAATAGACTACATTTTTGGTACATTTTTTATTTTTACTTCATTTTAATACTAAGATTTTTATCTTAAAAATTCATATAAATCATAAGTTTGTGATTAAAAAGTTTTCTTTAAAATATCATTTTAGGGTACTTTCATTTAAATTTTACAATCTAATTCTATAAAAAACATATTAGTTCAAATTTAATATTCAAAGCATAAAATTATGATAATGAGTTTTACATTTTTTGTGCTTTTTATTTTTTGTAGAAAAAATAACCTACGAAAACACATAGAAATGCAATACCCAAAACGAATTAGGTTTTTAATTACTTAATTAGTTTTCGATATTTTATACTCAATTCTAATATTAAGCCAGGTAAAAAATAATTGTTTTACATACTTTTAACGTGGAACTTAATAATAGAAGGTACTTAAGTTATTGCACTTAATTTTTTCTGAAACTATGAATAACACCTAAGAGCCTTATATAATCATAAAAATTTTTCATATTGTTATATGAATCATAAAAATTATGTCATCTTAATGATATACCATCTACTTAATTTTAGTGTTAAATTTTTGAAGAAATTTTTTACTGTGCTATTCTAATCTTGCATAACTTAAATAACAAATTTAAATTATTATGTAATAAATTAGCGAAAACGTGTATAATATTTTTTCTAATTACTGTTTTGATTTGGTAATATATGAAACAAACTATAGTTACTTAATAATTTTAGTCAATGCATTTCCTACAGTTATAAAAATGTTTTAACATTGGAAGGAATTATTATTCAATGTATATTATACTATGTATTTGTGTTCATTTAAATTGCGTTACTTAATAAAATGTTGAGAAATAAATGATAATGGTTATGTAAACATACAGTTTATATGAAAACAAACGTGAACAAAAACATTGGTTTTTTTTCATAATTATAAATGGCTTTGTAATAATAAAGTCTTTCCAAGATTTTATTGATAGTTCAAGAAACCCTTTTAAGTTATAACATTTAATAAAACAATCATTCCAAAGGGATTTGTATTTCCTTTGCTTCTAATTATTTAATACCGCGTTAACGTACCATCTGTAAAATCTTGCGCTGTACATATCTTTAATCTCTTATTATCGAAAGAAAGTTTAAACTTTGAAAGTCAGTAGTAATCAATTAGTAATACCTTCTAGAGTTGAGATAAAAAAGTAATGTTACTGTGAATTATCGAGTAAATATAGAAACCATTAATTAAAGTTCGAAGTTAAATAAACAATCAATAAAAATAAAATAGCACATTTTTACAAATACAGCTTCCAAGTTTAAACTTTATTATAGCGAGCGATTTATAATCGTTTAGCATTTTACTGCATAGTTGTAAGATAGTTCAATCTTATTTTCATCAAAAATTAAAATAAAAGAAATAAGTAAGTATTCAACAATATATAGTTGAATGTGTATGAAGTTAAGAGAAAAATTGAGAAAATTAGACACATCAGTGTTGCAGCATTATGCACATATATGGAATAAGTGCCTTTTTGTAAGAATAATATACGAGTGCTAGATGTTTCCAGTATCTTTATGATACCGTGCATATGTTTATTACGGGGAAAAAAAATTTAAAGGAGTTTAGATTGTAGTATCAGCGACGAAAAATAACTTTGCATACTAGTAAATCTTACCGCTTCATTTTAAATACTTCATTTTTTTAACTTGAACCATACATTCCTTACATAATCAGTTACTATTATTTTCGTGACTTTGTAAGTAAAATATATAGTTTATAAAGATTTGCACCAATACGGCTTTCTGTCAATAAATATTTAATAATTCTTGAAATGAAATAAGTATGTAATGCGTTAAACAACGAAAAATTCAAAGTGTAATAAGGTATGCTTTGTTATTCTAACATTTGTTTCTTCATTAAAATAACAAAGCAATTTTTATTACGGTCTAGAGTATTATAAAATTAATATTTATTACTTTGAAAATAATATTAATAAATTTGAGGTCAAAAAGCAAAAGTGTTTTCATTATTTTCGATTATAGAATTCTTACCCAAATTATAATTGTATTGAATTTTTTTTTAAATTATTGAGAATATTTCTTTAAATTACATAATATCTTTTAATGTTCAAAACAAGCTCGAAATTAAAAAGAATCTTTATTAATTTTTTTTTAACTTTCTTGAATAAAATGTTGAGGATTAGTAATAATTTTTTATGGAAAAATTTTGTTCTTATATTTTTGTTTATAGCTTAAAAATGACTAAAAAGTTATTAAGTATTAAATTTACTAAAACAAAATAAATTGATTAATTCTTAAAAGGTATTTATAATACATGTATATTACTTTATCAAGTGCTTTAAGTGATATTCATTTATATGAGTGGTTATACATACAATATTTTTAAGGTTTTTACTTAATCAAATTTTAAATTAATATAGAAAATATTTGAAAATAAATTTCAACTTTTTGTTTATATGATTTTTTCTAAAACTTAGGCCTTAATATGGTATATATATTTAAGGATATTTGATCATCTTACATGTTTTTCTGTCTTATTTTTAATGGAGATTTTATTGGAGACAATCAAATATTGATAACGTTTGCTTTAAGTGATATAGTTGAAGTATAAAAATGATTCTGGAAAAAAATTTTAAAATAAACTGAATGTACCCGAAACCTCGTGTTTTTTATTCCTTGTTATTTTATATGATAATTGTAGATGTGCGATTCTTTGTTCAAGTATCATAATAGTAGCGCGAATTCAGATAATGTACTAGGCCACATACGTGTCAAATAATTACGTAATATTTTTCATAAATTATTAGAAACTGTAGAAATATTTCAAAATAAAAATTGAAATAATAGCCACTTATATACATATGAAATGGTGAAAGTGATGATTTATAAGGAAATAACCATTTGTCATTAAAATAAAAAAATTAAAAATAAATAAATATAAATAAATATTTTTTGTGAAATCTTATGTTACCACACGTCTAATCTTAATATTATTACTAACGTATTTTTATGTAAAGATATACAAAATATACATTGTATTAAAATATTTTAAATAATAATAAATTCTAAAATGATAGAATTGTATTTCACTGGTTTAATCATTCAATATTATTTAAAAATTCGCGTTAATTTTGTTACTCAATTTTGATCCAATCAAATTATTTTATTTTGATGCTTTAACTACGAATTATTTTTAGAACCAATAAACGCGTTTATTTTATGTTTCCTTAGTATTCTAAAGCGCTGATTGGTGGTAATACATTACATGTTTAAAAGAAAAACTTATTTGACGCCTTGACGTCGGTTGAAAATTCTATTTGGTTCATAAAAAATAATTATTAAATGTTGAAGAGTTACTGTAACTTCTGTTTGTGAAAGATAACTTAAACATTAGAAGAAAGAAAAATTTAATATACAGTGTTTATTATTGATTTTCATTTTTCTAACACATTACATTGAATATTTAATATTAATCTAAGTTATTAACTAAGTTATAAGAAATTATAATATTTTTTGTTTGAAATGGCTGGATTATTTAGTATATTCAATGAATCGGAAAGTAATGCTAATTTGTCCACGAGTAAGGGTAAGTTATATATAATTATAAAGAATTTATTGAATACTGTCAAAATTAATTTTTAAATAAACTATTACGTAGGCAAAGAATCACAATCACTTGCATCATCGAAACTAAAATCCCTTAGTAATTCTGGATTTAAACCTAAAGGTCTTTCCATTCGTTCAAAATCAGATCTTAATGTTTCTAGTTCAAGTATTTCTGAATCAAATAAATTGAATTCCAATAATTACACGAAACCACAAGTTAAACAAAGTATTCCTAACAAACAATTCACATTACCAATTAAAACAAAAATAGCAAAGGTATTTAGATTTATTAAATTGCCTTAAGTTTTATTATTTTTATTTCTAATAAATATTTAAGCTACATTTTTAAATGTATATTTTATTGTACAAAGCAATATTTTATTTTTATAGAGCAAAGGTTTTGGAAATATAATTGGAAAAAAATTATCACCAAAAATATCATCTCCAATAATGCAGAATGTTGTAGACAATTTTGTATTCAGAAAACCAGAAACGCCTAAACCTAAAAAAAAACTAATAAGATGTCCTGAACCAGAAAATTTATCTTATTATTTTGATCAATATAAATGTATGAGTAAGTATAGAATATAGGTGATTATATTTTTATATTATTTTAATTAACTTAAATTACAGAATAACATAAATTTAGGTGTTCAATATCTAATAACAATTTTATTATTTTAATTTCAGCTGAAGAAATGGATAGTATTCTTAATGAAGAACGTAGACTGTTAAGATCAGCAAGAAAATTATATGGTTCAATGACATCTCTTGAAGATGAAGGATTTATATCTGGTAGGATTATGTTATCTAAATTGTTATATTTTCAGCTTATTGTACATAGTATGCTTGCTAATCACATTTTATTTTACATAGGCTCGGAATTTGATTCTTTTGAATTTCAAACTGAAATCAGTTTGTCAAAACCATTTTTAAGCGATGTTGAACTTCCAGAGATTTCTGATTTTGAAGATTAAATTTATTTTTTATTTTATATTCTTGATACAAGAATAATTTAAACTTAAAATTAAAATGAAATAGAAAGGCTGTGTTATTTAAAAATACTAAATAATGATTTCAAAAATCTATACTAATTTCACTTTGTAATTGAAGTCGAATTATTTAGCCTCTATTCAAAATTTATTATCATTAAACAAGTATTACAAAAAATTTCAATTTATTTATTTATATTTAAATTTATATAATTATATTTAATTTCTCTTTCATTTTAAATATGAAATTATAAAGTAGTAATGACTAAAAATTCAATGATTTTAGTTTTATTTATTACGCAGTTTGTAAATTTTAGCTAAAAATGTAATACTTTTAAATATGTATATAGTTGTAAATGATAACATTGTTCTGTAACATTCTTAAATAAGAATGTAAGTTATGAATTTTATTAATTTTGTAACTAATAAGTAAATGAATGTTTTTTATAAAGTTACTAATTTCAAAAGAGCGTATGGTTTTTTATTGAAATAGTATTTTATACCTTATTAAATATTTCTTATAGTAAATAATATTAAGTTAATTTAACATAATATCTGGTTTTACACAAAACAATGATTTTAATTTCTTATATTTTGAAACTAAACATTTATACATATTACTTATACAATTTGAGTTAAAAATTTGTGCTTATTAGTAAATGATAAAATATAAATTTTTAGTCATTTAAAGCAAAGTATATATTAATAACTTTATTAACATTGATTTGAAAAGAATTGTATTATAAATGGTAGTATTTTTGCTATTTAATTTTTAATATTTTTATAAGTTGAAGTTTATAATTGAATAATTATTTATGCAGAAGGAAGTTAGAGTTTGAAAAATATTAAAACAATTATAAATTGATAAGGTTCTTTAACAAAATCAGTAAGAAATAATGACTGATTATTTATTAGTAAATTGATATAAAATGATTTTCCGAAAAACTCTTACGTTGTACTAAATTAAATTAACAAAATATACATGTGTAATCCTTAAAAACTTAAATTGAGAGATTTAACAAATATTCTTTGTGTTAATATTAACAGATGGATTAACTTATTGGTCAAGTAGCAAGTTAATCATAATAAAGATTTTATAATAAAAATGTATACTATAATATTATAATTTTATATTATATTTATAATATTATAATTTATAATATAAAGATAGTTATGTATAATAACTAACATAATACTTTATATTAAGATTTAATTTTGAAAAATATAGGTAGTTTTGATAATCATTATATTTAAATTTTTTTAAATTAAACATTTTAAATATTTAATTTAAAAGAATTTAAATATTACTTTTAAATTAATTTTTATATTACACAAAAAATTTTCTACTCTATTTTACTCTGAATTTCTATAATGAATTATTCATTTCATTGAATTATTCCAAATATTAAAAGTTTATTTAAAACGTGGAATTCATTTATATACTTTAATTTTTTCAAACAATTGATATTTAAACATAAAAAAGTTTAATTTAAAATATCCGCTAAGATTTCTAACCTATTGTATCTGTGAATATACCTTTGTACTAATATTCCAGACAAGCCGTATAAAGTGAAGAAATAATTTCATATAAATTTATTGATTTCAAGCCTAAAGTTAATAAATTTTGTTATATAATACAATCTAGTTTTAATCTTTGATATTTTAACGCGTAAAATAAATTTCAAACATAACACCAAGTTAGTAAAACTATTTTTGAATACAGTAAATAATAAGAAAATTAAAAAAAAGTCTATTAAAAAATAAATCGACACAATGTCAAATAATAGCATAGAAATGGACAAAAATCTTGCAAAACGTTTATTAGTAGAAGGTGGTACATTAATTGTTCTTGATGTACCAACTGGAACTGACTTTGGTATTGACATTAAATCATGGAGTAGTGGTGATGATTTTAAAGGTTTTAAAATGATCCCACCAGGGTTTCATTTTATACATTACAGGTTAAGATTTTTCATTATATACTTTATAAAGTAGTATATAATATATAAAATAGTAGATATTTCAATAATCTTTTATTTATTTAGTGCTACAGATCGATATGGAGAATCATCTCCAAGAGTTGGATTTTTTCATAATTTTAAGAAATATGAATTTATTGTCAAACAATGGGATCAGGAACTTGAATCTATCAGTCCAGATCGTTAGTATTTACAACTGATTTTATAAATACATAAGATATTTACATTTCACCTATAAAATAATTAAAACATAAAATATATAAAAAATAATTTTAATAGCTGTTTCAGAAGAAACCATTCAGAGATTAAAGGAAAATTTAAAGGAACTTGATAGATTTTTAGGTCCTTATCCTTATGATATATGGAAACAATGGAAAGATCTTACACATAAAATAGATAACTCAATCACAGAAAGATGTGCTCCACTATGTGGGTATGTTGAATTAGGTTTCATCTGTATTAAAAAATGATATTTATCAAATATTAATCAGTAAATTTTAGATTTGTTCATTCTGTGTTAGAATTAGTAAATTATGATGATGCATCTAGACCAAGAGGCTCAGAAACGAGTAAAAAAAGAAAACGACGAACTGGTCTTACTATTGAAGAAAAAGAAGACCATCTCTTACCAGATCTCAAGCCAAAACCTGGAACAGAACTTAGATTGACTGAACTACCAAATAAATTTTATCCTGACAATGCTACACCATCTGAAATCACAAGGCATTCTCTAGATTCAAGCTATGCATTAAATACACTTCTTGATAAATTAACTAAGTAAATATAACTTAAATTATAATAATTTATGTGAACTATAATGTATTTAAATTGAAAAATAATTTTTTTAGTTCAATGGAAATAATTGGTGAATTGCAATTATCATTCATATGCTTCTTAACTGGACAAAACTTGGAAGCATTCGAGCATTGGAAAAAACTTGTTTATTTGATTTGTACAGCGGATTCATTGATACCCACACGACGAGCTGTATATGCTGAATTTATAAGTATATTAGAAATTCAATTATCATATGTACCAGAAGAAGTTCTATGTGATATTGTAGCTAGTAATAATTTTGTTTATCACAATCTACGAAAATTATTTGCTAACATTGAATCTAATACAGATATTGATGATCGATTAAAATCCTTAGCTGTTAGAATGAAAGATAGACTTACAAAAAAATTTTTATGGGATTTCAAACATTTGCAAGAGGAGGAAGATGATGAAGCACCTGTAGTAGTATCCTTAGATTGAACACATGAATATTTATTTTTATTTATACTATTAATAATTAAACAAACAAATATATAAAACAATAAATAGTAATATTTGTTTTGTTGAAACAATTGAAATATTTCCCATAATTAGTACGATATAGTTTAATGTGAAGAAACCAACTTGTATTAATTAATAAACATAATAATTAATATTTTGTTATTTAATAAATAATATTTACTAATTATTACATTTATAATACATCCTGACTTTCATATTTGGTTTACTTATTGATTTACATGTAATTTAAATTAAATATTTAAATTACATAAATTAATTAATTAAACAATTTGTACATGTAATTAATATAAAAGTTAAAAATGTCGATTTTTGTGAATTTTTATTGGTGTTTAATCAGTATCTACCTCATTTTATTGAATAAAGATATTTCTCTGATGCAATTTGGAAATTTTCGAATTCATATAAAAAAGTATTTATTCATTTTGAATTTGACGTGGATTTAAAATAGCGTAAACATTTTTACAATAAAAATTATTAATAACAGCATTAATTATAGTTTAATGATAAAATATTTTGTTATTAACTTTATTATATAGAAAAATGATCAACTTTATTTTCAATAATTTTTTGAACGTTATATAAGAAATATTAAAGTTTAATAAATATTACTTGATTAAATTAATAAATTTTCTTACTTTTCTGAAGAAAATAATTGAATAATTTTTTCTATGCATTTTTCATGTTTAAAATTGAATCCTAGAATACATAGTTTGATTTGATATCCTTTCGATCCAAAGGTATAAATTATATAAAGTTTATATAAAGATATAAGTTGAATATCATATACTTAGATTAATTTAGTGAAAATTCATGTCAGTCTAATAATTATTGCTAATATTCTAAATTACTCAGTAAATTTTAAACTTAATGCATTTTTGATAAAAATTTTAGTAAATGAGATGGCCTTTAATTAAAAATATTTCAAATAATATAATTTATATTCATTGTATAGTTTTTTACGTTTGAAAAGAATACTTGTAAAGTTATAATGTCACTAAGCAAAAGTTCGGTAGTTTCTTTTTCAATTTTTCGAATTAAAATCTCTTCTCTGATTTAATTTAATTATGGATAATTTCAATAATATACACCTTCTGTAATCATTTGCTTACCAAATAATGTTTTGTTAAGTAATCAGATAATTTTCTACATACAATTCTTCATATTTCAATTAATATTTTAAATTTGAATTTTATTCGAAAGCTCTTTAAAGAAATACTAAAATATTGAAAAAGAGCTTATAATTATAATTGCAAAATTAATGTAATAAAAGAATGGTCGATATAACTCGCAGTTAGTAAGCGAAAACAAATGTTTCGTGTATCAACATTACTCACCTTTCAATTTGATGTAGTATGAAGAAAGCAAAGTGATCATTCAATTTTCACGAATGAAAATTAACAATTCTTCGATGTGTTTATATCAGACATGGATCGCATATTATGTTACATATCTTTATGAATATATAAATATAAAGTATTAAAATAAATTATTGTTAAGCGTTTGAGAAAAATGAATGCAATCTTTTATAAAAATGGGTGATGAGTGCTCAATACATCCATTTTCGAAGAATTTTAAAGTAATACCGTATAAAGCTTAAATAGAATCGAAAAAATTATAAAAAAAATACCTATTAAACTGCCTCATTCATATACAGACAACTTTACAATAAAGAAATTCTTATTATATAAGAAATATATAAAGACACAAATCAGTACGAAGCATGAATATATCACATAACAGATAAATCTGAAGGCTGAAATAGCATTGGAATCATATAAAAGATTTTTTGATCATGTGACAAATATTAACTTATTGATAATTTTAAAGTTTTTATCCTACAATAGAATTATAATTTTATATACTTGAGTAGGCTCATTACTAAATAAGAAACATTTAAATGAAATAGATCATTTGAATTAGTTATTATAGAAATTCGATACACATCATATTTTATTTCAGATAATAAATTTAATTTACCGATATAAACATTATACATGAATTTATTTTTAAGTTACTCTGTATTTGTAAAAAAAGTATTCAAATATTAAAAGTTATATCGTTATATAACTTTATAATTTTTAATATGGACTAAATATTAAAGCAATGAGTGGTTAAAAAGAAACAATATCCAAATATTATATAAAACTAAATAGTATAATTCATTATATAATGAAATTATTTATTGAGTTAAATTATTCATTACATAATAACTCTTATTTCTCTTATATGTCTTTCTAAAACGGTGTTTCAAAAAACAATTAAGTCCCTCGACACGCGCAAACAAACTACTACCAATAAGCTTAACAAAAAATTTCAACGAAAAGCGATCTATACAACATCCTTAAACCTTAATGGCGGTTTTATTTCCAGAGATCAACGCGATTTCGTTATTCATCTTATCTTCGACGCATTTATTGATAGCTTCAGTATTCTTGTCCAAAATATTTTTATCTTCGAGGCAGATCTTTGTTATATTGAAAACATGTTTTAGTTCTTTTAGTTTTGAGTCGTTCGTCTTATCATCCTTAGCCTTACTCCATTCCATCACTTCCATCATTTGGCGATAGTTGAGTGGGTTGCTATAGACATTGAAGCGGCGAAGAGACGTTGGCAGTTGTTTGATGAAGTCGGTTGGAAGAGCGATGAGTTCATTGCCACGAAGATCTAGGTTGATCAGTGCCGGTACAAGCTTTAAGAACTCGACTTCCAAGCTCTGGATGCGATTATACATCAAGTTTAGCTCCAATAAGTTTGGCGTGTCCTTGAACCAGACAGCTTTCACAGTTGTAAGTTCATTTCTTGGCAAAATAAGGCCCTTCAATTCTTTCAATCCTAAATTAAAAGAATTTCATCCTACGTATTAATAAATTAGATAGCATTTAAAGTTTTTAACAAATCTATTTCGAAACTGTATTTTTTCATACGTAAAGTTTAATATTTCTGTACGTAAAATAATAAGCTTGAAACGAAAAATGGCAAACGTTGCTAATCACGGTTTTTGTATTTAATTTGAAGATTGAATAAAAATTAAAACTTCTTCTTTCTTTTTCTATTATAGTTTTCCATTTTAATATGCATTAGAAGATCACTAGATTATGCAAGAATGCCAAGAAATTAATCTTAAAAGAAATAAACAATAAAAAACAACAGGTATAAATGTATTCTAATGAATTGATCAATGTGAACGTATTAAAAAGTAGCCTGTATTTGATTGTAAATGGTACAAGTTGTTTCTACTGAAGTTAAGTACATTCTTGCCATCGTAAAAAATTGCTTTCGAAAATTAAGGATCAATCTATAAAATTTGAAAAGATTCAATTTTCAAACAAAAGCCCATATTTGTAGCGTCACAATTTTTATTCTAAACAATTTTGACGATTAAGTTTTCTAATCTTTCAATAATAACTGCGCACAATTAATAATAAGGATATATAAAATGGGTACCTTTAAGTGCTCCGTCTTCTATTTCTGTAAGCTTACTATCCCAAATCTCAATCTTCACGAGCTTCTCGGCAAATTTGGCGAATACGTCATCTTTGAGCGTCTCAACTTTTGACATGGAGAACCAAATTTGTGTAGTATTTATCTTGGGAGCTTTTTCTAAGTCAGCTATGAGATCAGGCGACTGAATGCACACCCAAATGAAATAGTTATTCAATTGCGTAACACCGAATATCTCGGCATTCTCTTGGTTCTTGGGTAGATTCTTGCGATAGCAGAATGCATCAGCAGTAGCTGCTATCGTCAGCAAGACGAGGCAGCAGTTCGTTATTGCTTTTCCAGACATTCTGGAGTGCGACTGAGTTTGCGCCGCGGGTACCTCAATCTTTTATACAAAAGGGGCCGTATACCATTAGGGTTTTCAATCGTATATCCATGCGGGTGCTTATGTGCTCGGCTGCACGCCAAGGCACTTTAGGTAATTTGCGCTAGTTGACGTGTCCGCCTCTGCAGCTTCAAAACGCTTCAATCACCTGTGATCAAGGAGATTCTTTGCATACGTCAATTCCAGAGGGAAATCATTTATTTCTTCATTATTATATTTGATTAATTCAAGGAGATTCGACTGCGTCGAATATCATCGAGGCACAGCTGTCTTTTGTCGAAGGTGCGAATTCTAATAGTGTGCGATTTGAAATACAAGGAGCTATTTTGTCATTATGCAGTATGTAGATCATTCATGTTTTGATAATTTACTACGATTACGTTATAAAGTGATTTACTGGTCAAGGTTAACACTATTTTGACATTTATTTTAATCCATAAGTATCAATGTGATTGTCTTGAAATCTATGTGCATTGATTTTTAGCATTAAAAACCTTAGTGCAATATAAGATGCCAGTCATGGATCATTGATAAATTTAATGCTCAATTGTTTCCGAGAAAGAAAAGTAGACATGAATCAACGGTATTTTATTTTTTACATAAATTGCTAAGGACTATTTTAATAAAAGACTTTTAAGTTTTTGATCCTTTATACAATAAAGACAAAAGACATAAAGAGTGGGAGAGGAAGAGAGAGAGAGAGAGAGAGAGAGAGAGAGAGCTGTTTAATTTTGAACATCAATATATGAAAGTTAAAGAACTGTGATCGCTTTAAATTTTTAAAATATGAATTTCAATTGACTTTTTCAATTTATTTTTTCAAGTGACTAACTAATGACTAACCAAAATAAATTAACTTTTTCAATTGACGCAAGAATTTTTTGTCGTAAAACATATTAAGACAAAACAACATTTTAAATATTAGTCTATTTAAATGTATATTTTGTAATGAATTCATAACGACAATGGGTTCTCAGTCGAATGATTATCTTAATTTAAGGATTAAGGATACGAAGACGAGGTTTAATGATAATCAACAATATTTTAAAAATAATTTAAACATAAATTTATTCAGAATTGACATAGCTCGTCTACAATATTTGTATATTTTAAAGTGCATCCTGCTATTTGTCAGACATTCGTATACAATTACTCGTATAATCATTGAATCAATAATATCATTGTGCTGCTTTGACTGGTTCAACGGGTTTTTCACCATCAAGTAACTTTGGGAATTCGATAGCTTTCGTCAGTTTAGTTTGCACGCAGTTATCCAACTCCTTAACATCATCCTTCTTCGTGATAGTACTCTGACACTCTTTAACTGATTTATATGTATCTCTAATCCCGTCGACCGAAGCGTACGAGTTTTTGACAATGCTTGGATGTAAATTGGAATAGTCGATGATTTTGATACCCTGAGCCCATTCGTACGGATTCGATTGAAGACCTACTTTTTTGAGTTTTGGCCATTTGATCTTCATTGCATCAACATCGAAGCGGGTTAGCTGATTTTCAGAGATTTCAAACTCCTGTATCATTGGCGTGAGATCGAAGATAGTCGCGTCGAATTGACGAATCGTGTTACCACTCAGATCGAGGCTCTCTAATTAATAGGAAACATTAATAGATCATTAATCTATTTTGCATGGAAATTTATATTGTACCGAAATTTTTAAATAATCTAAATTTTCAGTAGAGATTTCATGTTTTTCTAATAAATATGATTTTTTTACAGATTAATTTCATAGGTTAAGCTCAACGTCATTTGAAATTTAAGTAAATATTACTTTCAACCTGATTCAATTGATTAAGCCATAGAAATATTATATTTATTCATTTGTTTCATTATTTATGCAAACAATTTGTTAACAAAAAAGTTATACGTAAGTATTCTGGGACTATGACTTTGCGGAAATGATACTGGAGTATAATGGATCTTTTTATAGATAATAATCAATTTTAGGATACAGTTATGTATGTTTTCATATATATGTTTCGATAATTTGCGACCGGTAATGTGATCATGTTAATACGATCGAATTTGGATACGTAAATTCTTTTTTATCTGGAAATTACATAATGAAATAAACGACCTAGAAGTGATATACGATAAGAATAAAAGGATAAAGCCTTTGCTAATTGAGGGATAGTAAACTTTCTCACGCAGGAGGTTTATAATGTAGGACTGCAAAAGGAGTTGTTTTTTAATAAAGAAGATCGTATCCCTTATACATATATGGCATCCTCGTACTATATGCTAAAAACTTAAATTGTATATTAAATGTGAATTTTACGTAAAGTAAAATTATTAATTACGAGGGCATATTGTCTTTCTATATACGTAAAACAAGGTACTTTCAATTAAAAAAATCAGTTAAAGTTCATTTAAATCAATAGATTTACAGATTGCTTTAGTCTTTACCGATGGAAATGTGTAAAAAATAATCCATCTTCCTTTGTGAGTTATGTATACTCAGTTTTATCAAGGTCACCTTGTCGTAAGTTAGAAAAAAAACTAATTTTTAATAATAAACCGCCCCTAGCGTTTACCTAATTTAATCAGATCCTTGAACCAGCCCTTTTTCACATCAACAATACGATTCCTGCGGAGAACAAGCGCTTTCAATTCGGTTAGTCCACGGAAAGTGTCCTCGTCGATGTCTACGACACTGCAGTGTACGATGCTAATGCCTAGTGCTTTGGTGCCAAGCTTCTGAAAGGTCTCCTTTTCGATCCTCGGCACTTTGCTTTCCCTGAATACCACATTAACAAGTTTTGTATTGTTAAGGGGCAGCCGGTCCAAGTCCTTCCTGAATTCCTTACTGCGCAGGCAGGTATAGACGTCTTGCTCGCCCGGTGTTGTTACGCCACGTTCCAAAAAGCAACCAGCCTCAACCGCTATCAGATCGCTCGAGATGAGGATTAGCGCGAGAATTAAGGCTGATGTAGAGTTATATATACGTTATTATCAGTGAATTATCCATGTTACTTTGCAAAAGCCTCATTTCGTTTTCGTAAAGGAAGATATAGAAACTGTAGGTACATTCAGTGCAATCGTTCGCTTACTCATGAACGGGAGTTTTTCATTCTTGCAAATGGTTAAATTATATCTTTTCAAAATTACGTTAGAAATGATTAATATTCAACTTTTAAAATTTATATTGTGTTTATAAGCAATCACTAGCATGCAATTGTTTTTCGCGATGACAAGAGGTAAAGCGATTCATCTATTAATGTATTCAAATTCACATGTAAGAATTGTTGAGCGGGTACTTGTGTTACTGACCTTTAATTACAATAAATATCAATATTACAATAAATCATCAATAATACGATAACAAATATTTAGCAATACTTCATTAGTCTTGATGAGGAAAAAAAAATTACGTTTAATCACAATAATATTTTACCTGAGAACACAGCCGATGCACGATACATCTTTATAGGTGTGCTCTGTTCAGATTCAGTATCGCTACTGTTGTTATAGTCACTGACTAGCTTGAATATTGCCGTCGTCAATTTATAGGTCGGACGAGCTGTGAAAAGAGAATCATTGTCGACGCAGTGTATTATTATTACGTTCGACGAATCATTCGATGATAGTCAGTGAAGAGAGCGACGATGCATGCATATATACAAATGTATTTCCAGGGACGTTAAAGAGATATAACCGGTGACATGGACAAGTATTCGCTTTTTTTAGAAGGGCTACATAAACGCTGAGAGGATGATTCCTTCGCTAAAGGCTCTACTTGTCGAAATTGCTCTAGTTAGTCTATTTGTGGGAAATAGTTTGACGACAAAGATTAATGGATTATCTATTTTGCGTTCATAACTTTTTTGTTATCACGGTTTCACATACATTATAATTAAAAATAACTTAAAGCGTTAAACATATAATTAACATTATAATTAACATAATATTTCAACAATTAAATTTAAAATACTAAAATATCAATTTAAACGCTACATGGTTTTTTTTATTTGCATTATGTATTATTATTATCTTCTTAGACGAATGTGATTATTAAGATAATGAAACTAATTTTTTATTTTATGTGTTATGCTCCCATTACACTTTACATCCTATTATACTGATCTTAAAATATTATTCAAATTATTACATTTTTATATCCAAAACAAAGAACTCAATACAGCAAAATCAATGAAAATTGTCTTGTTTCATAATTATATTCAATTTGTAGTACAACATGGAAATGATATGCAAGTATAAAAAATTTATCTTTTTCATCGTATCATCATGCGAATGCTTTTTCCTTTGAGTAATGCAAATAAACTATTTTTGTATTATATTTATGCGATGAAGAAAATAAAAGAGAATAAAAAGAAAATGAAAAAACCGTATAGAAAACATTTATTTTTACGTGAATAAAGGTTTGATTTACTTGAAAGTTGAAAAGAAGTAATTTCACAAAATTTGCATCAAATCTTCTACTCTCTCTTAGTCTGTTTACTCTTGATAACGATAAAGGATTTAAAATGAAATTAAAAATGTACAAAAACTGATAGAGAAGTACATAGGTTCCCTCAAATTTCAGTAAAATAAATTGGAACGTTATATGCAATGAACTTACAAAAATGAACCCATTGCAATTCTAAATAAGCCATTGAATATGAGTGTAATAACATAATTATGAATATGATATTTTCACAGGCAAATTATATTACACAATGTAAGACTCCAAATAAAATTAAATCAACTTATAAACAAAGATAAAAAATATAAATGATATTCTAAAATGTTCTAATATCATATGGTTAGGCATTTTTATCGTTACGTAACTAATTTTAAGTTTAATGAGGATGCTTTATCCTATTCTCAGAGAATAGAATACTATCTTAGAATATTAATGGATAAATATGCATACGCACGCACCCGTGTAAATGTTTAAATATTATGAAAATTAAAAAAGTAAGAAAGCTTACAGCAGAAAGTATACCGAAAGTAACTTTTATTTGTAATTAATAATAATCTATTGCAGTTGACGTAAGTATAAACCGTATTCGGATTATAGATTCTTCTTTTCAAGGGAAGTTTTCCACCTTTTAATGCTTAATGCTCCAAATATTTTATTTTAAAATATTACCTGTGAATTATTGGCTTAAATAATTAAGTTTTCAGCTAACATTGACAATTTACATTATTCGTCTAATCTTTCGATTTTCAAAAAAAATAGAGATCAACAGTTTGAATTCAGAAAAAGTGATTTTATTATTTAAACCAGATAAATAATAACCACTGCTATTTTTAGAATATCAAGATTTAACCTCACTTTTTTGTATAAGATATATAAATAAATTCTATTCGTGCTTTCTTTGTGTTTAGAGATAGATTTTGTGTTCTTAGATTTAGAGTTGTAGCAAATATACATATTATATCGAATATGATTATAAATCTTCAACTTTTATTTTTATGTAATTTAATCTTCAATGAAAAAATAAATATTAATTAGATCACAAAACAATATCAAGAATTGTTAAAATATTACAATCATTTGATTTTTTTATTATAAATAATTTAAGAAAAAGTTTTATTTATTCTTGAAATCTATAGAGTACTCCTAATTTCTTATAAAGCTATACTTTTTGTAATTACGTTATTTTAGTAACAGTAACCATTATAAGGAACTAATATAGGACTGATTGTTTCTTCCTTTGAATGTGTATTTATTACAATTTTGAGTAAAGTTAAATACGCATTTAAATAGTAGCGTAAATAGATTAAAATTATATTAGATGAATTAGATTAAAAATGCCTTAATGAGTATGTAAATTCTTATTTATATCACATGGTTGCATTATTATTTCATACATTTGTCTTCAGTTTGTTTATGACTAACAAATCAGCTTACAAAAACGAACTGATTTCTATCCTATAATAGATATAGTACTTTGCAATACATCTTAGTTTAAGATTTAGAGTAATGCTAAATAATTTTAAGATTACGCAAAAGTTCGTAGAAAATTTGGAATCATCTAAATATTTCTATGATATAATAACTGAAAATATTAGATATTTTTCACTGAGAAATTGATTTCACTGAGATTTTCTTAATTGTTTATATTAAAAAGAGACAACCGGGATACTTTTACAATTTACTTATAAAAATAAAATAATTTTATGTAGACTCGTATTATTAAAAAAAACATCTCTTTACTGAGACATTTTATTGCAAAAACAACTAAAGTTCTAGTGAAATGCCTAAAAAGAAACAAAAAAAATATTTTATTTATAAAAGGCTTAAAGGCACATAAAAATTTAAATGAAGAGTGTGGTTTACACAACGAAAATGAAGAAAATGTTGTATACTTGAAATAACTGTTTGCTTCTTTACAAATCTAACATTTCATATTATTATTTATGTTTATGTATTGAATATACTTTATTCACATTTAAGATTAATGAATAGTATTTTACATTGTAATTTTTCTGCTTTTTTATATTTTTATATTTTTTTAATATTTTATTAATAATATTTAATTTTAATGTGAAATGTTAAATTTAAATATATTTTTTTACTTCTTTTAAATTAATTTAATTTTTATTAAATTCTTTATAACTTTTTAAATATTTGTTTGTTAATAAAAACAAACAATTAATTAGTTTCATTCGTTTAAGCGCAGGAGGTAATATTATGATTATTAAATGATAACACATATGATAAGCTTTGCATTTATTTAAATAAATAGATAACGCCAGAATTATAACGGATTATACATATCCAGAAAGAATTGTTTTATTTATAAAATTTATATATATGAATAAATTACACTAACCAAAAATGAAGCCATAATCATCGTGGTTAAACGAGGTAAATAGTTGTAGTATATATTTTTTTTGTAATAAGTTCAATAGTAGAGTAAAGGAGAAAACAATTGTTTGTTAGAGGTTAGTAGTTACTGTTCTTAAATCAAAGATACCAAACGAACTGTTATATTACTTTTAGAGTCAATTATTGTTTCTAATAAGTTATGATTAAAATAATATTCTAATTTATTTAATTTTATATAATGGCAGATATAATTCAAACATTTGTATTATTTTTTATTGTTCCTGTCATATTAATGTGTATTATAACTAATCTCAAATTATTTGTTGTGTTTTGTAAATTATTGTATTTTCAAATTATCTGATTTCAATTATTATAAAGATGAAATAAAGGATCACTTAAACAATTGGAATTTAAATTTTTACACTTATGTATAGATTTCAAAACTACAATAAATACATAATTGTTCATACTATATTATTTTTTATAATTAAATTATAATTCAATTTTTTCAGCAGACAAAATCATTTATAATGATATAAGAAATCGTGCAATGTGATTTTTTTGTATTAATCTAAAAATTACGTTATAACATTATATTTATTTATTACAAAAATTAAAAAGCATCAATATATAATATATAAGAATAATATGTTTCAAATTTATTATTAGTGTAAGTTTCCATTCCAAAAAAGCGCGTATAAAACAAAATACTAAATGTTAATGTCACAAATTCAAAATTTAATCATGGATTTTTTTTAACAGATTTGAACAGTCGGTATACTAGTCATTGAGTGGGTTGCGCTTGGACTGCCATCTCCAATGCCTTGTTTTCCTCACTAAGTAATGTGACCTTTTCCTCATATTTTCCTCGCAAATCTTGAAAGAGTTGTAGCTGCGTTTGGTATTCCTTTTTCAAATCTGCATTGAGGCGCACTGCGGCGTCCATTTTGTTAAGCATGTCATTGTGCCTATCGCGCTCGGTTGTAATTTTTGTCTCCATTTTGTCGACGTCTTCCTGTAGATGCTTCACCTCCATATTGCGAATGTTCAGCATATCTTTAGTAATGGAAACGACTTCTTTCAGAGAATTCACTTGTTTCATGAGGGCAGAAATTTGATTTTCTTGGTTGTCAATACGTCGTTCACGGTCGTTTAGCATCTGTTTCGTCTGTGCCAGGGTATTTTTCAAAGTTTCGAGTTCGTAGCGCAAGTTAGATTCTTCAGAAAAATCTGACAAACCATTCTTAAGGATATCTTGGGACGATTGAATCACTAACAGTTTGCGCTCAGATTCTTCTAGTTTCTTGCGAAATTCGTCGCGTTCATGCGTTCGTTTCTAAGAGTTAAAAGAATTCGTTAGTAATTTCAAATCGTTTGAAAATACTGTGTGAATTTGATATTTTTTATCGCAGTAGCTCATATTTTTATATATTTGCCATAATCTATCAGAGTAAGAAAACAAATACGACTCGTGAAAAAATCCTAAAAATTACTATTAAAGTCCTTGTTCTGGATCACAAAAGCAATACCTATAGTATAAAAATATCAAAGTCTACAGTCTTATTTTTGAATTTATTAAATTTAATAAGCAACTAAAAAAATTTAACTATTATTGAATTTTACTTTGTTTCGTATTACTTTAATCGAAATAAAAAAAACTACACTATTGTTTTGAATGATCAATATGCTTAAGTATTTTTTCTTTTTTTTTCCTGTATTAGGTCATTATTACTTTTAGAGCAAAGTTTTTTAAACCATTGTACGTAAATAAAGTTTGGAAATATTTTATGAATTATTTTAACAATGTTCAATTAAAAAAAGGTTCAATTAACAATATTCAATTTTAATTTAAAAATAAAACTTGTATTGCCTTTATTTTTATTTCACTAAGTTATGCAAAGGAATAACAAAGCTCATAAGTTTTTTTATATTTTGATAAAAAAATCAGTAAAATCAACAAAATAAGTAAAGAATGTAAGTAAATTATTAAGGATAGTATATACTCATAAAATGAATAATTTACAAGCTTTTTCAGAAAAGTACGAAATCTACATACATACAGTAATCATAATAATAATAAAACGAAACTTCTTTTTCATCTTTATTAATAATGTTTGAAATGTATAAGTTTTTAGTATTTTTTTTTAAATACTTTAATATTACATATATAATTGATATACATATTTTATAATTTTAATTAATATAATTACAAGTTGATTAAATTTATCCAGTTTTATATAAGTATTAGTATTAGTAATAGTTTAGTATTGTATTGGTATGTAGTATTAGTATATAAGTAATAGTATTGATCAAATAATATAAAATTAGTATTGATCAAATAATATAAAAATGTTTTTAGGCACAGATCTTATTCTTTCAAATTTAAACAACATAAGGAATATATTATTTGCGTTGTAATTTCTTATTATCTTTTAATAATACGAAGTTTTTTGAGTAATTAAATTTATATTCATATTTAGTTGAATTATTAATGACAATTAATGTGTAAATAAAATAAAGCACAAAAGTTAGTCATTAAATTAATTAAAATTATGCTTAATAAATTGTCAATTAATTTTGTATGCATAGTTAATATAACACTGTTATGTTAATTAATAAATACTACATTAATTAAAATAATTTATAAATTTTTAATTTTACTCACCAATATTTCTTCTTGTAATTGTAAGATGGTATTGGATTCAATATACTCAGGCTCTTCGGACTCCTTCGTATTAGCATTATCATCCTACATTATCATTATTATTATTATTATTATTATTATTATTATTATTATTATTATTATTATTATTATTATTATTATTATTATTATTATTATTATTATTATTATTATTATTATCATTATCATTATCATTATCATTATTATTATTATTATTATTATTTGTGTTCATTAAATACTAGTTTCGGAAAATTTTATTTGTAATTTTTATGTCATACTATATCTATCGACTTAAATTACTCCATCGTTTAGCCACTTATTCGATTTAGAAATAATTCATGTAAAATGTAAGGAATACCTTTTGTAATTGATTATCACCGCCAGCTACCTGTACGATTTGACAAACCGTAGGCTGATTATGTTCTTCCAAATTATTCTGATAACAGTCTATTGTAGATTCTGAGTTGACTTGTAAAACGTTCACTTCGATACAATCGCCAGCAGCATTATTAAGTGACTTAGTCTGAGGTTCTGACATTCTGAATTATTTCTGTAAATTCAACGTCTTTTTTTTGAACGAATAATCCGTTATAAGCTGAATATAAAAACTTATTGTTAATACTCTCGAAGTTTGATGCAAACGTATCTATTAGTCACTACCAAATGTTTCAACACCCAGTCATGCAAATTATATTTGAATTTACAATGATTATTGTGAAATTTTTAGAAGCGTAAAAGTAATATTCTTGTGATAAACAAACAAGTTAGTTATTATGAAAATATAATATACACGTTTAAAAATAAGCTGCTTATAATTTTAATAAATAAATGAAAAATATAAGTTATTAGTGTATAAGCAAGGAATACTGAAGTTTCTTCACGAATGAATATGCATACGTGATCCAAACTAACGAGAAATACGTTTTATTTTTGGACTTCTCCGGTCACTCTATTTTCGAACGCTAGTATATACTTCTTTGCGGTTGCTCGTATACATATCAAAGTTTTTAAGAAAATTGTGAAAATAAAAAATTGATCAATTTGTGTAAATAAAAAATTGATCAATTTGTGTAAATAAAAGTAAAATTAATTTAACTGTAATATAATCAGAATAATTTTTCATCTGTATTTAATTCAATTCCATTAGAGCACTAATTATTTTAAAATGAAAATTCAATTTCCCGCTTAGTTTCAGCATTGCGACATATTCAGCATTCTTAATGATTATGGGAAGAAACAAATTTCTGGACAATTTATAAATTTATATTTTATAATATTTTCAGTTTCACAAATATTTTATAACATGTAATTATTTGTAAGATAATTTTTATCTTAAAATTACATGAAATAGATAAGTTTGTATAAAAATATTTCTTCATTGATTCACGTGGTTTGTTCTTTATCGTGTGCTTCTTCATCTCGATTGATATATCGGGTTGCGTTCAGCGAGGGAGATAGTTTATTTTATTTCTTGGTAAATATCAAGTGTTTTCAGTAGAAAAAATAATCATTAATTTGAAAATATTGTGATCTGGTGAAAGTTAAAAAAAGCTTTAAATGCCAATTAGTATTTGAATCATTTTCATCATCCTAACCTCAAATTTTTAATATACTTTAAAAAGCATTTTTTTTTTAATTTAATATTGCATTTACAATAAATTCTAAGATAATATTGTAATAAGTCATAAGACTTATTACATATTTTCGCGTTTTATGGTATAAAATAAGTTTGTGTATCATATATTTCAATGTTATTTATAGTTATAAATATTTAACACAAATACAGATTTATGAATCTTTATTTTATTATTAATAAATTTAATATCAATTTATTATTGAACTTTATTTTTACTTTAAGCATACTTTTTACTCAGATCAAATTGACAAATATTCAATGAAAAAATAAACTATTACAATAATGTATAATCAAAATAATAATATATTACAATATTATATAAATATTTTTAATAATTTATAATATAATTAGAATATTTTTATTTTTCATTCTAAATTGAAAATATAAATATATGTTGTAAATTTTGGTAAGCAAAATTATTTCAAAAATATAAAAAAACTTATCATTGTATTATATTATGTTATGTAACAATTTGTAAATATTAATTTACTTTCTTACACATTACTTACTATTTTACAGTACATAAAAATGGAAGAATATGCAAGAGAACCTTGTCCTTGGAGAATAGTTGATGACTGTGGTGGAGCATTCACAATGGGAGCATTAGGAGGATCTGTGTTTCAAAGTATAAAAGGTTTTCGTAATGCACCTAGTGGAATAAACAAACGATTCTTGGGAAGTTTAATGGCTATCAAAGAACGCTCACCAATAATTGCAGGAAATTTTGCAATTTGGGGAGGTATGTTTTCAACAATCGATTGCACACTTGTTCACTTTAGAAAAAAGGAAGATCCATGGAATTCAATTATTAGTGGTGCAGCTACCGGGGGCATATTAGCAGCTAGAAATGGATTACCTGCAATGGCTGGTAGTGCAATTATTGGAGGAATATTGTTAGCTCTAATCGAAGGAGTTGGTATTTTTATTACGAGATTTTCTGCTGAACAATTTAAACCACCTGCACTTATGATTGACAATTCAACCCAATTAGGACCAACTGGAGAAAATAATTGATCATAAAATAATGATATTCAATATTTTAGAATTAAAATATTTAATTCCAAAATGTGATTAAAACGAAAATAGTTGATTTTAAATACATATTATTCATGTAATTGATAAATATGTAGATTTTGATGGACTTAAGTTCAAAGTCTTAGGATAAGAAAAAAAAAATAATTGTTTTGTGTTTATATTGGTCATTTTCAAATTATTCACAACAATTGTTTAGTGTCATAAAAATTAAAAAAAAAATTTATTAGAAAAAATTTTTAATTTTTAAATAAGATTTATACATAATTTAAAAATCAATAATAAAAGTTTTTGCAAATTTTATAATTTAATCTTCTATTTCATCTTCATCCTCTTCAGAACTTTGAAATGTTGGTAGTGAAAGATCTAGTTCTAGGGATTCAGAATCAATTGATTCTTCTTTAAGATTAATATTTGTTTCATTTGTTGTAGTCTTATTAAGTGCTGCATTAGTACCAGCACTTTTGTTAATTGCATTTAAAATATGAAGTTGCTCAACCTGTAATTGAATATATTTAGTAAAAAAATCTTTAAAAAGTCTTTAATTAAGATATGTGAATTTGAAGAATTATTTCAAAAATAGTATTTTTATAAGTAAAAGTATACAAACTTGAAGAGCATGAGCTTGGGAATTAATCTTGAAGATTATTTTTTGTAAACATTCTTTTTCAGCTTGAAGATCTTGTTGGTATACCAACAACTTTTCAATACTATCCTTTTCAGTCATTATATACAATAGTTATCTGAACATTAATAGATCACTCCAAATTTAATAAAAAATGATAATGGTTTTCAATTAAATAATACATCTTTGAAAAGGTTAGGTTTAATAAAATGTGATCAACACATTGCTTACCAACTGAAAATCCATAGTTATTTTAGAATTCAATGTTTGAGAAATTTTCGTGTATTGCCATCCTGTGAATAAGGCGCGCCTTCATTTAAAAATCAAATTCTTTACTCACGGCAAAAGATTATGTTTACTTTGTAATTATGTGGATATATACAGTAAAAAAATATGAATACTCGATAAGAAATAATTTTAATACTGAGCAAAATACATAAATCATTTATAATAAATTTTTATATAAATTTACAAATATTAACTATTTAATATTAATTAATGAACTAAATACTTTATTATTGAATATTAAATGAAGTGAATTGAAAAAGTCAAAGTATTCATTTTTATAATTTACAACTACTAATAATAAGAACATTCTTTTTTTTAAACAAAGAATTTTTCATGCACTGGCAGTATTAAAAAATAGAGCTCTAAATTTTAACTATTGACTACCTGTAGTTTCCTATAATTATAAATTAAACATCAATTTTTAAATAAAAAATTCGTTTAGAAATATTTCTGTTTTTTTAGTATTCCATAAAATCTTTGACATTACATTTTAAATAAGAATATATTAATTGCAACTAAAGAAGTTTCTACTATTCTCATTATATTATGATTTTGGTATTTACTTAATTATTATTATACTTATTATTATTGCATTAAAAGAAGCTCAAATTTTCATTTAGTGATATTTACTTAAGTATATTCTAATTTTATATACAAGCTATAGATAAAAAAATTTAGATTTAAATAGTAGAAATAAATGATTATTTTCAAAAATTATACTTTTGAATTTACTTTTAATTATTAAAAATAAGTGCACATTTGTTTTAAATAGTCTAAATCTGGATCGCAGTAGTTTGGTGGATTACTTTATATTTACAAAATAGGCATAAAGATGTAGTATAAAGTTGAGTTGTACCTAACAATTTAAAATATTTTATAAAATTTTTTGCTTTATTACATAAAAATGTAATTTAATAATCATATTTAAATTTAATACTGGCTTAATTGTATAATTATTAAATCCAGAAAGTACTTAGGCTTTCAAAATTTCCTTTACGCACCGAGTTTAATCCGTTAAAGATGATACCATTTAAAAAAGTTTATTATTTTATAATCACTGAAATTTATGGTCGTTTTTATTTTTATTTTAGGCTCAGTTTTTCAGTTTATAAATTTGGTCGTTTTTATTTTTATTATAGGATCAATTTTTCGGTATTAATTATATTAAGAAATTTGAACAAACCTCTGAATGAGTTAAATACAATAATACTTTATTTTTCTATAATTCCTACATGAAGTATTATTAATAATTTACGATAATAGGAATTGTAGGTACAGAAGCTTTTGCGAATTTTGTTCCATACGTGACTAAAACTTCTGGTAAAACTTAACCCGAAAAATACAAATCTAATTAATGAATAATTCCTATGCAAATACAAAGTTCATACTTAAGCAAAAAATAGGCATTCTTCAGATTCGATTTTACATAATTTTTACAAGAATAAGATAATTCAATACAAATAAATTAAATATAAGTACTTATTTAAAATAGACTTAAATTATGATTTGCATAGGATCATATTTACATATAATCACACGAAGTATTTTGATAGTAGTAGATTTGTAACTACAAGATTTGATTATCCTTTCCTAGTTATTAATTTTTTTTTTCTAAGAGAAAAAATGTTCTATAACGTCCTAGCGTTCTGATATAAATTCGCATTATATATTAAAATGTATATTATAATTCTTCGGAAGATATTTCTGTTCGTGAATAAAACTAAAACTATTTTCAATTAAACTTTCATTTTAAAGTACTGAATTATGTTAGCTAATCTTTGGAGCTTCGTTCCATACTTCAGTAACTATTACATTTGACGCTATGTAAATTTAAAAGAATTATAGGTTTGTAATAAAATTTTCACCATTCCTTATTTAACATTCTGTCGTAATTCTTCTCCCTTTATTTATTGCGCAGAGACGCGTTTTCCGCAAACACATGCATACTGGTTTTTGTCTTTCTTTTACTCTTTGGTTCGGCGTTGTTTTCAACGAATACGTAATAGTTATTGTGTAGATAAAGAACACGTTTATATTAGAGAACACGTTTTTATTTAAAGAAAATATAATGCAGTCTTTTACACATGACTTTTTCGACATTTATGCAACCACTGTTTAAATGCAATAAAGCGTAGCAACCGAATCCTTGATTTGATCAACAAGATTTGTTATTCCATTGAATTGATAAATGTTATATAATTATATTTCATAAATTAAGAGCGCTACGTTTAGATTCATACGTAATCTTCAGGATGATGAAAATTAAGAATAAAAATTTATTTACGTTAGTAATAAGAATTTTTAAATTGTGACAAGTTATAAAGAATTTATTTATTTTTAAATTTAACTTTTAAATTTTCTTCCAAAATAAGCAATTAATAATTTATAATAATGAATATTGTACATTTTTTACCAATTATTTACATGGACAAACAAAATTCTTCAATTGGGTGTTAAGTAAAGTTAAGCATGTTACGAAATTTTTATATTTCATGAAGAAAATACTCGTTTTTCCAAGAAAAATCCATCATTTTCATTTTGTAAAGAGAGTTTTCAAATAAAATTTTACATATATGAGCATATCATCGCGGTATGAATTTTATAAGTAAATTAATGTTTAATATTACTTTTTTTATATTTATGAATTTTTATTATATTATGGCACACGCAATAATAATTATATATTGCGAATACTTTTTCCTATGAAAAAAAAATAGTTGTTTTATTGGCAGATTATGTAATTTCTGTTTTCATAGCTAAAGTAATGAGTGAAAGTAGTAACTAGCTACTTAATAATACTTGCTTTCACTTTCTTGTTTACTGCGTTTGAAGTAGTCATTAAATAAATTCTATAAAAATGTTATGGTTTTCTAACAACTAAACTTAGTTGCATTTAAAAATGAAAGTGATAAATTTAATTAATGTAAATGATTTATGTTTTATGAATTAAACATAGAAATAGTTAATTTGGTTTTGATATCAATGACTTTAGTCTCATATTAATGTCGTAATGAATAGCATTAAAAAGAAGTTCTAATGATTCTTGCAATTATTCCTACGGTGCAGGAAATTTTATTTAAAGAAGATCGAACATTTCTAAAGTTCTTGCGAAAACAGTTTTAGTTATAGTACATTGTGGTTGTCGATTTCGCTATGACTCGTACAATTCATTAAATCTTTTCTGACATTATTACTCATCTTCAGAAGGAACGTATTCTACAACATCATTTCAAGCTATTTGTTTCAATTGTTACGCTGCTAAGGAGTCGCTATACATTACTTCTATAGCTACAAAGTTTCTCGATATAGACATACATTTTGTACGGTAGCAGTGAGCATACGCAACTCGCCGAAGAAAGCCATAAAAATCATCGCTTATAAATCGATACTTTCCGCTACCAACGATTTCCTCGAGCCGACACTAAGAAAGCGCAAGAACCAACGACTTATATATATATACAAATCCTCGCAGTACGTACAGCACAAAATTAAAAAACGATGTCGCAACGGCAATTTTGTTGGATGTACCACAATTCGACGCTCGGCATTGTTCGGAGAAAATCCTCGCGCCTCAAGCGCGACATCCAAGCGTCCGACGGCGAAGTTTCCCGCCCTCCTCTTCAAATGAGCTCAGCTTGCAGGAATACAAGAGCCTCCAGGGAAGATCCGTTATCGACGTGTACCCCTGCCTTACCGGCGGCCAAGTCACACCTGCGACTAAAGCGTCCTTCCTCGCGCAATTGGAGCTGCTCATGATGCGCGCGACCCGGTCATCCGGGACGGCCGAGTCCACTCGTAGCCCTCAAGCAGCCTCTCTGTCACAGTTACCAAAGTAACGTCATTCCTTGCCGGAGGCCGGTGGCGACTCCCGGCTGCTCTCCGAGCCGAATCCATGCAAGCCCATGGCCATGTCGAGACCCGAGGAACTCGTCGGCGAATTACTGGTGCTGCGCGCCGAGCCTATGCCAAGAACCGCGGTGCCCGGGTTGTCCGCCGGTATGAGGCCCTCCTTCATGCGCTTCTTCTGCTTCATGCGCCGGTTCTGGAACCAAATCTTAACCTGAGTCTCGTTCAGTTGCAGGGCCGAGGCGATCTCGATGCGGCGCGCCCGTGTCAGGTACTTGTTGAAGTGAAACTCCTTCTCGAGCTCGGTCAGCTGCTTGTTTGTGAAGTTCGTGCGGCCGGTGTTGTTAAAGCCCGCGGACAGGCCCGCGGCGGCCGCTGCCACGCTCAGCGAGACGCCCCCCGGACTGACGCTGCCTCCGCCGCCACCCCCGCTGCCTCCACCGCCCACGGCGCCGCTCAGACAGTTGGAACTGGACATCGAGCCTGGGTAGACGGCGCCAACGTTACCCGAGACCGCGACGCTGCCGAACTCGCCGACGCTCGCGTTCGTCTTTGGGGCTGAAATAAGAAAGAAATGAATATATTTTAGTTTGCGGGTGCTTTTGTTCGCGATTGAACATTGAGTTACGGGGCGAGTGCGGATTAGCCTGCGACTTCGAATATCAGCCGATATTCGAAGTGAGCTGTAGAAATATCAAGAGTGCGAATTTCCAAGTTCGTGTTGAATTCGCTCGGGACTCTCTTTTTATTAAATTTCTGAACATTCGTAAGAATTCACTTCTTATTCATTCGTATTTACATATTTAAGTTTACGTGGACTGTTAGTTTCATATTAAATGAAACACAACGCAAATGAAGAAAATTTAGTAGGTCATTGATAGAACAATAGTGGTCGACTTAAATTTTGCAGTAAATCTTTACTTTCTCTAAATAAGTAGAGATTAATTACACTAATTCAGCAATGTAGTTTTACTAATATAAACGATAATCGATGGCAATTTTAATTGTAATTGTAATTAATAGAATGTAGCCTATTTAGCTTTAGGCTTGACAAATTTTCTCTGAGGAATAAGAGCGTAAACAAATTAAAAAATGAGCTAATTTATGTGTAAAATCATTATTCGAAATAGAGGAGGCTTTTCTTCTTCTTCAAAAATATATTCTGAATAATAGCATGGGGGATTAACCATCATTTAATTTATTTATATTTATATTCCTAGTATATACGGTTACTTGAATATGAAATTTAAAAGTAACATTTGTCATCTATTTCACGTAGTTATTTCATTTATTCAAAATTAATGAAAAGTACAGCAAAATACATTATCGCCATTAATAATTGTAATTATATCAACGAGGAAGTTTTTACTATATTTTAAAGGATAGACGGTATTATGAGTAAACTACTGCAGAAATCTTACGTTGAGCAGGGATCAACCGACTGGCGCAATATGCGCAGATTAAAACAGCGTCCTGTCGGAAACTTATAAGAACTAACCTATCGGTTGCAGCTGGTCTCACAGTCCAGAATCCTATTTTATTTGCTTTTCTAACGTTTCATATATGTTTTTCAAAAGGGTTGTCACATCACTTTTCCCTCTAAATACAGTTGCGTCACGTAATTACTTTATTTTATTTCCGGGGACTATAAATAATGTTTACACAATGTATTTCCTTTTTTTGAATAAAATATCATTTTAGTCGAAAAAAAAAGATATTGTACAATGTATTAAAAATAAAGTCTCTTTTAAAAGAAAATACATGATTTTCACTTAATAAAAGCAAATTCAATTCAATGTTTACTTGTAATTATTTTTTTGTTAAATAAGATTATGGTATTGTAAATGAAAATTTGTATTGAAAATTAATTATTTCTTTTCGAAAAGCTTAATTATGTTCAAAAGAAACAAACAAGTTTGGCTCTAATAATTTTTCATCTCAGCCTAATTGAAAATTATATTTATTCGGAGAAAAAAATCACTCTAAACTTTGTATCTTTTAAGGTAAAAAATTAATTTTTTTGAATATTGGATTTTTCAGTTAATGCGTAAGTCTTCAATCACTTCATAGCGTTGCTTAATGCACTTGTCTTTCTCCTCGCCAATGACATTATGAAAATTAGGCGGTTCTTCCGAGTGAAGATATGTGCTCGTCAATTTACTTAATGGAAGAGGGCGAGGAAACCTAGAGGCTTGTCATTTTGTAAGAAAAACATATTTTGCTTAAAGAAGAGCATCTTGTTACACTATTCAAACGTTAAATAATTAACTAGATTATGCAAAGGCTAGATTTCTCAATTCACCATAAATTATTCGGTCAATTTAATTAAAAATATAAAATATTATATTTATTAAATTTATTTTTCCTCTTTTACATATTATTAAACAATGATTATTTTTTTATATACGATATAAAAGTTTATATGATGATTAAATATTTATTCATAGTATACGTAAACTTTGTAGTGCATTATTTGAAAGTTATTTTTATAGAAATGCGAACAGATAATTTCCACCTTGTCTTCTTCTTTTCAGTTTAGATTTTTCACAGTTTAGTTGCTAAATTGATGAATGAACTTTTAAAGCAGAAAAAATGGACTCGTCTAGAGACTCTCTTTTCGTTTCTATGCTTAATAAAACTTGTCCAACTCGATTATTTAC
The DNA here is from genome assembly GCA_018907045.1 of Wiebesia pumilae. Taxonomy (NCBI): domain Eukaryota; kingdom Metazoa; phylum Arthropoda; class Insecta; order Hymenoptera; family Agaonidae; genus Wiebesia; species Wiebesia pumilae. Next base: position 165,024 of record JACCHZ010000147.1, on the reverse strand, counting down.
TAAGATCTTCAATTTAGTAAATACTCTACCTCGTGCTTCGATTAAGTGACTGATAGCTTTTCTTTCTTATATTTTCTTATATTCATTTTTCTTTTATTTCATAGTCGAAAAATAACGTTCATGAAACTCTATACAGTGTTAGCTCATTTTAAATTACTACATTTATAATTAATTTATTCGGCGTTATCTATTTCCATATATTAACTTATGTTTGAATAATTATTAAATTTAACATAATATTAATGAATATCATTGAATTATGTCTTTAAAAATATTTTGACATTTATTATATTGAAGTTTCATATTATGCAAATAAAATATTTTTTAAAGTTTAAAAATTTAATGACATTATTCAATTATTCAGGAAACTTTTGTGTTTCATGTTCTTCGTCCAGTTGCATATTGAATAGGATACTTTTTGACAAGCTCTTACAGAAAATCTCATTAAATATTTCTTAACAATTAATACAATTATCAGAAAGCTCATAGAATGTACGATTGTATGGTGGCTTCAAGTCTTATCTAATACTATATAAAAAAAACATCTTATTTCTTCGTATGAACAATTGACTTGGCGTGACACACCCTTCCGAAAGAGCAGGTGCAATTGAGCCCAAGCACAAACGATAGTGAAAAAGATCGAACAAGTAGAAGTGTAAGATTCTTCACACACCCGCGATCCTTGTGTAGAGATTGCAGCCGACGGTCGGAAATTATTTGTCGCGCTGACAAGTGGCTGCAACGGCGCGCGGCGCGCGATAGCGCTGAGTCAAGTCAGAATAAAGAAGATAGAGAGAGAGAGAAGGAACAAGCGTCGACGAGCCGCTAATTATCTTTCGTGTGAGTCGAGCGATTTCGATCCCTCGGGCGCTGCCGTGTCCAGCGCAACGAAAAACAGTCACCCCCCGGGGCGCGTGATTACATTGTCAATGCAGAACTCGAGCGCAACCCTTGTAGCGCCTCACGGTTTCAAATGGATCAAAAGGCGAACAGACAGAGAGAATCTTCCCCGAGGAAAATACCCTTGGCTCATAAGTGGAGCCAAATATAGGCCGAGTCAAGAAACGTGGCCGGGACCTTAAGAATGGAGGTGCCCCATCGAGCTATCGAGAAAGCTTGGCTTCCTCGTCGTTGATTGATGGTTTTTCTTTAATCGCAGCTTGATCGCTTAATTTTATTCGTATGATATCGTTTTTTGAGTATCATAATGATATAGAATAACAAATTAAGCTTATTCATTTAAGGTGTACTCTTAAGCTCTACTTGCAGCATTTGTGACAGCAAGACCTACATTTTTAACAAATACCAAGGGACGTGTAGTAGTGCTAGAAGCGAAGGCAAATCCTTCGAGTCTCGTTGAAAAAAAGAAACTATTTTTTCAAAGTATCGCTTGCAGACAAAAAGTATTGATGAAATTATTTATCCCCAATACTTAAAAATATTTAAAATACGCTTCGCACTAGTTATCACAGATAATAATAAATCGACGTCAACAACATTCTCTATAATTATGCATATTTTTATTTTAATATCTAATCCAGTACTTATATTAAGTAATTGTACTATCTGCAGCATTGGGTCAAGCACTTCTTAACTAAGGATAACAAGGAAAAACAGTTCAATGAATAGTTCAAAAATACCAATTCAATTGTAAGGTATCGCGTTGTTGTATTTGACTTTGAATTTAACAGAATTCAAGAGAATTTTTTTTGCACCACTCCAAAAGAACGGAGTTGTCGTGAAATTAAGCAATATGTCGTCGTCGTCGTCGTCGACAGAATTTAGCGAATGCGAACACCGCCGTAAACGTGTACATGGAAGAAACGGGGACACAGAGCGTCATATAATATCGATCTGTCGTCTTTCTCTCGGTCAGTTAGTCGATGCCGTTAGGCTAATCACAGTCGCTCGCTGGGCGTGAACATGTTGGATATCACATTTAAATGACAGTTATATTTATACGCGTAAAAACAGTTGGATATGATTGTGCGACTGGTAATTAAGTAACAGTCATAAGTACGGGTGGATGGAGTTGGCTAAGCTGCTTTGTACTAATATTCTATTTCTTTGGATTGTTTAAATATTTAAGACTGGAGATTTTAATTTTAAACTAATTGAGTTAGACATTTTACTGGAATCGGTATCGTGTGCTGTTTTTATATTAATTGTAGTCAGGCATTAAACAATAGTAATTGAGAAAAAAAAAATTTTTAGCTGATAGAAATTTAATACTTTTAAGTAATTATTATTTATTTAATTATAATATAAAATATTTCATAAAATATGTCATGGGTGAGTTCAATTTATCTTGTTACATTGTGATCGTTTCAAGGGATAAAACGAATTGTACAAATATATGAATTTTACACAAATATACGTAGCTCGTTTAAAAGTTTAATTAAAATATTTGTTTTTTGTAGAAAATGAAAAAATACTTTTATAAGCATATTACGCTTAGCCTACGCTGAAAATAAAGAAAAATTGCTCCTAAAGTCTGTGGTCATATTATATTAAAAGATATTTTTATCTTTCTGAAAGCACTTTTAACTTTTAAATTACAACCTGGTCTTAATGCATGCAAAAGAAAACAAAGAATATTTTTTCAATGAATTTATAATTAATTAATACTTTTATTATAGCGAATATGAATGAAATTGAAATCTTCAGTTAAAAAGTGTATTATTATTTATACTACCTACTGTACTTATACTGATCCGAGAAAGTTTCGTTGAAGTAGACCAAACTAACTTTAATAAAAAGTAAACTTTAACTCTCATCAGATTAGAATTTCACTACAAGATATTAACAAATTTGAAAGTCCGTTCACGATTTCTTGTACGTTTTACGGTCATGCAGATCGTTACAAAGTATATGTTTTGAAATAACTTTACAGTAATCTTAAATTTAAAACTTAAAAAACATTTAATCGATTGTTATTATTTTTATATTATATACATCATTAAGATAATTTTCTTATAAAATATAGTTCTTACAAAAGTTAAGTATATACAACGTAAAAGTTCAAATAAAACTTCAATATAGAAATCATTTTTTCTTTATTAAGTTATTGTAAGCAACGACGTGATTTACAAATATTACTTAATATTTATAAGAACTTACTACATGATACTGTAGAATTTATATGCATCTTTATCGCTTGACTTTTTCTTTCACTTTTTATTATACATATGGTATGGCAGTTTTCTGAGATTTATATTAATGATGATGTATGATATATTCAGAAAGTAGATTTTTGTGTTATATACTATTGAAGACTTCTCGAAGAATTGTAACTGACAGAATTCAAGATATTTATTCAGTTGTAAATTGATCTTCTGCTATTGATTCTGTATATATAGTCGTATGTATATAAGAAGACGTTAAAAGCTCTAAAGATGACTAATAAAAAAAAGCGGCCGACTAGTTTATGGGTTGCGTCGAACCATGTGATTGCATCTCGTAACCTGATAGCGATCAAATACACCTGGTCTTCCGGGCTATCGTTCGATATTTCATACACGCTTGAATTTACTTCAAAATCATAAGAACAACTGTTGTTGGCTTGGAATATTTTCATAAAACATTATCGCCCGAGTGTATATGTCAATTTTAAACAAAAGCAGATTTTTTCATTAAATAAAATACCACTAACACGATAATTTACAGCAAAGTAACGCGATTGCTTATCAACAAATTTCTAAAAAAAAAAGATTTCAATTAAACAAATATAATATATCAATAAATTATTCGAACTATAATTTAACTTGACAATTGAATGTTTTCATTACGTAAAGAAATTGTTAAAACAATATTAATTTGTAAATTCTTGGAAGTGAATCTCAAGGCTTAGCGAGGGTGAAAGTAAGCAAATGCGCGTGCTTATATTATATATAATGCAGTACAATAATATCATTTAAGTTTTTAAAATTTTTTGAAATAAATATTTCAAGACAGTAAAATTAACTTTGATGTATTCAGTTGAATCAAGTTGACGTACACGAATAACATTTCAGTTTTAATTGAATGATATTAGCCGTTACATATATCCGTTACAATTGCACTAAAAAAGAGATTTTAACTGGAAAAAAGATTGTTTAAAATTACAGTTATCGTTTCATGAGTCGATCATTAATTAAATCTTATGGTTCGCCAAATGGTTCAACAATCCTAGGAGCAGCAGACCCGCATGAAATGTGTTTTTTCGTAACGTTTATCCTAGTGTATCTCCGAGTGTATCTCGGTATTTTCGTTGCCGCCTCCTCTTACATCATCTGCGAACAGACAGGATACTCTCGGCTTTTAGCCTTTGAATAATATTTGAATTGCATAATGCGCGCAGTGCGACAAGGGATGATCCTGACGCACGAAGGCAGATGATGCTGTGTACTCAACGGATTGTCCTTTCCGTGATCGGGAAATCGTGGACGTAGTGCGCAACTACCGATAGAAGGATCTTCCTTTTTGTGATTTATGCTCCATCCTGTACAGGTTTATCATTTTATTCTGACATTCGAAAATGTCAACAGTGGGGTGCTGTTTTGTGAAATGCAGCGCTACAATTATAATCATATATATAACAGTTTAAAAAGTTCTGTTCCCATAATAATTTAGATGAACACTTATTTGTTTATGTCTTAATTACTTTATAAATGATTCTTTCAAATACTTGCTTAAAGAAAGAAATCCATGCTATCTTAGTGCTACCGCAAAATTGTTGTCCGTTGTGCTTGATTCATTCTACTAGATAGTATCGCACAAATTCGTTTCGTTACTAGCTAATAGTTCTAGCTAATAGTTCCATCTAATTTATCATATATGATTTTATTTTGATTTAAAATTTTTTAAACGAAAATTTTAATCTTGAACTATAATGAACTTTATTTATATGACATTTCTCTCGCTATTTTATCATTTTTAGAATAACCGATAGGTTCTCTTTTTCGATTTCTCTCGAAATAACGGTAACGAAATCGAATAACTGTCTAGGTATAATTAAAAATCCATTCCTTTAAGAATTCGTTTTTATCTTAATTTCTGTTTTCCTTTGAATTCTTTTACAGCGTTTTCCGAAATATTTTGAAACAATTGTAAAGTATTTATTTATAACTTTTCTTTCGCATCACGTTTTCAATATTAAAAATTATAATTTTGAGTTTAAATTCATTTCATATAATCTTGAAAGCTTTTCGGTATATGTTCTAAATGATCTTTTGGTAAATCGAATAAATAAAACAAATTATATTACAAATCATATTGCCAGTATTATACGGCTGATTTTGGTTGAACTTGTATTCTTATCCGAATTTCGATTTGACAATTAACCGAATACAAAACATAAATAATTAAATTTCAAAGTTACTAATATTCAAATTTTTTTATTCTCGATGAATATTACTGATTTTTTATTCCTTACATTTACTCATGTAATGTGTTTTGCGTATTTTCACAATTTTAATTATCTTCGAGTATCGTGTCGGATGCGTCAAGAAATTAAATTAAATTATCTTGCTGACAATATAAATATAATTTTGGTAAATCCTTAATTAGTAGGTACAATAATTGAGGTACTGCAAGTCTTGAATGATCCAAGACGCACTTTTTAGCAAAGTCAATTAGGCGCTGATTGCAGTAGATGCATTAGGTGAAAAAGGTTGAAGTATACCTCGTCGGCGGCTAAAACACGTAAGTACGCGTATGCCAGATTGCCGTGCACGTCAGTCGGTTCATGTTCGTTCGAAGGTCCTAGATTAAATCGCGCGCACTCCTTGATATTATTATTTCCACGCTCATATATAACATAACTAAGCGTGTACCAAGTGAGAAATCTATATGTGACCTTATTCTTTTCGTACCAAATTCCAGTATGAATCGGATAAACGAAATACATCCGACACTCGTAACTGAATAACACAATACTTTTAAAAATTATTTTAAATAAGTTCTTTTCAACTTTTCAACTACGATTTTCTGTTTTTATCCCAAACATTAATTTTATTCTGTGAGATTTTTATACATAGTCACAAGTACTAATTGTACGGAAGTTAAACTTTCGAATGGTACCTTACTATTTCTCAACACGAATATTCACTGAATTAATTTTAATATTGTTGTTATAATATTGTGCTTTGAATTTGATATTGATACATTCACTTAAGGTGAATATAAAATTTGTAATTTCTTAATTTAATTTATGTATTCGTAGATAAACATCTAAGCTATCTGCTTCTAGCGATTATAGATATCAATCGTTCAAAATTGTTAGAGTTACGACTGCCCCGAACTTCAGAGTTTCTTTCGTCTCCGTAACTTGATAATTATACATTGATTGTATTATTTTCGTTTAATATGCAACAAAAGAAATTCCAGTATTTAGACAGTGTTACGGAAAGCAGCATTAGATGTTGTATGGATTAAAAAGTTTTGCCAGCAATTTAGTAAAATAACGTAGAATGAGATGACGGATTTCTTATAGAATACAGTTTATATTTTATAATTTCTCAGGAAGGTGATAATTGCGAGGTGTGTAAGAAAGCAAAATGAATTTGTAAGGCATTAGTTATGTTGTATTTACCGGTCGATTACTTAATTAACCGAACTAGTAAGGATTACTTTAAATTTTGAAGTCCAAATGAAAATGGTAATTTCCCTACTTGATTTCCCCCTACTTAATTTATCTTTCATTCTTAATCGAAGAATGTATTAACACCCCCGTACCCAGAGCATAATAGGATTTTAAAAGCGAGCATTTACAAGAAGGGCGGAATCACGAAAAATATCGCGGAGGCCAAGTCTTGCTCAACCTTCTCGTAAAAACTTGTAATCAGCAAATCATCGCTTAATGCACGTAACGATCGATTCCCTTACAAGACGGAAAGCCCAACGGTGAAGAAAACCGTGCTCTCCTTCTTTCCGCAACGCGGCGAATTCGGACTATCGCAAGATCTTTCGTGGCTCGTGGCACACGGCGGGTAATTTCAATGCCGCTGCGGCGTTATTATTGTCCTCCTCCGTATCGGTGTCTCGCGGCATAGGCGTTGGCGGCTGGTGGTGTGCGTGCGGCGGGGGCGGGAGGGAGCCCAAGCGCTACGTAGGAGTTACGATAGGTAATATTTCGAGTCACGGTATATATAAAAAGAAAAGTAAAAAGAAGGAAAAAGAAAAGTAGGAACGGTCACGTCAGAGAGCCTGCGTGCAACCCTCGCTCGCGAGGCCCGTATCCATGCGAACGTGGATCCGCGCGATCGCTTGGGGGAGCTCAAGGGGTGATGGCTTAGCGAAAAATTCGGGGAGGATTTTTGAGAAGAGCGGCGTCGAGGCACGAGCTGTAAATCGTTTCACGGCCATAAGGCGTCTTACGAGATAAGGCGACGGATGGAGGTTCCGATGAGGACCAGGACGCGCTCTTATAATCAATTTGTCGATCTGTCAATCTGCGTGTGAACTGGTTTTCCTTTTCTTCGGCATCTTTGGGGATCGTTCAACGCTACGCATATGTCGAGGGTAATCGAATTTCTCGTGCTTTTTGCGAGCGGATGGACTTGCGAGATTGTGGACTTACCTTTACTAACATTGGCAATGAGTATTTCGATTTTTGTATTTTGTATTTTCGTGGATAATTTTTCCTTTAAAGCACTTTTATCGGAATGTTCTAGAATATTCAATTAGATCTGCAGTTAAATGAAAGTGACGGAAGTACATTTGGATTTTAGTAAGAAAGTTAGAGTGTGAAACACCCCTGCGTTGATACAATTAACGATATTAGGTTAATAATAAGTAAAAATATGAAAGGGAATAAATGGTAAGATAAATCGTAGGTAGAATTAGTAACGAAAATGACATTTTTTATTTATTAATTTTTTTTTTCAACCTTCTGAAACGCGTCTGGAACATATCTTCTAATACAATTTTGTATAAGAATTTTATAATTCGTACCGTTTCTCTTCTCATTGAAAAAATTACTGTATATCCATGGCAATGTTACCTTTTCCCAAAACATTTATAAAAAGTATCGACTTATATCCCGGAAATTTATCCTCTTTTTTGTTGACTATTTTTATTGGCTACTATTTATTGAACAATTCGTCTAAAATTACTCGTATTCACCATGATACCTTGCAGTGAATGTTTCTAAAGTACTAGATGACGATGTTCCAAAGCAACAATAAAAAGTAATTCATTACAGTTTTGGATAAATAAATTTACTTTTTATAGAAAGCTGATTAGTTTATTATAAAACAAATTGTTACAAAGCTATTTATCAAAAATGTATATATATGTCACGTATGTATAGATTTACCTTCAAAACGATTACGCATATACGCGTTCGAAACTTCGTTACTAAGATAAAGCAGTGTAACATTTCGATAAGAAATTGAAATTTGAAATTAAAAAACTGCAGTCATAGTTTACCGTAGTCAAATTTTAATTGAAAGTCCACTATAGAGGAACACAAAGTTTATTTTCGAAAAATATTTTTAACATTTCGTCTACTTTGTAAAATAAATTACAAAATATTCTGCAAAATAAAAGAATACGTTGTACACAAAGTATAAAGGTTTCTTTCCTTCCTTAACATAATTTATTCTCAGAAGATTTACTAAAAAAAATTTTAGATTGCATTTTTTCAAGCGTTTATTTTAAAAAGAACTATTACACGAACTTATTTTTGCAAGTCTTTAAAATATTAAAACTTAAGAAACGTTTAGGCTTTTAACTACATTAACCTATTTTTCTTAAATTTATCTAGATTCATTTATTTATACATTATATGCATTAAAATAAATCTATTTATTTATGTATTTAATTTAAATATATATTTATTATTATTCAATAATAAATAATACTTGTACGTTTATTCAAACAATTTATAATTAATTGAAATAATAATCAATATTTGTTTAATTTATGTATACTTTTGTGAAAAACAAAAAATTAGGTATTGAAAGTACATATTACACAAATTTTAATAAGTATTTATTAAATGCTAATGAACGCCTTAATTTTATCAAGTAATAATCCATTTAATTTTGATATAATTGAGTATTTGCTAAGTACATATTAAAGTACTAAATGTGTATACTACACGAGCTCATAACTTACGCGCTTGCGCGCGCGCGTTGTGCGAGTAGTATAAACAAAATCCATAAATAATCAGTTTTATCGAATGAAAAATTTAGGTTTCTAAAAAATGCTTAAAATGTTTTTTTGATTTGATGAAGTAGCAGCGCACAACGAATAACATTTATTTTCTAGCTTGAATTATTTATAAAATTGAATTGAATTATCTGATCGAATTAATGTTTAATAAATGTGTGATTCAAATTACATAATTATTTAAAGGTAATAAATAATTATTCGGATTAATTAAAAATATTTCATTTTAAGAAAATATGCTGTTGAACAGGTAATTAGATCTAGAGTTATCGTGTCAACTACTAAGAAGAAAAGACCCGTTTAATGTATTAGGTATGAGCTGTAACCCGATATTTTCTTTTTACTTAAAGAAATTATGAATTTAATTTGTGTTTACTTATTTGAGAAAAACAAGTTTTAAATTTGAATCGACTATAAGCGGTTGAAAAGTCATTTGTCATCAGTGAATAAAGTAATAAAAGAAACGGTATTATTAATATGGAAAAATTAATTAATATTTATTTTTGTAAAACAAGTTAATAATTTCTTTACGATTACTTAATTACTTAACGAAAGTATTAAAAACCACTCAAACAATGGCTGTCGTGAATAGAAATTTCAGGCAACTCCATTGAAAGAACAGGAAAAAAATATTTATAAACCCGAGCTAGAAATAACGACAAATAAAAAGTTTCAAATTTCAGTCTAAGCTTTTAATTTGAAACGATCATTACCGCATACTACGTATAATAAATCATGAGAGTACGATTGATGCACGAAGTGACATTTCAGTTGGTTGCTCATTAATCGACACTAATATTCTGAAGAGAGTGTCTAAGATTGAGAGAGTGAGAGAGGGTGTGGAGAGAGAGAGAGAGAGAGAGAGAGCGCAATGGTGTTTTTAACGCTAGAAATTAGGTAAAATTTCTAAATGATGCGAATAAGAAAAATATACGTATGAACGCTCTCGACACGCTTCTTAACGGTACGCCAACGATCAGCCAAAGCGAACCCACGCGTAGAGAGAGAGAGAGAGCGAGTGAGCGAGAGAACGAGCGGGTGCGGGGGCACGACGTCCAGCAAAAGGAGTTGGGGGAAAGACGCTCGGTCGTGCTGAAGTGCCGCGGAAATGAAAATCACCGTACGGGCCGACGCCACGAGACACGTGGACGTGTTATGTGCGGCTCGCCGGGGTATAAACCTCTAGGAGGGGGTGTTCGCGGGGGGTAGCTCACCTACGGAGCAGCGCGCGCACACGTTGGCGATGGCGAGGGGTGGATGCGGGGTTGCTCGAAACACGCGAGCGATCCTCTGATCCCCTCTCGAGATATCGGCCGCTCACTCACGCGTCCCTCGCTCGCGCGGTGCAACGCGGTCAGTTCGTATAGTTGCCTATATTCTCCGTCTCGTTCCCTCTTCCTCTAGCGCGCGCACACGCACACGTGTACGCATGCACGCTTTCCATTGGATTTCCTATGGTGGTTCCCGTGTGGGAGCCGGATAGCGCAGCTACGACTCGCAGAGCTTTTCAACGACCGCGTGCCGCGCCAAGTTCAGGGCTGTACGCACGGCGTGCAGGGCGATAACTGTATATCTCTTAAAACAAGAAAAAAGTTTCTCCTGCATTTTTACTACAGAATGCGCAATAATTCCTTATTAAATAATTATACGCCTGCGAGGACAGGAGAACGGTTTGTTTTAATTTGTAGCAATGTTTCGTTTAAAACAGATTTCAGATTAGTATTATTTGTTGACGGTTGCGTGGTTAGACGTATAGAAAAAGAAGTAATTTTTATAGTCTTATGTACTACAATACTGTGTACACTATATTTTATAAATTTTATAAAATGTAGTGTAACCAAATCTGATTTTTTGCGTTTATTATTAGTTCTTGAGGGTTTCTGATGTGTACACGTTATATATTCAGCACTGGCTGCACTGAAGTTACTTCAAAATCGTAAATAAGAATCATCTTTATGTTATACAATAATTGCCCAAAAGCAATTATATATTTGTGTGAATTGCAAAAGTCTACAGCGGGCACTATCTTCGTTATTTATATTATTTATTTTCCTAACTAAAACTATAAGAACTACACTATCGGAAATACTAGTACTTTACTCTTATGCAAATTGTAAGAAATAAAACTTTATTTTCACGTATTCATTTATCATTTGAAATAAAGATTTGCCATTGTGCTTATAAATCTGTTCCATAAACGAGATTTTCAGGTCAAAGTCTATAATGACCCGTAAAACTGATGAAATGGCACAAACAACGCTGAACATTGGTGACTTATATACCGATCGCGATTGTGTAGGCTCATAAAACTTAGCGTATTTATGAGCGAGTCAGCGAAATGCTGACGTCGAATGTTATAATTTACGTGCTCGGTTAAGATTTAAGAAAAAGGAGGTTTTAAACCTAAACATTTCTAGATGATCAACGTTGTTAATTTTCTCTTTAAATAATTATATAAGATACACGCTTATTCGCTAATCTCTATTAATGCATTAATAATTAAACAGTCTTCTAGTTTATTCGGTAAATTCATGAGTACTTGTGTTTTTCTATATTTCACAAAAAAAATATTTGACAGCAAATTACTTTATGCTTAAATTTGCGAAGTAGGTTACGTTAACTCAGAATAAAAACAATTTTCTTTTTATCAGGAATGTAGAATTAATGTTGTTTTCTTAATTTTTTCTTTCAATTTTCAATAGTGCAGATTTTTATCAACGAAACAATAATTTCTCTGTGAATTTTACGAAGACACAGCGACATATTTTGAACACAAATTTCCATTACACTATATTTATTATTTTAATTTTTATTTTAATCAATTTTAATTTAAAACATATCAATATATATATGTATGTATGTATGTATATATTAATGAGCCGTACGTGAGTATGATCACATAGCGCCGTAACAATTTTTTTATTGAAAATTGTAATTCAATGCAATGTATAATTACAAAAATAAAATCAAACGACCATCGATAGATTATTTTACTCGTTACTCTAGCACAATAAGAATATCACCTTCATTAAATTTTTCATTTGCTTCGTGTCTCAATCAACGATTTACCTTTAAAGCGTAGTTCAGCTCGCAGTCTTTTTACTTGCTTACTGAAAGATCCATTGATTTTACGAGAACGAGAGCAAACAAAACGCGAGCAACAGCGAATCCCCAAACAAGAGGGGCATTTCCGAAAAATCCGGTTACCCTAAACTCTGCGTATGATGGTGCCCATTCGCCATTGAGTATCTTCATGGCTGGAAAAAGAAATCGAGTTTCGTATGATAGATCGGGCTGTTCGGTTGACAGCGCGTCGCACGCGCCCTAGACTCGAGCGAAGGGTGGACCGCTTCTAACGCTGGCCATAGAGATACAGAGCGAGAGTGAGAGCGAGAGAGTGAGGGGGAAAGGGAGAAAGATGAAAAAAGGAGAGCGGGGAAGCAAGAAAGAGAATCCTAGCGAGAACCTTTTTCATCTTCTGGACCCCGCAGGTCACATGGATCGAGGGATGGAGTGGAGGTGGGGGCGAATCCATTGTGTGCTTCATCCAACCAGAATTTACGGAAAAATTTCGCCTCCGCTAACCACGCCCAGTTCTTTATTATTATTCTACGCTATTTTCCTTTTCTCTTAACAAGAATGTGTGACGTATGAATTTTTTGATAGGAGGCGTTATCGGGGCTAAATCAACAGAGGTGGAGAAGCTTTACCATTAATTTTTTCATTCTTTTCTGAATTATAATTGCATTCATTAAGTGAGCTTGTAAACGGTATGCAGTCGGTTTTTGCGATCTTATTATTATGTGAATATATATTTGTTTAAATAAAAAGAAAATTCTTATAGAACGTATATATTTATTTTAAATGTACGTAAGCGTTACTGCATTGATTAAACATTGTGCGAAAAACAAAAAATATCATCATTCCTTCAACGAAACAATTGAAATCTATGATTATACGTATCTACGATTATACCATAGTAATTTTTTGTTATTGATTTATAGTATAAACGATATAAGTTATCATTTCGAGTTATTATGATAAAGCAGCATTGGAATAATTTTCAATTAGATTCAAGATTAAATTAAAGAGTAAGAGATTTAAAAAAATAATAATCCATAAATTTAGTAAATTTTAATTGATTTCTATTAAAAGATTTTATGTACAATTATATTTGTCAGCGCTTATTTTAACCGTTTTTATTTTTACCTTTTATATTGAAATTAATAATATTTATTTATTTATTTATTTTGCAAGCATTAGAACATTTTATTACAATTAATTTTTATTTCAATTAAAATATTACATTATTCAAAATACATTATCAGCAACACATAAAATGCTTTTAATCCAATAAAACCTGTACACGTAAAGTATTTTAGATTATATCCGAATTGAAGGAGAATTTTTCCTCGGGTCGCAATTTTTACTCTGCGATTGCAAAAATTAAAAATTTAAGTTACAGATTGGCGGCAATTCGAAGGCTTATTCCAAATATTCCTCTCACACCTAGAGTAGAGTTTTAGCCTAAAAGAAAGAAATATATCTCATAGAAAGAGACAGTATCGGGGGGAACCGCGGCAATTTGAGGTGGATAATCATCGAAATGAAGTCGCGACATTCGAGGATTTTGGCAAAGAGCGCACGGGAGCAAGTTGATAGAGAAGATAAGGGCTTGCAATTCCCTTCGAGCTGGTTACGAAGCCGAAAGGGTAGAAGAGTGTAAAAGCACGATTGCTTTTATAATGTTCGCGATTGCTCGCTTCCTTATGAACTTATGGGTTAGGGGAAGGCTTCGCTTGCTCGAGTTCGCATGTCAGGTCGCAATGAACGCTCGCGAGATCTCGACCCCGTCATCATCCCCCGCACCGGTTTTATTAATTCGATTATAATGAGCTTTTAAACGAGAGAAGCGCAGACTGTCGCCGTAATCCCTACAAACTGTGGGCACGCGGCTCAGATTATCCCGTGGGTGGCTACATAACGTGGGTTCATTGCCGGTTAACGTGACGCTATTAAGTAAATTCAGCCGCAGATTCTACGTGTACGTATAATGTTGCTCAAATCTGCATGCACATTCTTATTACGAATGATCGTATAATATGAGTGCATTGTGATAAAAAGGCGTATGGACTTGGCTTTTATTTTTTTTCCTTTATCTTAAATATACCTATAATACACTTGATAAGGCGAAGAAAAACATGGATATAAATGTTGTCTTTTCGTAAGGAAACACATAACGTATACAATTACAGTAAGAAACGCGGATTTTCTTTATTCTCGTAAAGAAAAAATGTATAGTATTACTTCCTTAGAAATCTACTTTTTCTAATAAAATAAATAATTGTTCAGCAATATTGTACATATTCCTAATTACTTCGGTAACTTAGATGTTTACGCAGAACAATATTCGTAATTTGTGATGAAAAGTAGCATGTAATAGATAAAAAATGTTGTATAGTCTCGGTATGTTAATACTATGTTAACTTTATAATTATACAGTATATATTGTAAATTGGGACTTTTAGATGAAAAGAATGCATTCATACAGATAAGCTAACAATTCGTTATATTTAATTTTTATGAAGTATTGATATGATTCGATGCATTTAATGTTAATTTTTTCAACATATAACTAATTAACTGTTTGTAATTAATCTAATTATAGAAAAACAATTCTACTTTCCTCATTGATATTTTGAAAAACTTTTTTGACTGGAATCATATTTATTTTGTGTAGTTGTTTTAATTCATATTAATTTATATATGCAAACATAAATAACATTGACTCATAAGTATATTTGCAAAATTTGTCATCAAAAACAGTGAAAGAATTTGATATGAAACAGTTGCGTTTTGTACATAGGAAAACTAAAATAACAAACATCTTTCAAAGAAAAGAAACGATTTCACTTATTATTTATAATAAAGTAATACGTAATTTGATAACCAATCATAATTAGTAATCAATAAGTATATTCGCTAAATAATTGTGTACAGATAAAAAGGAGTAGTAATTAATTATTAATTATATACCTAATATCTTATTTTTTATTTCGTATTTTATTCTAATATCGCAGTTAAAAGAATTACAGATAAAATTAATACGAACTGATCTTCGGTATATTTCATCGATAGACATAGTTTTGAGACTAGATTCAAGAATGAACCTGTTACTTTTAAGTCAATATCAATTTTTGTCTCTTCTTTAAATCTTAGATAAGTTATATTAAGGTAACGATTTTTAATCGTTAGAGTGAATAATTTTTTTTAATCAAAATATTTTCTATAAGTATCTAGCTCTTAGAAGATAAAACGATTACAATTAATATAAATAAAAACTTAACTTATATTAGAATGTCATTTTCAAACTTATAACATCAATTTAATCACTTTATTTTAACACATATAACATTGTAATACTAAAAATGAATATTTCACTTGAAAAAATATTAAAGATTAATGTATAAAGTAAAATAAGCTATATTGTATTATTATTTTTTTTACTATTTGTTTAACTTTTTTAATGAAATTTTGATTTGACTTTTCTAGAACTTTATAAGTTAATAAAATGTTTTTTCGCAATAGATTTTATTTATTAAGATCCTTTAAAAGATTTTATTTATGATTAAGGCTGTGCCATAATAATATAGATCATGTAAAAATTAATTAACTGATTATTAAAAATAACATAAATTACTGCGAGTATATCAAATATTTTTCACATTTATCATAATTTTTTAACACAATATAAAATTAAAGTCATATATCATAATTCGTAGAAAATAAGTTTTTATAGATTCAATAAGATATAAAAATTGTATTCTATAAAGTTTCTTCTTCTTTTCTTGTTTTACCATCGTCTACAAAAACATTATTCATTATTTATTTTTTATTTATTGTTTAAAATTCTATTAAATGTTTTGAATCGATACAAAATTTGAAATATAGAATTCAATGTTTACTTCAGAATAGAGTGAAAAATTTATACAAAATTAAATATGTTATAATAATATTAGTTGTGAACTTTTAATTTTTTTTTCAAAATATATGAAATATATTATGAATAGAATTATAGATCTAAAATAAATTCGAATATCTCGTATGATGTAAAAAGTTTGGTACATAAATAAAATATTAGATAAATCAATCCAGAAATCTTATAAGTTGATGTTTCTTTTATTTCTTTATCGAAAATTATAAGTAAAACTGTAAAAAAATCAGAATTTTGTATATGTATATATTGTAGTAGTAATGAAAATGTTATTAAAAATTGTTGTAGAGATAATATCAGTAAAATTAATTATTATTTCACTCTACACTTTCAAAAAATCTTACGAAACATAATAAAGTAGAAGATTACATATTCATTAGAAAATATTATAAAGTTTGTTCTTTTGCTATAAGCATTGAAAGTTGTATTAACAACTTTTTGACGTTAAATTAGGCAAGGCGTAAAAGTGAAAAACACTTATATATATATATATATATATACACATATATTTCTCTCTTATTATCTGAATTTTTTATTATCAGACTCATCGAGCTTGTAGTGAAGTACCGAGATAAATTTTTGTCAATCGTCATGATATATGTATAAATTTAGTGCGCCTCCGTTTTATCAAGTAACGCGCAATTGATTGCGCGACGATACAATACAGCTTGTTAAATATCTTCGTAACGAATACACATATATATCAGATACTTTTAAGAATGACTTATTCAAAGTATTTGATCCTATCTCTGATTGAAAATGTTGTATGTTTTATTAGAATTGCTTCGTCATCCGGCGGCACTCGGAGACAATACTGTTCATGTCTCAATTTTTGTTAAATTTGGTTTTGAAGACTCAAATCATTATTGTGCTTTTTTCTTATAAAATCAATTAATATTTATTAAATTATATCTACACTTAAAGTATAATAACCACTAAACCATGTCACCCAAGATTAATCTTTTGAAGATATATAATTTGTATAGATGTCATCATAAAATCGACAGTATATGATAAATTATAATAATCAACTTTGATGTTATAACTCATAAAGCTTATTTTAAATGTCTACGATAATTATATATATGTTAATTAACATAATTATACCTTGATATGCTTGTGATATATTTTAATTTATTGTATAGGACCTTAGATGTCTTACATCGAGATAAATTTTTAGAGTTACAATTAATTCAGCTTTTGTATAATTTAAATGAATTTATTTTTACATTTTATGTTGTCATATTTGTTACAAATACTGTAATATATGATGCAAAATTTCTCGGTGGAATTATTTTATATCTGGCTTTTTGATTTACTATTTTGTAAGATGTGAAGCTTAATAAATTTCGAAGTGAATAGTGATTTATTTGCAAAATTTATTCACCTATTGAGATTATCTCAGATTTATTCTATTTTAGTACAGTTTAAGGCAACGAACATAATTTTTATGTCGTTTTGAATATTAGAAAGACAACATTGTCATCGATACACTTATAATAAGAAAAGTGTGTTGAAGATTCTTAACATTTTCTCTATAGACACATTTAAATAATAATGCGCATTGGATAATGGTGAAAAAAATGTAGAATTTCATAATTGAGGTGCAACAGTGGACGGATATTTATTGAAAAAAATTAAATAGCAATCAAGCAATTTATACCGCAGGAATAGAAATCATGAGTTCTAGCAGAGATGTATCTTTGTTTTTAAAGAAAATCTAACATTCTTTTTGCCTCAGACCGTACGACAAAGTTAATCGGCTGAGTATGGCACGTACATGTACATCCTTGCTTCTGTAGCCGCAAATTCAAGGAAGAACTGCAAGTGCTGCACCATCGGCCACCGAAGGTGTCACGCCGTCGAGTGGCGTGGCGCGCAGGCGCGATTCAGGTTCGATAAATCGAAGGGATTCGCGGGCTTAGTACACGCGCCCGTAACTTTCTCGGCAATTGTAACGTTTGCCACTGACAGATCGAGAGTTACCAAGCGGTTGTCACGTTTGATTTATGGCCAAACGCGCGACTCCCGCGCCATGGATATATCTTCCCTTTCATACGCGAGCACGTCACCGTCTTATCTGTTGCGTCGATTGCGAGGTGAATCGCACACGCGGATATCGACTGCTATGCCCGACTCGAATAGCGACCTGACGTGTTCTCGTTTGGATCCTTGTCTGAGCCTCCGGATCTGTCAATATCTTCGTGTCGAAGCGTCCAGGGTCGTGAATGTGAAAAGTGATCGGCAGATCGCTATGGAGATGTGCACTTCTGTATTATGCTTTTCACAATTATTATTGAAAAAGTGGCTTTCTTAAGTACCTATTCTCTTTAGGATCGAGGAGTAGCAGACAATGTTAAACTTTCGTTGTCTTCCTGTTAAAAGTGATATTTATGGAGGCATCATCGGTTTCTGAAATTTTCACTCGTGTTAAAATGGTTTCAGTTTAACGTCATTTTCTTTTTGCACCTTTTGAACAACTTGGTGGTTTTTCATGAATCATTCACAGTTCTCTATTTTTTAAATTTAACTTCATTAACATTACAAATTTTTGCTAATTCTTCGAGTTTATCGATAAATAGAACTACTTTATTTGCTTAAATAAAGGAAGTGACTGTTACGTTTTATTGAAAACTTCGTTATCTAGTTTGTACATTATTTTGAAATTATTTTGAAATTATTCTGAAATTTTTCACAAAAAATGGCAATTTTTATTAACATATCTAAAACATTCTTTTTTTTTAAACGTACAAAAATATTGTATTTTTCAAATTATTTAAATATTTTGATACGCTTATTAATGATATAATGACTGCAGATTAATAAAAAGACCTAATCATAATAACAGAAAGCAACGAACCAAGGAGTATTTTAAAGAGATTCGGTTAAAAAAAGAATTGTTCAAAAAGATTGATCGTAATCAAATCGTGCCGCAATGATCATAAATTGTATAATCTATGAATGTAACCTTGACTGGTTTATTACTGAATAAGTTATTGTAAGGAGTTTTTTCTTTCTTGCTCTACAGAATACAAAGCCTACAAGTAGCCTTTTCTTTAGGAAAAAATATGTTAATGATAATTATTGACGTAGACAATTAATTTGTCTGTAGTGTCGACGTTGTACAATTTTATTCATTAGAAGCTGTAAATAAATTATGTTTGTACAAACAGACGGTAATATTTTAAATATATTTAATATGAAAGCATCTGTTTACAAAATTGTAAGTTTTTAAAATTTTTTTTTATGATGATATTTGATAGAACGTAATTTCTAAAGTAATCGTAATGATATGTAAGTCATCAAAGATTGGTAAAACACCAAAAATAGGCACTTGCTGGAATCCTTACGGGACAAACTGAAATTATTTTTAACATATAAAGCCAATATATGCAATACTGCAGAACCGAATGGATGTCTTCCCGCATCGTAAACGAATCTGATTAGATATTTTTTTCCATTTCTCGTTCAAATTTTTTCGACATTTTACCAACACTTATGATGCTTTCTTGCGATCTCTACCGGATGTTCATCAACACGGGTTGAATGATTCCGCAGGTTCTCACACTTTCATTCTCGACGTATTCAGCGCTTGGCGCCAAGCAGTGAAATACCTTTCCGTTTAGAACGAGTTCTGAGCTATTTCACACCGTCGCGCGCACTCTGACAAAACAGTTAATTTCATGCCTGCTAAACCTTAATAACTCACCGGTTGGTTTCGGCACGTTTCTCTTGACCTGCATCCACTTGTAGGTGGGTACTTGGGTCGGTTGCTGTTGCTGCTGCTGTTGCTGCTGATGGTGCTGCTGCTGCTGCTGCTGCGTCTGATGATGATGATGCTGCTGCTGCTGATGGTGATGATGGTGATGATGGAGATGATGCTGCGGATGAGCATGACTCGGGTGGCCATGCGAATGAACGCCGTGTACGGACGACGGTTGCATATTATGATAAACAACGTGATCGGGCGTCTCTTCCTTAAAATGCTGCTGAACCGGATAGCCGTCTTGCCTGACATTGGCACTTTGGGCGTAGTGCTGCTGCAGCGAATCCTCGCTCGGAGGCAGCTGATGAAGGTAACTTGAACTGATTTGATAATCGCTGGAGTCATGACTAGACTGATGTTGCTGCTGCTGAAGTTCTGGATGGTCTTGCCTGTGGAGCGTTCCAACTTGGTGGTGCAGACTCGCTGGATGATGGTGCCGATGCTCTTCGACTCTGTAGACCGACTGTACATGCTGTTGTTGATAACTCTGATGATGGTCCGCGGGGCAGCTCCCGTGCGACGCGAACGAGGACGACGACGACGACACGCTCGCGTAGTCCAGGTTCGTGTAGCTTAAGCCGTTCTCCGATGATATGATAGCCGTACCGTCTTCGTGTAGGATAGGAGCGCCGCTCGTGGAGTAGAAAGTTTGGGGTGGCGTACTACTGCTTGACGCTGCGCTGGAGTCGACCGCAGCCGTGAGGAAGTTCTCCGAACTGGTGGTGGAGTAAGGCGTGATTGCCGCCGTTTGAGGGTAGTAGTGAGCCGCGGTCGCCGCGAGCTCTGGCGACGAGGGTACGGACACATGTCCAATACTGGACGCTTGGTGGTGATGATGATGGGCCACGGATGCCTGATGATGACCGCCGGCGAAGCCGTAATTCGGATAGGTGTCAGGCTTACCGTAAGTACCGTACATGCCCATGTCCATCATCATCATCCTCGCACCAGAGTAGCATTAACTTCCTCGCGCAAATCTGGGTCCGATAAGATTCGTAGCCTTATTTCTCGTCGCTCTTAATCACACAACGCGCACTCTAATGTTTATTTAACTCTATGACTCCCATATAACTGATCCTGATTCCTGGTATATAACTTACCAGTTTCCAGCTAATGAAGCTTCATTTGCGTACCAAATGTTAGCCTACCACCGCAACTGTTTGTCCCCTATTCTTGTTTTTTTTATATACAAATAATATTTATTTACCTATTTACTTTTTTGTAATATACCTATGTATTATCTGCAATAATCACTTAAACTTGTAAACAACAATATGATGGTGAACAATTGATGAACAATTCGTCAATTCATTATCGTTCGACTCGGCGTTTCATCGAGCAGCTCCATAACAATGAACAAATACTTTTATTTTTTGCAGCGAATCTCGCTGGACATCGCCCGTCCTCACTGGCCGTCGAAAACGGACTGCTGCTGCTCGAAGCACAGGTAACGCAGGTGAGCGAGACCGTGCGTGGCTCTCTCCCTACCCGCTCGACTCGCGGCACCAGCGGCAACGGCTTCCCTGGCGCCGCGTCCGAAGTTGATCACGCACCGAGAGTAGTAGGCAGTCCGCTGGCGTGGGGCGGGTCTTACTCGTTGGTCACGTGACTCGAGCTCGAGGGGGCGGGCTCGACCAATCCTGTGTGGTCCTGCGAACCGCTGCTCACGTCAGCATGATGGATCATCTCTGGCGAATTTTATATTTTCCTTTTCCTTTTATCTGGCTCGCTGCAGTTGACACGTATCGCGTATATACTTGTACGTTCTCGCAGCATAATATCGGCACCAACTTTTCAACTACCCCACGAAAAGGACAGGGCGGGAAGGTAGGAGGGCGAGAGAATGTGGAAATATAGTTAGGGGAGTGCGAATATATACCACCGCCCTTTGAGCGGAAGAGAGAGAATATGATCTGAATATATCTTTGCCAATCCTGCAACGACGATGTTACAGCGCGACGGCGTACGCGAGTCACGCGTTCACCTGTCTTCTCTTTTAATTAAACTCGACGTTTGACGAGTTCATCAGCTGATATGTACGAGATCCTATAGAAATTAGATTGCTGTTTGATGAATATATATTTTTTTCTGCGATAAAACGTACTGTGTAGAAATAGTTTCATATTTGTATGACTACAATTTTATTGGAGTACAAGTTTTGTATTACAGAATTCGGGCTGTAAAAACTTAGATCCGGATTCGTTCTTCTGATTAGCTATACTTTTTACAAAGTATTCAAAGAATTCCGTGACTTCCATTTATTTATGCGAGCTGCTCATTAATACCAATAGAAGTAACTGTAAAATATATATTTCTTTATATTATTATTAAAAATATTACAACAAATTTATATGCTCTAAGCTTATTCAATGCTTATTTATTACATTTCAAGTTTTATATCTGTTTCTATGAAGAAGAATTATGTTCATTTTGAATTCCCAATAAAATGTTAACTATTTTATTTATTTTAATACTTCAGTTAATATTGATTAAAATAAATGCTAAGTCTTGATTTCGATTGCATTAAAAATGATCACTCAGAAGTGGTTTTCGCTTTATTTAACATCAATTGATTAATACAATTTTATTTAAGATTATAATTAAATTCAATTGTATTTTGCATAAGCAATATCTTATATGTAATCTTTGTTAATCTAATCTAATAGATAATAAGTAACAAATAATTCACAAGCTTCTTATAATGACTACATTATCAATAAATAATAACGTTTATCAATAAACAAGGTCGATTAATACGATTTTGTGTCAGGTGTATATTACATTTCAAGATAATTGATGTTTTAAAAAATAATAATTTTGCGATGAAACTTCTATATTCCTAAAATTAATATAACGTAAAGTATTACAAAATTGGAAGAAAGCATTATATCGAAGAAAATAATAATATATTTAACTTGAAAATTATATATGTTTAAATTATTAATTTATATGTTTACAGTCACCTGTTTTCTAAAAATGTAAAATATAAACAACCAAATAACTTCTTTCTTATTATTGTAACAGACATATTAATAAAAAAATATTTTTAAAATCATGAAAGTGCTTTATAATAGTTACCATTAGTTTTTTGATACTTATTAATAATTTAATATTCTTTCACTAGCTCCGTTTTATTATTATTCTTATTATTATTATTTCATTTTAAAACTAAAATTTGCGCCAAAACCATGATAAGTTAAAAATTATTCCTTTTAAAAAGATCTACTATATCCATATACAAGTTAGTATAAAATAATTAATACAAAGTTGGTTTCTTGACTGAATCTTTTGATTTTTTACGTTATTAATGATTGTTTAATTTAGAGATACTTTTAACTTATCAATACAAAGATATTTTACTGTAAAAAATAAAAATCAATCTGAAAACAAAATTTACTTTCAAGCATTTCGTAATAGTAACAAATATATTCTACAAGATTTTATGCGTCAAAATAAAGTTGCCACTAAAACTTAAGTAAAATTTACGTCAATTAATTAATTGCAGATAATTATTTTAAACACCTACATATGAAATACATATACAACATATTGCATGAAAAAAATGATTTATCAATAACTAAAACGATTAGCAAAAACTTTTTCAAAATTCATATAGATAGTAAAATAATTATGTTTGTTATTAGATATATTCGAAAAGTACACAAAGCTCAGTTAACTGTTCACGTAGCTATTTTAATCAGACTTATATATATTTTACTTATATATATTTAAATCTAATGTTATATATTGTTCTGTATTTATTATGTATATTAGAATAATAATTACTATTACATATATTATAAAGTCAGTCATTGTAAAATATTTTTAAGGGAATCACAAATTAATACTATGAAACTTTGAAATTATGAATGACAATTAAAATTAAACTCGTTAAAACAAATTTCTATTTATTTTGAAATTCAAATTATAATTTTTATTGACTTATTATTTAGGAAAATATTTATAAAACAAAATTTTTTTATTATAAAATTATGAGAAACATTTGGTATATATTTTTCTAATTAATATAAATTATAAAATAAATTGAAAAAATAACGTATACTTTTTTTAATTACAATCTTATTAAATTCACAGTAAATTCCAGTAAAGTTAAGTCAATCATTCTATTTTTTAAAAAACTGGAAAAATTAATGGCTGTCTAAGGTAATTGAATTACAACAAATGGTTCTATCAATGGAAGCGTTTGATTTATGCGAAAATAACTTCGCTAATAATCTACTGGCAATAGTTTTTAAAAATGAATCACTTCTTACTTTATTTTTAGAACAAAAGAACTTTATAGTACATAGTTAAATCACTTTGATTTATTATAAAATAAAATTTTCGATAAACATGGATAGGTCGAAAACTATAGATCGTACGGTGAGACACGGAACCCGTCGGACCGACTCAAAACATTAACTTGAACTTTCAGATATTCTTTGTCTCTTTTGTATTAAAATAATTTTAATTAGAAAGAAATATTACAATTACAACTTTGCAAGCGTATATTTGAAAATATTTATAATTATTAGTTTTTAAAATATGAACTGAAATTGATAATTTTCATGCTTTTATAAGAAATAATATTTTAGGTATAAAATCTTTTAAATAATATTTAAAATTTTTAATTAAGTAAAAGATTAGATAGTTATAGCTTGAATGTGTTAAAAATACTTAATCTTGAACCTTCAAAAAATTGTGTTCGGAATCGTTATTTCTATTTTTCTCATTATACCGTTTAAATTAATATTATAATGTTTAGTACGTTATGAATATATTTGTAGTAAATTTTGATATTCTTAAAAGAAGAAAAAAAAATTTCGAATTTAAATTATTATACAGGTAGTATATAGTAAGACATTGGTGAAACATTTTGTGTGAAAAGAACCTTTATATGAAAATATGTAGTCGATCGATAACATTGCATTTTATATATGGCGTTATTTTTCCAAAATCTGATATATTTAATTTAAATTAGAATGCATGAATATATTTTGGTACTATATATAATACGTGTCTAATTAAATTTTAGTATTTAAATTATAAAATGAACGCTCTTAGTAAAGATGTAGGTTCAAGTTATTGACTAATCCATCTTAATTCGTTGAAATCATTACGATTTTGAGTACTAATAATTGAATAGATCTGTACATTTAAATGATTTTGAATACGTTTCTTAAGATCTAATAATCTGACATTATACATGCTAAGGGATCAGATTAATTTGTCAAATAAATATAAATGTGGTTGAGTGTACTTGAAAGGATACTTATAATGCTAACAAAATGATACATGATACGAAGTGCTATTGAAGCTGTAATTTCATTCAAATTGATAAATTTAAAGAATTAATAAAACTTATAAATCGTTATAAAGTTTAATTGGTATTTTAAATACATGCCAAGTAGATAAAAAACATTGACTATACTTGCATTTCATTTATAAAAATTGTATCCTATTCAACGCAGGAACTTGTATACTGTAGTTTATTTTATAATTTGAAACATCACCTTAAATCGTACATTTTATTTTATATTTATCTGGAGTATTTCTGAAGTGAAGTATAATATTAGATATCAGTTTACATAAAATTTCATTATTTTTACTGTAAGCAATCTTCTTTTCGAAATGGTCGGTTATGGAAAAAATGTGCTACACTATCGTAATTGCAAAACGGTTCAATATCATAATAAGTATTTTATGGATAAAATTAAGGTCACGCTAGTTAAGCTACAGAACTAAAATCAGCAACAATTAATTAATTTTTAATTAATTAAGCGTATGCAATATCGTTTGAAACTGTAAAATGATAAATGGATCATTTCTAGACAAATATCAT
The DNA here is from genome assembly GCA_018907045.1 of Wiebesia pumilae. Taxonomy (NCBI): domain Eukaryota; kingdom Metazoa; phylum Arthropoda; class Insecta; order Hymenoptera; family Agaonidae; genus Wiebesia; species Wiebesia pumilae. The sequence continues at coordinate 139,269 of JACCHZ010000147.1, read as the reverse complement.
ACTTAGCACGTTTCAATAGAAGCCGTACATTTCAAGTCTTTTCTTTTCATGTAGCATGTAAGCGAAGAGCATGAAATTACGTGTCATTTATACGGTGTTGATTTAACACTTTATTCTTACGTATGATATTATCAGTCATATTCTGCACAACATTCTACGCTTTGGCGCATCAAAGATAAATCTGTAGTAGATACCCGTGCGCTTTTATTGATTGAAAACATAATTCAGTGAGCGTGCGATTCAATGCAGCAAAGAAGTAATTTTCACGGAAATTCTCTTATCTCTCCACGGCTGTGTGCGCTCGGGTGCCCATAACACCAAGATCCACTGTAGATACAAGAGCTTCCAATTTGTGACTTTTCAGCCGTTTGGCGAACAGCACTTCATTCGTTCACCCGGTCGAATTCATCATCCGCGTGTCGACGAAAACTTGAGTCGACAATGCGCGCACCACTCACGGGCCAAGGGACGACCGGTATAAAGCCGCGCCTAATAACATAAAGGCCGTGCAAAGTCCCCTCGCCTTTCTTCATACTCGCGTACAGATCTATCTTGCGCACGTCAGGATGTGTGTCACGGGGATTTTGGTAGTCAGCTGCTCCTGCGCGAAACGATCCCGAACCTCCGATACGTGGAACGATTCCCTTTCGGATCGGGCGCCACCTATATACAAGACTTTTCACAGATCGTACGCGTCCACGTTTTTCCTCGGTTTTTTCTTCGTGTGCAGTTCTCTTCGGTACCTTGACGACTTTTTGACTTTTTATTCCTTTCATTCATCGCTTTCTTTTTTTCGACTGCTACCGCCCCAGAAGCAGTCGCTCAATCACGATCCAAAATCTTGAGAATTAGAAATCAATACAAGCGTACTCTTGGTACCCGATGTGAGGCGAGTTTCTCGCATTTTTGCACGGTTAAACTTCTTTATAAGAAGGAAGATTGAAAGCTCGAGGTGTGTTCTTCTATACTCGGCGCGTCGCGATGATAGGATCACTATGTCGGGTTCGACCGTTGAATCGGATGTGAAAGGTATTCGTATTATTCATAAGGATGCTAGTGAGCTGATGATGAAGACAAATGGCATGTGAGCTGAAAACTGAGAAGAATGTTTTATAACTATGTTAATTGGGTCCCATGTATACTTTCATTGTAAATGAAAATGTAACTATGGCATTTAAATGATTTTGACATTATGATGATTAAGCATTATATAGCGTAACTCATTTTTGTTACTATAAGACTTACAATTAATTTAGTGTTTATAGCGCTAAGTAAAGGCTTTATTTTTCCTTGCGAATAGTACATACGTATTTTTACATTCGTGCAGATGATGAATACGTTATTTTATTCCCTGGTCATCCAGTTAAATCTCGATATATTCATTACAATGAATATTACGGAGTAAAGACTAATATTTCGGCTTTAATTTACATTACTATGTACCATTAAATTCATCCTTAAATTTATCCTCAGCTTCTACGTTAATTCTTTTCTTATTATACCTTTAAATATATATTTAAATGAAACCGAACAAAATTTTTTAGCAAAAGTTATTAATTACGCTCAATATTTGAATCTGAAATAAGCATATCATCACTGGTCTTATTTTAAGTCTGTTAACGCTAATTATCGTATTCTTTCAAAAGTTCAAATTAAACCTTAACCGATGTAAGACTTCTTTTTGGTCAGATGACATTGGTCAGTCACTTTCGTTATTTAATTGACAATAAAATAAGTCAATGTCTCAGTTATGTAATACATTATATAAGACCCTTAGTTGTGTAATAAAAATATTTTATTTTGAAAGCGATATATTATACAATAAAACAATGATTTTAATCTTGGATGATTTGCATAATTTTATTATATTTTGAGGTTTAACTTTATTCATAAGTTATACGGCAATTACTAATCGTTCTTATGGATTAGTAATACATAATTAAAACTGAATAGTTTTAAATTATCATTAATTTATTCTTGTTTAAACTGTGATAAGACGATACTTAATTATTATAAACAGTCAATATTCCAGACTCGTAAAAGAAAAATGGACTAAAGAATCAATCATCTTTTTTTAGTAAACTCATTTTCTTATTTAATTTATATTAAGAATGTGAAAACTTAGCGCAAGGCAACGCAAATTATATTTTCCTGTTTCACGCTAAATTTATCTAAGATTCTATGATAGACCTCATTTCTATTAAATTTATTTCAATATTATTTCTCTATGCTTGCTTTAGTTTATCTAATCTGTCTACCGGTTTTCCTAATAAATCCTATATGCTGTTTTCTTTCTATATTCCAGTTACATGTTTTGCATATATCAATCCTTGCAATTTTATTCTTTTTACATTACTCAGTTAAGTATCTGTAGTTTAGAATTTTGTAATATTTGTTCCAGCCTTTTGTAATCTTTCGTTAAAACCTTTTTTAAATACTTTAAATTTTATGATTTTTTAAATTTTAACGTTTAAAATATACGGTTATAATCTAAATTTCAATACTTTATTCATTCAAATTTAATGCTTGATTCTTGATTTAATTTATTGTTACCCATTGTTTTACAAAGACATGTATGCTAATTTACTTACTATATCAAAGGCTTGTACTATTAGCCTACTGATTAGTATTTTTATAAAACAATTTTATACCATTAAATTGAAATTAACTTATTTATCTTATTTTGTTCATCGAATTATATACCTTTATAAAATCAATGAATACTGGATGAACTGTTTCATAAAGATGTTTCTCCAATTAAAAATTTAATTATAATAATTAGATCAAATGCTAATTTTTAATGTTAATAATCTCTAATAGTTTTTTATGTGTATGTAAATATTAGTAGATCATTTGATTAAACTCTTTTTTTAAAGATTGAAACATTATTTCTAATTTTCGAGTCTGAATTTTATCAACAATATTTTATTGACAAGCTTGTAACTTATATAGAGTAATATTATTGGTTCAGAATTAATAAATTTAGAAGGTTTTTGTTCAAGAGCTCTAAAATTTTTATATATTTTTAATATCGTTCAATTTTTTTCGGACGTGTATCAATTACGTCATTTAATTGTTCCATTTAACTTTATTGTTTATGAATATTGACTAATTTATAAATAATTTTTTCAACAACTAAAGACACCAGTAATAACCACCATTAAATAAATATTCTTGAGTTTACACTAAATATAATATTTTAATGATTTTGTGTTCAAATAAAACCAAAAATTATTTTCATATGAAGACTACGTATAAAAACTTGAAAATTCAGACAATAATTTGAAAAGGAACTGAAAATCTATGCCAGATTTTCTTGAATACAATGAAAAATGACTTGACTATTCAATAATTTTTAACTTCAAGTTATATTATCAAGAGTCATTTACCAATATCTTTCGATTTTTTTCACGTGAATTAGGCATGACTTGATCATTATTTTACAAATTTTTATGTAACGAATTTGATATAGTAAGACATATCATCGATAGATAAGAAATAAAATTCTTAGTAGGTGAAATTCTCGCAAAAAAGCAGGAAATGCCTATAAAAATATGTATGATGAAATATAATAAAATAAATAGTATTATTAATTTATTTGTTATTAAGCTATTGAAATAAAAAAATTATTTTATCATTATTATGAAGATTATTTTCGCCAATTTGCTGGACGACCATTAAGACTGATAAGGCAATTATAACTTGATAATTATAATGATAATCATAACTTATATAAATGAGCATTGTTAACGACTATTCACATAGATACGATGAAAAAGTTACAGTTTATTTTTTATTGGACCTATTCTGAATAATGAGGTATAACAATTATTTTAAGAAATCTGCTTTATCGTACTACATTTCCAGAATCCTGACTATTGGTACGCAATCTTTTTGCTCGTCGATCGAAATACCAAGTAAATTTCAAATCCCACTTAAAGTGTTCACGTTGTGTATATAACCGCGAGTGATAAAGTGATCGAAGCCAAGTTCAATGAGTGATCTTGGAACTATATAAAAGGTAATAAGCAAATGATCTCCCCGCGTAGCCGAGTACGAGAGATCGAGAGGGATCTGGCTGAATGGCCGTGAACGAGATGATCGTGTATGCAGGCATCGAAGACACCGAAGGAGAGGCGCAAAGGAGAAAAAGATAGACGGAAAGAAAGAGGCTGGAGATGCTGCCTGCAGTGGCCTTAAGTTCACTGACAAGATGACACATTCCTTACCGTGAGACTTTAGAAGCGCGCGCTCGCATCGGCTGCGCATCGGCTTGGCGTATACGCAGAAGAGATTTTTGTGTGTAATTGTGGGCGCCACCTGCGGCCTTCCTCGGCATTATCAGCATGATCTTGATCTCTCCCCGAGTGCAGCGCGTGATTGTTCACCGATCTCGCCCCGATATATTTATTTTTCTGTCGTAAGCCTCTCGCGATTCTTATTATACGATCCTTCATTAAAGCTCTGCGTATACGCATTACGCAACTACGTATTCCGATCATCGTTGCTCTTTTTTAATTGTTCTCGAAGGGTGAGAGAAAAGTGAAATGTGTACAGGAGTTGAATGCCAATGAATAAAGAAATTGCCAACGAGTGTAAGATTACTTAGACAGACATGCTTAATGTAAGTAGAAATTGTCTCGATGAAATACATAGTAAGTACATAAGAATAGCCTTTCGTTAAAAAACTCAAATAAATTGTACGTAATATTTATGGATTTCAAATTCAAAGCAAATCAATATCTGATAAAATGGAAATTGTACTCCGAAAGTGAAGTTCACTCTTTTAGAAAACAAAATTTTACCACCGACTACATTGTCTCGTATAATTTAATTTAATTAAAAATTAAAATGCATATTTTAATTTTAGAAAAAAGGTTTTAACTAGCAATAATCGCACCTCGGTAGAACCTCATTGGTTACGATATCGCCACTGCGCAAAGCTTTAATATAAAATATTTTAATTTTAGAAAAAATACTAAATTCACTTGGTGCATACAAAATTTTACTAATTGTAAATAAGCGCACAATTATGTTGCGCAATTACATATTGAATTACAGAATATAAATATACTTAATACTTGGCATAGTTTAAAGACCATATAATAATCAATCAACTACTTGTAAAAAGTTTCAAAAGTCAATAATATTGGATTTCATTACGTTAGCCGAAGTAATAAGCTTCTTTGAAAAGTGAAATGATGGTCTAATCAGCTTAAAATGTAAGCCGTTGTTGACAAAATTGTGATATAAATCATATCTTTTACCTTGAATGGAACGATGATAGAAAAGAAGAGCATTTAGTAAGATCTTTTGGTATAAATAATAAATTTTGTCAATATACATGTACATGTACGTCTATTACGTCTCGCACGATGGAGTAATGGCATCGACTCCATAATTTATCACTTTATTAAACAATATTCAAAATCATATCTTAGAAGTTACTAAAAGTAACAATTCAAATACGAACGGAGAAGTTTAAAGAAATATCTTGGCCTGTGTTTGACGAGATATTGATGACTCATCGAGGAATTACAACCTCGTTAATGATTTGAATTGACTAATAGTACAGATTCTAATAAGCAATATTGTGCAACGGATAAATCCGACGCGCTTAAAATTAGGCTTTCTTCAAAGAAAATACAATACGCATAATCTTCGTCTAGATTTCAAATCACCGTGTCAAGCAGCAACTCTAAGCTAACTTCTGCACTCCAATTTGAGAAGATGAGCTGTACGATTAACCATCTTATTTAAATAGCATTTCCCGGGGATAATCCCGACAAATTCGAGCCTATCTTGTGTATAATACGATGATAAATTCCCGGGATGCGTAAACTCGCGCCAACTCTAATCCCCTTAAACAATTGGCGGACCAGTTGATCGACCCTTCTCGCTCTTTTTTTTCTCCTTCTCATTCTCTCTTACGAGGCAATCTCGTTTGGCGCCATGCTGAGTTTTGACGTGGGATGAGGCACCTGCATTGTCATGCAGAGCCGCAACTGTCACGTTCAGCCGCTTCAGCTCCTTTTATCTGCGAACCACCCATGGCTCTCTTCACGAAATGTCTCCGCGGGCTTTAGTAGTAGGAGAAAGAGGAGAGTAAGAGAGAGAGAGAGAGTGAGTGAGTGCGTGGCGAGCAAGAGTAAGCGGGGCGGAGAGGATAGCAGTGAAGGTAGACTCTTGTCGAGACTTCGATCTTGAAGCCGCGGGAAAAAGAAATTTGACGTAAATATTTTGCATAATGCGCCTCATTTCTGCGCAACGGTCTTTTGTTCATTGATCGTCAAGATTCTCGGGTTTTTTTATGCGCACGTTTTTATGCTAATTTTATTACCCCAACTACTGAATTTCCGTTGCACTGTATTAGACTGGTACATATATTCAAAATGAGTTATATTTGATTTAGCATTTTTAACTGTCAGGAACTATTAGAGCAATCTGCAAGCAATCTATTAACTGTCAAAAATGAAATGATGGAAATTAAATAAAAAAACAACATTTGTAAAGGTGAGAATATTAATAAATTATTAAATACCAATACAACTGGAGTTGTCATTTAAACTCAACCTAGATCAACTGTTTGCACAAAGCTTTTTTACATAAGTAAAACTATAGTTTTTAAGCATTCATTGGGTTTGAAAATTTCTAATCTATTTCAGAACAGAATATAAACAACTCTTAACGCTGTATTATTAAACTCGTTCATTTAAATTATCATGAAAATTAATTTATTTTTCCTTTGCTACCGAGTGGCCCCTCTAAGTTACGATGCTATAATGTAAGATACATTTTTTACTTTTCTCGGCAGTTGGCCTTAAATTTTCACTTTGTAATTTAGCATTATTCAAATGCGTTGAGTACTCATCTACTTCTATGGAGGGTAATGTTTCCAGATAAAAAATGTCAATTCTAAGTAATACATAAAGGTACCATTCGAAATAACGAAGGCAATCAATGGACATCCACCTTGACAAGAAAAAAGCGGATTTTGATTCCTAGCATTTAAAGGAAGAAGAAAAGAAAGGAAATTCGAAGGGTGGTCACGAGTATTCAAGGCGGAGTGCAGACAAACGTCCGTGGAAATAAGTACACTTGGCCAGAAAGAGAAAGAGAGCGAGGTCTTCCTTTCCCTCGAGGGAATCTCCCACTCCTTCATCGGAATCCTCTTTTTCGGGCGCGAAAATTCTTTATTTTGCCTCTCCGGCTTGGATAGGCGTGCTTATTGTCATCAAGGCGAGGATGTTTCCGAGAGGTCAACAGATCGCACGAACATTATGCGTATTTCCATACGGTAAACAGAGACGGCCCACGGCGTGAACGGGAGTAAAAGAAAGTGAGAGAGAGAGAGAGAGAGAGAGAGAGCGAGCGCGAAGTCGATGGAATCGCATCCCTCCAGTGCCGTGGCTTCTGGTCTGATGTTTGAGTGACAAGACACCGGTGGGATCGTTTAAGACGTGACGTTCCCCACAAACCGAGACAATAATTGCGGTTCCATTATTTAGTGAAAGCCTCCACTCACCTTCGACGGCGGGAGTGCTGGACGGCTCACCGGGAAGATTATATTTTTCGCCTTGGCACCAAAGATAAACACGACGAATTTTGACTTCTCCCGAGAAATTATCCATTCGATGTGATTTGGGGCTTAAAAAGTCAGTCCTAGGATTTTGAAGGCGTAGTATTCTTTCCCTTGTTGCTGAGTATTAGCAAATAAATTGAGGAAAGAGTGTTGGACTTTTTCAGATCGTATTATTATAATTCATTATTATTTTCTGAACGAGAAAGGAAAAAATACACAATAGAAAATTAAAAAAATTTATTCCTTTACAAAAGATGATGTCTTTGCATGTTATGAAAATGTACTTTTGAAAAGACCAAATATTAGGAATAAATCTTGTTTCCATACGATTCCTGTGGGAATCTTCGCAGAAAAAAGCGATTATTTTAGTTTCGATAGTATTTTATCAATAATAAAAAAAATGAAGTGTATCATTGGCTATGCATTCAACATAATTGGTGACAATATATTACATAAATAAATAGGTTAATAGTTTTCTCATCGTTATTATGTTTGGTAAAAAAGGTAAAAAGGTCTTTCCCTTAAATATGAATAATCAAAACGAGGACATTTTTCAAATGCCTAAGTTGTTTAATACGTATAATTAATTTTTATAATACTTCAAGGAATTGTTAAGAATCAAAATGTGATTCTTAATTTTTAAATATCTGATCAGTTTTATTTCACTTAGTTATCTTGAAAATCTTTATTTCGAAACTTGATGACGAATTACAGAATCTTATATAAAAATTCGATTAAAATTATTTTACACATACAAAAATATTTCGACTTGAATTTTTGTGTATTTTTTTCCTGATAATTAAATTGATTATTTTATCAAAGATATAATGAGATTAGATAATGTTAAATGCATTAATAATTTAACGTAGAATGAAGTATCTGCATTAATAACCGTATTTTATATTAAGGAAATACTATATTGATATTTGCAAATATTTCTATTGGAGATTTTATATATATTTTAAATTTTAATTGATTCTGAAATATGAATTAAAAATATTTATTTCAATTCTAATATAATTTTAGTGAATTTTTTGTTCAAATAATCATATCCAAAATCATGATATTTATGTACATGAACATTTCTTGCATACTTAAAAATTCTAGTCTATAAAAAGACGCGATTAAACTATAAAAGTTAAAAATAGAATATTTGTGGATCAATATTCTGCATATGATAACAATAAATATTATGCTTCTTATTTATTTTTATGAAACTTTGTTTTAAATATATTATTGAAGCGAGGGTAAGACAGTAAAGTATAAACGATCAAAGTCGAAGAACGTATTGGTACAGAACAAAACGAGCAGTACAAGGATTAATATTCGGTAGTTGATTTATTATCATATTTTAATGAATTGAAAGTAAACTAAAATCTTTTATTCATTTGAACAGCAATAATAACAAATTTACTAGTATTTTATTGCGTTAGAAAATGTATATATATTAAAAATTTCATAATGTTATATATATTGCATAAAAAATTTCTTCATATCGCATTGTTTGAATAAGTATATTTTAAATTTGATTAAGAAATTATTATTTCACTAAATTATGTATAACATATTATATACATATTTTGTATTAAAGAATTTAGTCATTAATTTTCTTCATCCAAGTTTAGAAATAATTTTACGTATTCTTAATCAATGGTTGAACACGTTAATATAAATAATATATGTTTATATATGCATGTATTAAAATTTAAACGCGTATGTAATTATAATACTTACGGAATAATTTTCAAATATTTTTTTAGCAATTAATATTTAAAAAGAAATGTTATTTTATCAGATGATTGTGTGGATGTCGAAAAATGAAAATATTGATAACAGTAGAGCATCTAAGAATATTAAAATGCGAGGATATTATTAAGGATATTAGGATTATGGCATATAATTATAAAAATTATAATAAAAATGCATTTGTTAATGATCACTCACGCATGAGAAAAAAATTTTTTAATAAGGTAATGAAGATAAAAATGGAAGAGTAGAAAAAGTATAGACTTTTATAAATAAAAGACAAAAACATGATGTGAAGCAATAAGTGGAGTGCAGCAGATAAATTTTATTTTGGCTTCTTTGTTTTCAAATAATACGTATATAAATAAATGCATCTAATTATTTTTTGAACTCGTTTTATAAACAAAATTCTCGAGCATCAATGATAAAGATACAAATCGCAAAGTGTATTAGTCTTAGAAGAACTTTTTTTAATAACTGCTTATCGTATTGATAGTTGAGCCGTGACGCGTGACGGGCTCGACGTCCGTTACTTTCTAGTACTTTACGGCAACTAAAATTATAAAACTTGCATGCGACTCGAATAAAAGTCGGCAGTTTACGTTGTCTCATTGGTTCGAGGGATTCGCTAGCTGCGCAAAAGCCGAAAATTCGTGCACTACGTCAAAAATAACTCATGTAGCAACGGTTCTCGCGTATCAGCCGAGACGCGAAACAACTACTCCCAGGACACGCGCGTCCATTACGCGCGTACTCAACATCCCGAGATAACGCGCGCACATCTTTCGTCTTCCAATGGTGGTCACGCATAAACAGGGTTCGCGTACACGATCCCGTCGTGTTTTCTCCCGGCGGCCGATCGATCTTCCTCTTGCGCCGGCTTTTCCCATTTTCCGTAATCCCGGCCGTTTCGGCAACACCGCAGCGACGCACGCGTGCAGCCCGAGCAATATCCCACGTCAGGACACGAGCGAGAGAGAGAGAGAAAGGCAGGGAATGCCCGCACAATGGAGTCATCAATCATTTCATACGAGAGCCGCTCGATTGCCCCTCGCGCGCACTGCCTCTCTGCGAGCACTCCGTATTTGCGTACTGCGCGCGTACGCGAGGAGCGAGTCGAACGCGAGAGCGGTAATCGAATACATTTGCAAACACGCGCGTGCATATATGCAGTTTCATCTCTCTCTCTCTCTCTCTCTCTCTCTCTCTCTATCGGTATTTCTCACTCACTCTTGCGTAGCGTTGAGCGAGTCCGCGGCTCTGGAACGCGTGTCGCGAGCGACTCGTGCTTCGGTTCCGTGTGCACCAGGGAGGGACCTAAATCCCTTCGAAAGATTTGAAGAATTAATTATTGGGACCTTTTAACATCGATGCCAGATAATTCGTCACGAGCGTTGACACTGATCTAGCGAGTTTCTTATGGTCATCCCACGCAACATACCTTCTCGCGATACAATAACGACGTGAAATATAAAAAGATTCTTACCCAAATGCATTTCATAGAATGTATATCATGGGAATTTTTATAAGAAAAGATTTAGTTATTTTTTGATAAAATTCAGAATAAAATATTCAATTTTTTTATTTTCTTTTATGGACGATAAGCAAGAAGCATGTTTGCTATGAGTACATGTGTTGATTACAATTTCAGTTTTACGTTTAAATGCAATTACAGATTTCCCATTTATTATTTCACGCGTTATCATTTCCCTGGTCTTTTCACGGATAAGCGTTCGAAGTAAACAAAAAATACCAAGACTCGAAAAATTGATCATAAATTTACCAGCTTCAAAAGTACTAAAGCATTTTAATACTTTTAATCATTTTAATTTTCTTTAGCTGTCCATACTACAATTCGTAGCTACTATTCGTAGGTACTGATTTATTGTCAAAGGTTGAATAGTTTATAATTTGGTCGTTACATTAATCGAAATATTTAACAGAGTACTCTAAGTCAATTCGTTAACAATAATCCGTTGTCTACGAGACTGAAAATAATTTGTCTGATTTTCCTATTGGTCGTATACGAGTAACTTAGACAATTATATATACTATAATACACAGTGGATAATATTTAGACACTTATTTTTGCTGCGTATTGACATGCGCAATAAATCACGTTAATATTGCTACTACTAATAGAAAGTTCAATACTTTTATTAGTATTTAATCAACATAGACTTCTAATCGTGTATAAGAATTATTAAGTTCGGAAAAATTTATGAAAATTCTTGAATATATGAATAGACGTTTATTCACTGCGGGATAGAATTCACTGTATTCGCGGGATAAATCGTGGTATACTTTAAAGCTACGTAAATTATATACAAAATGAAACAGAATAATTTATTACGCGATAGTGTAACTATTATATTACATTTTCGACGACGCCTTAGCCCTCTTTTCCTTTGCTGTAAATAAAGAAAAAGCTTTCAAAATTGTAGATAAAAGAGTAAAGGCAAAACAAGGACAGTTGGCACAGCGGTCATCCGGTGGCCGATGACTCTGCACAATTTGCACGAAGTGCCATTTCACCCAACCCCAAACTCACGACATCTATTCGTTTCGGAGAGATCCTATCATCGTAAATATCGAATAAGCGTAATTAGCCTTACATTCGTTAATGGCTCATAGCCAGCGCGCGTCTAGAGGGTGAACAAAGCGGACGTATGCCGCGAGCGATAACGCGATAACGCCGAAAGTACTATATTTAATAATTGAGTGAGCACCCGAAAAGTCTTAGAGAGGTAAAAGGAAGGAGGGAAACATATAAATAATGAACTAACCGATAAGAAATACGAAACTAACGCCGATTCATGCGTGTGTAAAGCAATGGGCAATACAGAGCTATCGAGCTGCCATTGTTTTCGGAATAAAGGCAAGTGCACTCGACCTCGCGTAAACATTCTTCTTTTCAAGAGCAATCGCAGGCGCGCTATCGCGGAAATAATGACTCCGATTTCACGAATGCATGTGCGTAGGCGAGGGCAAGAGTCTCTTTTCCTCCTTTTTTAATTTTTCAATTATCGGTCAAGTGAACGATAACTCCGTCGGCGCTTGGGATACCGTGGAATGTTTGTATCGCGACGTCGATCGCCGCTCGCGATATCTCCCTTTTTGCAATCTCTCGCTGATCTTTGCTTTTACGTAGGATCGAGCAGCGCTTTCTCGCTGTCATTCTTTTATTCTCTAGCTGCGTCGTTTTTGATAGTCGAAAGTCATTTTTAAATGCAAAAATCCAGATTGTATTTCTCTTGACTTGTGCCAGTTACAATAATTGCACTTTGGACGATCGTATTTTTTCTTTCTCATTACTCATCAATGCGCTGGATCATTTCCTTCATCTAGGATGTTTTCAGTTGGTAGAAAGTCTACATTTATCATTTTCAGCAGATGCAAAAAAGTAAAAGAAAAAGCAATGATGCGCGTACAACTTTAGTTTAAATAACTTATTTGTAAGATAAAAATGAAGAGACGTTAGGTTAAGTTTCCTCGTTTACGTAAAATATTTTACGCGCTTCTGTATCGATGATTTAGCGTTTTTGTGCGACGCTTTCGAGCACAACAAATTTCTAGATTTCTATTGATATCGCGTATTATGATCACGCGCGAGCACGTAATTTATTTCAACTGACATCGTTGTCTAAATAAATCCAATAAGAAATATTTGTCATAAATATTGCATTGATATAAGAAGCACACAAAGACATTTCGAATTCTAAAGCAGATACTAATCTCGTGATTAGCGAACGAACACGAATCTCCGAGATATTTTATTATTTCTTGACTTAAATGTAAATTCCTTAATTATTCGTAAAAAGAATAACAATACTCGCGACCGATATGGATTCGATACTATAGTTACTATTATTATTATTTACTTTCACAATGCTCGATTCAATCTAAAAATATTGTTCGCGTAACGAAGGCCTCTTTCCATGTCTGCGAATGTATACCAAGCATAGCCTTTAAAGCAGGTAACTAGGCGATATAAAGCAGAAGCGAGACTGTCAGTGTAAAAGATCGAAGGCGAATTAACCGAGAACCTTACACACGTAGTTCACCTTGTTTATGAGTAATGGAGAGTTACAGGATGGTACCGACTGCCCGTTAGTTACAGCACCCTTCCGACGAGTGCGCGCCTGCGTCCATTTATTAACACTTCATATCCCGCGCGACGTGCTGGTAACGAGCCTGTCATAATTAACATGCTAACTTTATTACCACTGATACATAAATGCCCTCTATTTCCCGCTCCCTTAACTTCATGGTGCACGGACTCTGCCGGCGTATAAAGCTGGAGTTACCCTAGTCGACTGAAAATTCAGTTTTGACAAATAATATTTCTCTTTAGCGTAACTTTCATTGCTTAATTATTATTTCTATTAAACCATTGCAATTATTTCTTTTTTCTATCATTACAATCACGAAGTCATAATTAATGGTGATGGATTAAATTATTATATCATCATTTTATATATATTACATTTAAGTCGAAATTACTTTTCTTTTATTACATTTTAATATTTGTAATTTCTTTACTATTCAATTATTGTAGACATATTGTAGAAAATTAAAGATATTGTAAGGACATCAGTAACGGCGATCGTTCTGACACAATAAACTTTGATAGCCGATACGTTTTGTACGAAACTTTTGAAAGCACATTAATTAAAAATATGAATGATACTTCAAATATGTGAGTTATGTTTTTTTTGCAGACCTACAATTTAATTGTAATTTTATTTCTTCAATAGCTTTATGCATTAGTAATGTTTAACTGTAAAAATAAATTATGCACGAAATAAAAATATTTAGAACGTATCTTCGTATATATATTTAAAAGAAAGAGAAAGATTTTATATGTATACATTACCATAATAATGTAATATATTTATAAATTAAATTTAAATTAGTACACATTTCGAAACTTATGTCAACTGTTTTGACGCAATTTATTTTTGCTGGTACTCGGAATAAAGCTATCCAAAAGCCTTATTAAAATTCACGATATAATAGATCTAATGATTAACCGAATAATTTTATGTTATAAAAGTAATTATTATAATAATTGTCTTGAATTTATAAAAATGTAATTGCAATGACGTAAAAATAAATTGGGATATTTTTATGTATTGATTACGACGATGCTTAGTACTGAGACCAAGTTTCTCAGAAACATTCGAATAAATAAATAAAATTGTAATCTTGAGAATCTTGAAGTGCTTCATTAAGCACATGCAACTAGTCGTTATTAAATGAAATAACAAAAACATTACATTTAATTTTTTTTTTAAATACTTAAGAAGATACTGCTGATTGGACCGATATTAATAAAAATTTTTTCCAATAGTTTTCATAAAAACAACTGCAATAATACTAAAAAGATTATATCCGCTTAATCGTCTCATTTCTTAACGGAAAGATATATCAAAATAAGCAGATCGAATATTATTAGAGTTGAACGAGTCTTGAAGAATATCAGTATTTCACGGATTCTATTGATCGCACTATTAGTGATCGGAAAAAAGCTAAGAAAAGAGTCCGATTTCGATATTTTAATGAATGAATCGCGTCATCGTTTGGACGACATCCGGGTGGTGGAGGGAGCCTATTCCCCTCTTCCCAACCAATCTTCAAATGTGTTGCTTCGTTTGCGTTAATCATTTTTGTCTGTTCATTAGCCGCGAGTGAGCACACGTGCTCGCAATATCCAGTCGAGAATGGAGCTCCGCGTGCGGCTCCACTTTTTCAGTTCTCAGACGAGGCATCCAACCAGAAGGTGATCCATGTGACACGGAGACGCCGGACCTGCCAGCGTTCCCATGTGGCATGTATTATATCTCGTGAAGGTCTCGATAGCGTTGTCAGTAGTCCCGGACGATAGGCATACGCTGACGTGCTAGATAACTCCGAGATGTTCCTACCTCGCCATTTCCTTTTCTTCCTTCCTTCGTAACCCCTTCATTTCGTTTAGCGAAAACATTTAAGGACTTTTAAGTAACGCGAAAAAAATTCTTATGCGCTGTTTTAGCGAAAGGCAGCTTAGAAATAATGGCAATCCCTGTAAGTGATTGTAAATTTTGATCAACATCGCTTGAAGTGCTTATTTAGTTTAATTAGGATATTTCATCTAGAAAACTAATAGCAATATTCTCTGATGATTCTTTTTAAGGATGGGAGGAAATATTTAAAATATTAACGCGATACTGCACTTATGAAGTGAAAGTTTTCTTTGTAAAAGTTTTGTTTTAAGTAAAAGTGAAATGAATCAAA
This sequence comes from Wiebesia pumilae, assembly GCA_018907045.1. Classification (NCBI taxonomy): domain Eukaryota; kingdom Metazoa; phylum Arthropoda; class Insecta; order Hymenoptera; family Agaonidae; genus Wiebesia; species Wiebesia pumilae. The sequence goes on along the minus strand of JACCHZ010000147.1, from coordinate 123,665 downwards.
TCTTGTTTTTCACAATACTATACAAATAACACACTCAGTTTACATTGAATACTAATTGTTGTGATAAAGTTTCATTATTTTAAATATTTCAGTAAATTTTGCAGTGATGGAGTTCGTTTGTCTTTTTAATTATACATATCTGTAATCATATCGTAGACATTACTAGAAATATAATAAAGTGATGTCAACAAAAGCTTTAATAATAAATATATCATAATATTACTGATGATGGTGATAGGTTTAAGGGATTTTGAGTGTTTTGAAATCTAGTTATACGATTGTGCAATAAATTGGCTGGCATTATCCCCAAGAAAATAATGACATCGCTCGTCGTATTATAAAAATAGTAATAAAATTATACAAAATTAATGAAATTTTTTTCATCAACGTATCACAAGTTTGCGGTCATTAAATGTACACAAGTTCGCTTCTAAAAGAGCAGAATAATCAATGCTAATACACGTAGAATGGAAGTAAAAAAAAGGTTAAAAATAATGAAAGAAGAAAAGGTGTATCATCAAGACGAGGCATCCGATAAGACAAAAGGTCAAACGTCTAGGGATTTCCCTTGCAGAATCCCAAGACCCTCTCTCCCTCCTTCTCTGGGGCTATGGATTTCCGCGTCATTAAACAGGTACGGCGCGCTTGGCCCACGAGTTTATAATTGAATGCAGCGTGTGTTGACAGGCGGGCATATTGGCAGGCAGATGAGGACGAGGACGAGAAACGCGCCAGAGGCACGCACGCACACACTTATACGTAGGATGGGTTTACGAGTGGTACGAACCATGGATCGACTTCGGGGTTGCGTGTCAGATATGAGGCCGCGATATCAGTGCCACAGCTCCTTCGACTTCGAGACGACGAGTCGTGTACCTGTCATTTTCTCTGGCCGTGTCATTCCGCTTCTCATCTTCCTTTCTCTGGCTTTATTGCCCGTGAGTCGGAGGCCCGTGTAACCGGGCTACACGTCCGAAATGGCCAGCGTGCAAGATGACTGCGTACGTGTCTACTGGCTACCTCCTTCTTCCCAAGATAGCGTTCAGGCCTCATCCTGTGGGAGAAAACGACAAACAAAATAGAATTTTGAGTGCGAACGCCCAATGTACTGTTATATTTATAAGCGTGTTCCTTGTTAAAGTTTTTTGTGACTTCTTGAAAATATTTTATTTTCATTGCGAAATCAATAATTTCAAATGAGAGACACAACTATGATAGAACGAAATTAAATGTAATATACGTCGTATTTTTATTCCTTTGTTCATATAAAAAATTTTCGAATATATTCTAATGTTTCAGCAGTGCTGAGACTTCCTCAAGCTCAGTTTAGGAATTTAGGATATTCAGTTAGGATAGGATTTTTACCGCAGTTTAGGATATTTTACCCTTAAAAAATAATTTGACTTCGATTGCACATTGATATTTAACTACTGCATATGTTGAAATATTGCCCTTCATTTTTAGAATGAAGTTATGTATTTAGATATTTATTGCCAAGACTTGAATGCGCATTCTAGAGCTTCTATTTAGATTAAATTAGGATTATATAGATATACGTAACAATTAATAAGTTACTTTTATTTTATTATAATAATGGGCGGACATATTTCATTTTTATAATTTATAAATATATTGGGTATTGATATGATTAAATTGAAACTCACTCATAGAAAAAGCATAAGAATAAAACTATATAATAGAAATTTTTTATCATAAAGTAAGTTATACCAATAACACATAATCAAAAAGGAGGATTTCGTCATTATTTTTAAAGTAACCAAAGATTTATAGATATTATATAATGCTTAAGTTAAAACATTAATTCATTTTTATATTTCATTACGTATGAAAATTTAAATAACGTAAGAATAATAGATTACGATATCTCTATAATATTAAAAATTTATTGTAAAACACGGTAAGTATGAAAATTTAATTACATTCCTACCAAATAGTAGTCAATAAATTTAAAAATTCATTTTTTATTATTTCAGAAAATATTTATTATTATTATTATTATTTTAAACAATATATTTTTCGAAGTATAATACATAGTTAGCTTTTTATATATTAGTAGAAATTATTACGTAAAGACTCTTATTGTATATGTTAATTAAAAAGTTAAGGGATTAATTAAAGGATTCGTATTTAATGTGATAAAAAAAGTTTTGAAAGTTAAATTAAAACTGTAAGTTTTCTTACAATTTTTACCGATAATTCCATCAACAAGAAGAACAGATATAAAGAAACATGATCGCAAAAATATCTAACACGTACACTGATCATTTAATTTCAATAGTATAAACGTGTGATAAGTATATTACTGAATTTAATTAAAAGTAAATATTTTCAGATGAATTTAAAATATGTGTGTATTAAATTATTGTATTGCTATTAAAAAATACAATTTGATCGACTATTAAAATGAAGTTCCGCCGTACTAACCTTTAACATATAATGATTTGCATTAAAATAATAAAATAAAATTAAATCTGAAACTTAAATAAACAATTAATTCATTTAATTCTTAAATTACATTGTTGACAAATTATTTTTAGGTTACAATACATTTTATTTCAGTTTTATTTCAGATTCGTGGCTAAATATAAACTATTACAAACAAAAATGTAATTTTACAATACAATATTGTTTTTTTTATCATAAAAATAATAATTGTAATTATTTTAATTGTAATCTTTTATTATTTTTTGTCTGTTAATTATTTAAATATAAAATTAATTTATTCTTAGCTCTAGGTAATAAATAATTTCTATATGCAAAAAATTGTATCTTTCTTTGAATAAATAATACTGATGTTTAATTGATTCTAACTAATGAAATCCTATTTCATTAATACATGAAAATGACTAATTTTTTATAATATTATATAAATAACTTTTGTTTTCTCAAATCCATAATGAATTTTTAACTAACTTTAATTTAAATAAGTAATATGCGTACATTTATTATTCAAACATTTAAACATATTTTGTAAATTATAAAGTTTTTAAGTTTTTGTAAAAAAATCAATAAGTTCAATTGGTTATTAAGTAACTCCTTAGTTTATATTATTGTATTTTATGTGAGATTACCAAGCAAGTTCGTAAAGAACAAATGCTTTGGAATCGTACATATCAATTTGGCTGTCAGTACGTTACAACGTTACATGTTACATGCTTACAAGAGATTACTTTTGCACTCTTCGTGCTTATGCATATATGTAATATCAGAGAAGATAACAGACGAATCCTTAACATCGAAATTTAGTTTATTCTTAGGCACTTTATGTGATCGTGATTTACGAACGCAAATATAATTTTGTGTAAGATGCTTATCATCATCAACATTATTATTTTTAATTAACAGACATAAACTTGAAACTTATGAATCGATAGACGAAACTAACATTAAATTGTGACTCATATTTTAAAAGGAAAGTGTCATCGATAAAAAATTGTTATGAGAAATAACAATTTTTTATCGCAGTGAGTAAAAATTTACAGAAAAACTTATTAAGGAGTTAGTAGGGATAATGTAAAATTTTTAACTTATAATGTTTTGAAAAGGACTGAACCTTTCAGAATAATGTATGATATTTCAAAAGTCTCGAAATTTATTGACATTATTCAAGTATTACAAAAAAGGTACAAAAGATAGACTACATTTTTATTTTGTCTAAAAGCTTAAGACATTGAATTATCGAATATCAGTTTCTAAACTTAAAAAATAAACTACAACAGCTTATACAAGGTAATTAAACATACGTATATGGGAAAAAGTATTTCCATTAAATTCAAAAACTTCGATATCTATTTGATGTGTACTTCATTAATAAGGCAAATACTCTAGCCTTGCTTGGCAAATGTTAAGTATAACACTTCAAGTAAATGATCTCTTAATGTAATTTAGAAGCAATGGTAAACGCTTGAATGCATACATATGGTTGTACATTTTGCTTGTATCATTCTCCATTAATTTCGCTAATAAAAGCTATTTCACAATAATATTTAATAAAAGTTACAATAATGAATTATGACATATTACTAAGCTGTTTTCATTTTTGCCTGTTTTAAATATTCTAAAACAATTTGCAGGATCATTCATTTATTTATCCAAAAGAATCCGAATTTAATCCTAAGTAACAAATCATGATACAACAATAAAAGCTGATAACATGGTAATCATAATTTGATAATTTTGAATCTTGGATCTTAAATATTAAAGCAATGTTACAAACGCAAAATTTATTAACTGAGAGAAATTTATTAAAGAGCGAATAAAATAATTCTTGTTCAGGTAGACTAGTTAAAGAAAGTTTAAGACCCAGTTTAAGAAAATAAGTAACTTGTCTATAAAATTAGTAAAATTCTGAGGTTTCAAAATCGTTTACATTCCATTTTTTCCCTTACCTTAGAAATATTCAACCCTTATGAATAATTTCATGTTGTTTGGAATCCACACGTCTGCTCAAAAGTACTCGTCAATCCTTCGATCTTTGATTCAGAAACTCTACAGCGTGGCTTTTTAATTATAACTTTATGAAACTTATAACTATCCAGTGCTTTTGCTTTCTATTTACACTTAAATAGGGATTTTCTCCTTTTATTCCTAAACATTAAAAATATTTAGTAAAATATAAGTAATTCACTATTAATAATTCAATTTAAATACGTACACTCTGTAATTAAATTTACATTTACGTGCCATGTGCCTATGTTATGAAATATGACACTTCAAATCGCTGTGCAATCATGTACATTGAACATTGAACACAGGTATAATTTTCAAGAAAAGAAGTATGACTTGAATTTTATGAAATGAAGTTGCACAATGTACGAATTTCAAAACTTAATGAATATCATAAAATTACCTTTAAATACTTTTCAACGTTGTCACATTCAAATTCTTAATAACTTTAAAAATAATTTATTCCATATAGATGTTCGTCTTTTTTAAAATACTCTTTCAATTACATTATTACTGACACTTTATAATCAAAAAATGTGTAAAAAATATTGACGTAAATACGCGTTGCAGAAATTGAATTATACATTCATTTGTATCGATCTCTATAATATTAAATAATAAATTGAAATAATAGCTTATTTTTTAATTTAGAAATTAAGATAGGAAACTTACTGCGGCATGATTTTTATTTTCGAAGCTAATCATTCATAATATTAAATATATAAACATATTGATATTTAATCTTAACACGCGCAACAACTATTGTTACGAAATTTCTTTTATTACATGTTATTTTCCTTGGAACATTTCATATACTGTCTCGAAATCATCAGTGGGTCAGATCATAGATAATTTGTTTCTTGTGCGAATAGAGCTTGGCTAGCAATCTCGATTTCTTTTGGGTATACGCATGCGCCTGTCAATCTTCGACGCTAATTAATTCTTTCTAGAATCACCCGAGAAAGTTTGCACTGGATAGGCAACAGAATCCGGTTTTAGCCGATGATTTTTTATATTAGTTTCCCTTGCACCGGTTGCTTCATCGCGAACACTATTAAAATTTGCTACTATATGATCACTCTTGCGCTTTTGCGTTCATCTTTTCTAAAAATAACCAGTGACTATTAAATAGCTAGATATAATTGCTTCTCCTTACGTAATACGTACGATGATTCACAGGACAATCAGTTTGTCATAAAATGAAGCTCTCAATTGCGCAAGAAAACTTTCTAATAAAAAAGTTTTGCATTTTTATTTATTTAATCATATATCGTAATTGCTTTGAAAAATCTTATTCGTTTTTCGAAAGAGTTAGAGTTTATAAAGTATATTTTTACTAAAAATACTACAAAATGTATATATTCATTCTAAAGAAATACGCGTCTAAACGTTTTATGCAGTAATTTGTATTTCAAAATCCAATGTTTCCTACATTTGATTACAATTTATAAGAATCCTATTACAATACATAAAATGTATCGATTCTACTCGATGGCATTTTATAATTTAACAGTTTATTTATGATAATACTTATACAGATTTAAGGTTAAATTGATATCTCAAGTGTACTGAAATTGTTTCGAAAAATAAGTATGTTTTATAAACGATAGTTAAGAATAATCTCGTGAGCGACTTCATCGATAATTATTTATAATTTTTTCAATACAAGCCCTGATTAAAGAATTTACCTTCCATAATATGAGGGGCGCCATTAACTAAAAAACGACCTATAGAGATGAGACAAAAACAGTAATTTTGTGTCAGTATACTGATTTACTTGTGCACCGTTTGGTCATCACATCCTTACCTGAAGAGCCCAACAGAAACGTAGCCTTTACAGTTCGTGATTAATTATGCGCGTGTAATATTTTAAGCATCGTGAAAAGTGTATCCGAAGCAGCGGATCGTTTCGGGTCGCTGTACGTTTCGCTCGATAACGAAAGAATGTTGATTTTTTCTTCGAAAAGCTTACTCTTACAACCCGCCGGGATAGGACGAACACTGCGGAGCGTCGGAGCTGTGACGGTTCCGAGGCGGCGCGCGAGCCTCAGGTAGAGTCAGCGAGTCTCGGGGGATTCACCGCGGCTTTCTTACATGGCCGCACACTTTGTGCGACTTCTCCTCGACACGCGGTCTCCGAGGATTTGTATTCCAAGTCACGAGCGTTTTCGTCCTGAGAAACGAGGCGCGCGCGTGGAAGCGTAGAATCGACGCTTTATGCTCACACTGAGTTCTTTAGCTTTTTTACGACTCTTTATTTTTACGCGATCGATGGATTTTACATAACACATTTTTATTGGCAAAAAGCAATGGATTTGATGTCGACGTTACCATCGTTAACGGACCTCGTTGCATTAACACATGGATTGGTTGATTTAGCGTTCGCAGAATAAAGATTTGGATATTCGCATGAAAATCATGGATTCTTGAGAGATAAATCATGGAGCCTTTGATAAAGCGTGTTTCAAGAATCATGAATAAAAGAAGTTCAGTTCAATTTGAAATTTCAATTTTTTTTCAAAGAAATTTCAAAGTTATATTTGAAATGTTGCCGAATGGAGCCATTTTTATGAAAAGCTGCATAAATGTTCTTAAAATATGAAAATAATTTTTGAGATTATACTCAAAACCAAATAATTCATTATTTACAAAATGAATCAGTAAATTTTTACACAGTTGAAGGTTCAAAATAGCTAGATTAGTAAACAGGTATATATATGTAGTATAGGTGTATAAATAGTAAACAGGTAGATCTACAAACAAAAGCTTCATTTTTATACAGACTTGCATAATATTAATTGTTGTATAAACATATTGCACGTAGAAACTGTTCAAATAAAATTCCCTAAAAAAGTTTTTCATAATTTTATGAAATTTAACTTGTGATTTATTCCAAGATGCTCATTAGTATCGCTAAAATATTCTTTTATTTATAGTATTTAGTATTGATTGATATAAAGTATGAAGTCTAAAACTGTTTAATATTGAATTTATACATCAGTTTTCTAATATCTATGATCATCTTATTAAATGTTACGTACATTCTTATTTCGCATAAAGGATGTAGTATAATATGCAGATTAAATGTAGATTTATACAGGAAATTATAAGTTATTGTCATTTTTAGCTATTTACAATTAATTTTTCAAGTTTGAAAAATGCTTGTTGAATGTAGTAATATTTAGAATAAAATTTCCTTTAAGATATCAAAGTGCTTGGATATCTTAATATCATACATTATCATTAGTTTATCATTTATCATTAGTAAAATTATAGATGAAAAATAACTATAGTTAATAAATCCTAAGCTTCTGTTTCGAATTTATTAATATAAATTTTTGTTAATTAGTTATACAGTAATTAACTATTCTGAAATTTCTATATAAAATTTATGATTTATGATAAATGTGCATTCTTTTTTTGTTAAAAATGCTGGAATTAAAAGTTATCAACTTGATTTAAATTATTGCCATATTATCAATGACGGATGTAAAAAATCACAAGGTGATGTTTTGTTTATTTATTTTTCCAATTTTGCCAACAGTTGTATGACAATCCTCTTACTCGATTAATGTAATAATTTTGTACAATATACTAGAAAGCTATTTGAGTTTTTTATTATTTTTATCCAAAATATAAATGATTGACGATTAAGTATTTTTATTAAGATCTTGGTTCAGTAGCAGTAAATAGAAAAATTATAAAAACATAAAATTTGTATCACGATTTTTAAATATACTTAATTTTAAATATTAAAGATAGCAGATGCAATCCTGTAATTATTTCTAAAATGTATAATTTGAAAAATTCGGAGCTTTCGTTAGACAGCAGTTTTAGTTTCTTCCAATGAATCATCGCCCATTGACTTTCAATCCAATCATTTTTAGATTGCAATATCGCGTTATTTGTATAATAAGCGTGTAAAGAAGCGAAGGAAATAAAAACAGAATTATAGAAGGCTTTAAATAATGCATCTGATATTATAATCATAAATAAATTGACTCATTTCACATTAAATCTTAACATAATACAGTACAGCATAAGCCGAACGACTGTAATATCGAGTGCCTGTTAAACTATCAATCACTCGAAGGCTCCATAAAACCACATATGTACGCCATTACCTCCTTCATTCTTTGCGCAAGTATATGGAAATGACTCAGCCCGTTCTTCGGCAGCGGCAAGGCGAAAAAGGGGACTTTACTGGAAAATAATGGAAAACAGGACTGGGAGCGTGGAAGATTATTAAATAAAGTGTAAAGCGCGGCGATATTACAACGAAATCACCGCATCGGTCTGTCCATGGAAATTGGACGCGCGTGCAGGTCACGACGCCTCGGTGTGTGCGCACACGCACTGGATTGTCCACGCACATCCTTGGGGACAGATACGTCAACGCGGACATCGGGGCTGCGGCTACACGCACGTCGGAACCACTGGGAGATCGCGACGCAGCCTCCCATCACCGCTCGTAATTCGCCGTTTTTCCTAAATCCGACGCCTCGACGCCCTTTGCCACTTTCTTTGGCATCGCGCCTGCGTTTCGTGTTTTGAGTCTCGCACGCGAGAGGGTGAGAGAGGGACCGGCAAGGATCCGCTCCCTTTCTCTCTCGCTCTGTATTCGAGTGTCGGTACCCGATCCATCAAAACTGCACGTCAGTGGCCATTAGCGCGCTCCTGCCGCTGCGTCGACTCGATTCCGCATCGCTTAGCTTCCGTCTCTCTTTCCCGCTTTCTTCTCTTTTTCTCCTATAATTTATTTTTCAATGTTTTCACGCAGTCCACTGAAAGTGCGTCTTCCACCAATTTTTCCTGTTCCATTCCAAGGAGCAGCGACATCCGCCGAACTCATTCTCTGGGGCTGAAATCTCAATCCAAATAACGGATGAAATATCTTTCGACTTTGTTAGCTTTACGTTTAAGTCACCTTCTCACAAAAGTAACTTTATTATAGAACTAAAAATAGAAACGTGCGCCCGATCGTTGCTAGTTCTGCACATTTCTCGGCTATCAAAATTAAATTACGTAACAGTTGTTTAATACCTGAAAGAGTAAGTCATTGCGAAATTGCCGATTTACACGGATATAACTGACATTTTTTCTATCTTAAATATATCATTGATCGTATGTGTATTTAATGACTATTTGGAGTACTATTTTTATTTCGACAGTAAAGTCGCTGATGCGAAAAGAGAGAGAGAGAGAGAGAGAGGCAGAAACTGTCATGCATGAACAATGTAAATTCAGAAAACGTAGGTAATTTTTTCTATAATTTGTTTGCTTTTCTTTTTTCTATAATTTCTATATTTGTTTGCTTTAATTACATTATTTATCATATTTTTACAAAGGCAATGTAATTATTATAAAACTATTTCCAGTTACTTTTATTATTTTCGTGCATATATATGCGTGTGTTCGGTCAAAATACTTAGAATCGTTTACGAAAACAAATGATATATTGGACTAGTATCTTCAAATAAAATGCTCATTTGCTCTGAAAACTTATATTAAATTCACCACTTTGTTTAATATTTGAAATTAAACAAAAATATCGTTAGTATATTCCAGTTTTTGAATTAACGTATCTTACAGCTTTTGAACTTTCAGAAAAACTAATTCAAATCTGTTTTTATTTATCCGTTATCGTTACGATTTTTTTTACCAAGATTAAAACAATTACACTTTGTGAAATCGCGAACAAGAAACTGAAATAAAATACGTAATATAGATAACAGAATCCATTTATTTACATATCGTCTCTTTCTATTAAAATATCTTATATTTTATTATTCGAATTTCTATTCAATAATTGAAACTAACTTCCTTACGCGATAGAATAGTATGATCGCCACTAGTAATTGTATTCATTTTTACGATAGAAAACATAAAAACGTTTGTATATTTCTTTTTATATTCCATCAAAGTAACATTCGAATAAAATCTTGACCAAAGTAAAGTCGTTTTTTAATTCATTAGACAGAATTTTTATTTGCTAATTTTTCATTTTCTTTTGTGCTTTTTATAATTTAAAACTTATAATAATACTGGCTGCATTAACGTTGTATTCCGGCACTAGTCAAGTATATATATAATTTTATAAGGAAAAGTAAATAATTAAATTTTACTTGTTACCTTATTTATGTTTATTAATTTTTCAATATAGGCCTTGTTAGCTTATTAAATAATTTCATTTAGTTATTCATATTATTTCGGTATACATCAAAGCTGCAATTACGTCGTTCAGGGCTCTTTTTATTTTGAAATTTGCAAAGAGAATCGCAATAAAGATTTTATTTTATATAAAATAAATTTAAAATTCATGCATTATTAAACATTTTGAAAATCTTTATCGATATAAAATTTCTATTCAAGTAATAGGAAATACTGTTTTCTCTCTTACAGAATTATGCCACTATTTTAAATGATTCTTTGTAACTTTTTGTATATTACAATTCTAAGAAAAGCCGGTTAGAAAGCCTAAATACATGACTATTCGCATCATGAGCTAGTCTTTACTATTATACATTTTCAATACGAGCTTAGTAAAAATATTAAGTATTTATAATGACAACGAACATATTTCTATGAACTTTAGTAACTTAAAAGAAAAATTTCATAAAGTTATACATGGTGTATAAGAGTATTTTAATCAAGAGCCACTAGCTTTCGTTCGAAAGTATTAGAAGTAGCAGTTTGACAAGTAAATTACTAATTCAAGCGTTGTACCGGAGTACTTGTTTTATAATAGAGATAAAATTATATGGTACATAAGAACTGTTTAGAATTAGAATTTGTAATTTACTTTTTAACTCGAATCATTTAAAAAGTCTTTGTCTTAAAATGCGTGAGTTTTTTAAGAAAAATAATACATTCAAAGTTTAAATACTGTATTAAACAACGAGTAGCACTTTTATACGTGATTTTTCTTTTTTGAATAATAGATAAAATTGTAATTGAGATTAAGTGCTTAGTCATTGATTTGTAGTTAAAAGTACCTATTTTTTAGCGATGTAGATCAACTAAGCGGATAAGATTTAAAAAATGTTATAAACCTCGTCGTTGTACAAAAATACACGTTAGAAATCGCATGTATTAACTGATGAGTTTTATTACTTCTCGCGAACGAGTTTTCTAATCAATCTGACATTTTTACTAGAACTTGCTATGATTAATAAGAGCATTTCTACAAATTTTTATACAATTGCAAAAACTCCCTTAAGACTTTCATGCAAGAATACGCCCATAGTGCGTAATAACTAACAGCTATTGCTATTAGAAATAAACTACTTATATAAATTAATGTAAACTTTGATAAGAAGATCTTCGACAACTTTCACATCTTCTTAATGGCGAACCGCATCTAAGCCTCAAGGCATTCAGGAACACAAAAATCAGATTGCGAAGTCGATCGAAACTTTAATGCATTGATAACGAAACTTTCTTCTTTGTATAATTTTTATAATCCAAAGAGTTTTTCCGCGCCGTTACGGCAAGTGCCACTGCAAAATCAAATACATTCTCCGAGGGTCGCAGCAAACTCCATAATCTCTATGCTTGAGAGCCGTCGACTCCCAAATTACCCGTCCCGCAAAATGAATGCCAAGAAATGGAGTCGTCGGGTGCACGTCCCGATCGCCGTGCGAACGAACGGCTTTGTCCTCGGTAAGGAAGCCGTCGGCTGCTGGAGGCGTAGTTCCACGATGGGCTGCGGATGCGCGCGCGTGCAGACACGCGTTAGGAGCGGAGCAGGAGCAGCAGGACGCGGTGAGGCGACAGCGGCTATCCATCATGGAGGTGTCAGGTATCCTCCCCCCTTCCGTCCAGAAACAACTAGCTATGACATTCTTCCGCCCTGCCACTGCTTCCACCCGGCGGGATCGTGCGTGCGTGCGCGCGCGTGTGTGTGTGTGTGCGTGCGCGCGCGCAAGCTTGTCAAGAAGGATCCGAGCGTAAAAGTTGTACCAAGAGAACTGGATTACTTTGCAACTCGGCTGGACTCAAATATTCCGCGTTAAGGACGCGGAGGCAAATGTCGAGATGCGACGCCCTGAGCTTTTGGGGTTGTGCGCTCGTTTCCGATGAAGCGGTGCATTTTTCGATCGCTTTATCGACTCGTGTCTTCGTATTTTGTTGAGAAGTGTAATTGTCGAGTTCACGTTAACAGATGCAGCGATTAGTAGCGAAATTTGTAAAATTTGATACATGCAAGGTTGATGCAATTAATAAATTTGTGGAATTTAATATTTAATTTTAAATCTAATTTGTTTATAGCGCCCGATACGACCAGCAGTACCGAAAGCTTGTATTATATTAATAACGTACTTATACGATTATATATAACGCTTTTGTATTAGAATTATGACAACAAAACATATCGTTTTCTATAGCTACAAAATTACAATTCAAACGCGTTTTTAATCACACTTTCATTCTTTTTTCTTTAAAAATTACTTCTTAACTAAAAAATTCGTTATTGATAAATCTAAAATATCCGTTAACGAAAGCATTGCTGATTTTCGCATCGTCCAAGTTTCCGTTATTCTATACAATCTCAACTACGCTAGCTATTATTGTTATACTTTTATAGTAATAATATTAAATTATGTAATTTGTCACGTATACGTCGTAGAGTAGTGTTGGATTTTGCGTTATAATAAAGTTATGAGAGCCATTGGACAGAAAAAATTAGTAGATATTGGTTAGTATAGTTGGAAGAATATCGGTTGCGAATATGGAAGGTTTCAAGTCCAACTCCCGACCAAATGTAACACATTGAATCGCTATTTTGTTAAGGCAATAATTTTAATTTTTTAGTTTCTAAGTTTATTTCCGAGTATATGAATATAATTTCCGCAATGCTGTAGCGTAACTAGTTGCATTTTTCTCTGAACACCGACACTTGTTTTCACTCTTTGGCACACGGAATGTTTTACATGAAATTATTGATGCATTTAATTCAAATGGACGTGATTAATGCGAGAAAATATTAGAAATAATATAAAGTAAAACTTTCGATAAAAAAAAGCTTCAAGAAGCTTTTTAATTATTTTTGGTTTTTCTAGATTTTGAAATATTTCATTTTATTATCCTACAAAACTGAATAATATGTACTCGAACCTTTTATAATTATGTGTATATACGAATCTTTGATATAACAACTAAACGTAAAGATATCATTGAATGAGACTAAATACATTCGTGTGTTAAAAATTAAATAAGCCTGAATATTTATAAAAGCGTTTGGAAAAACGCAGTAAAACTCATATTCGAAACTCTTATACTGCGATTGTTAGTAATAATTGACATTAAATATGATGAATAGATTTTTAAATAAATATAAATAAATTGTAATTCTTAATAATTTTAATTAAAATACGCTTGATAATATTTCTGATTAATCATTGATTACCACTTAAGTGTGGTACTTTGTTGTACTTTTGGTACTTTTACAAATTACTTTGTGGTACTTAAGTGTGATCGCTGCTGTGTGCTTACTACCACTGAAACATGATAAGTAAAAGTCATATAAATCAATGCTTTTTTTAAGATATATCTATAATTAAATTATATAAAGTAATTTTGATGGACTCGTTAATTTTATTTAAGATTTTGGAACACATATTAGTTATATAGAGTCAAAATTAAACAATAGCTTGATAAATTAAAAATGGTTGAGATCCCTCAGAATCAAGAAATCATTGAGAACCATGGTGACTTACATCTCAAGACTTGTGATCAAAGATGTTAGTAGTTGATAAAAGATTTCACTGAAATACTAATTCATAATTTTTAAGTGTACCGCATAGACGGAAGTCCGCACTAAACGCACCGAAAGAAATGAAATTCAATACGACTCGCTCTATGGATAAATCGATGGATAAATCAATGATACAAGTGGAATCAGCGTTGCATACAGAAAGTATAATAAGAAAAGCGAGGTTGTGCGATAAAAAAGGGCAGAGTCATTCGCGTGTGGAGTACGTGTGCGCGAAAAGTCAAACGCGCGAGAAGCGTCGCGACGACCTGTCAACGACGCTCGTCGTTAACGCACGTCTTCTCGTCGCGTCACGATGCACTTAATTATAACGTTTCGACGACTTGCGCCCGCGTCGGTAAGTAGATGCGCTAACAATAGTCGGGGACAGGAGTATTAATCAGACTCCCGCGGCCGATTCTGGACGATCGTTCGCCCCGATAAACTCGTTCGTCGGTCGCCCGCATCTCTCCGGGCCCTTCTCGTCACCAAATTTCAGACCAAATGCTGCGACGACATGGCGTCCCGGGGACGGTTTTTTTGTCCCCTTTGAGGACACCAAGCGCTCCACCTTCCCGTGTGGATATAGTCATTTAAGGCCCCCTTTGTCGTGCGCTCGCGCACGGCGTCGACAAGGAAAAGCGATCGCCCGGGATATGTTTGGAAAAACGCGTCCGGCAGCTACGGCCTCCGACGCCCCGTGTACGATTCTATTTGTTGGACGATTGTGTAGCGCTGCAGAAATCAAGCCTGACGAAGATCGATCGCAGGACGTTACGGGCGTCAACAACGTGCGCGCCAACGCTGGAATATCTTCTTTTTCCCCGGCTCTTAATCTCTCTCTCTCTCTCTCTCTCTCTCTCTCTCTTTCTCTCTCCTTCAAAAAAGAGGAATAGCACGAAAGAGAGAATAAGAGTTTTCGCGTATAGCTCTCCACGCAGATGCTGCCAGTCCCACTTAAAGTTTCTATTAGGCGAACTGATCCTAGAGATTGGCCCTGGTCAATTCCAATGACCTTCGCCTCCAAGAAGGCGCACACTTCCTTTTATGTTGATTGATCCACGGATAATTCGGAAAATGATCCGAGATATCCCACTTCTGTGTTTGATTAATTGAATTTTCCCGAGCAATGTAATTCTTCCTGAGCTGAAGTAGTAGATAAGATTATTAAGTCCGTAACACTTTTATGTTTCAAATGTTTTTATATTCGGGGATTATATATTTTAATATTATGCTCAAATTTAATTTCATAAGTGTTAGGCTTTTTGTCAATCTTCCTACATAATTGCATACGGCATATTTTATATTTATGTTTTGGAAACATGCTTGCAATATTTTAGCCAATGAAAACTGAGAAAAATTTTAATGCCTATTGTCACGTGTTTAAAATAAAAATATTAATATTCTTTTAAATGTAAATTACAAAATAATAAATATACATGATGTACTTTCACCTCTAAATTATAATTCAATATAAGCAGGCAAATGAAATACTTATTTATCTCTGTTTAAATGTACACGAGTTTATAATTATCTTTAAATAGTTGATCAGTTCAAAATTTTAATGAAAATCACGTATTTAAACAATTTATTCCTTATATAAAAACAAATTTTTGTACTAATTTGTAGACATATTTGAGATCCATAATTGAAATTAGTAATTAGTGCTCAACTTAATAACAAAAAATGTAGATGTTTTTTTCCAATGAGTGATATTTTTACGTGATAAATGTGGAAAAAGAACTTTCCAATATCGTTTATCAAACATTTTCTTACAGAACTGCATGTAACAAATGTATATACTATGTTATATAAAATCATTAATTGATATTTTAAAGGAAATGTATGTACTAATAAAATGCCGAGCATTTTATTAGTTGGTGAATTTAAATAAATTGTATATAAAATAATATATTAAGGTGCAACTTTATAAAAATATGGTTGTATATAAAACATTCGAAAGGTATTATTCCATTTCTATTATAAAATACGCTTTATTGATTAAATAATTCCGAAAGAGTTAATTTTTAATTGCGTACTATTCCGAAAAATGAACACTAAAGCGGAAACAGCAGGAAATATATTTCAATTGATATATAATTTCTAGGATAATAAGATTACTTTATGTCTATTTAAACTTTGCGTATTATTTTAGTAATAACAAAGTATATAGTAAATAGTATATAGTAATATAGTATTTCTAATATATTTTAAAATTTTATAAAAACATTTATCATAAATAAAATCAAGTTAACTGTAACGTATAATATTAAATTTTTTAATTAATTATGTTATATTTAGTTTATAATAATATATTACTGTTAACTTAATCTTGTACAAATTTGATGAATCTTAAGATTTATTCGTCTGAAAGAAAATTACGATATCAAATTTATTTTAATTTTATCAATACCTATGAATGCTAATGATTAAGCTACGACTAAAATTTGTCGTGTACAATGAACAATTTGTAACGTAATCGGGCGAGAAAAATATATATTTCGTCTATTATCGTAGGAAGATAAGTGAATTACCGATTGTTGAAAAGAAAGGACATCTTGTACAAATTAACTACAATAGGTTTCTACTATATCGGCAATAGAGATCGTTCTCTGACTATCGATGTGTCAAAAGTATCTGATCGATCGCTCGAGCCCAGACCTGACGGAGCTTATATAATTTATCCGCAGATGGCAGCGTAAACAGCAGCGAGTGATTTACGTTTGCTCATAGGACAGTACGAAACAGCTGCGGCGAGTCGGGGGTGTTGTCTACTGTCAGATGCTCCGCCTATAAATCAACCATTCCTTCACGGGAAGAAGGGGAATGAAAAGAGAGGCCGACGCCATGTTAACACACGTAAACAAAGCTTTTCGTATCCCTAACTGATAACCGGTCTTCATCAACCTACTGAACTTTTAATTAGGTATAACTTTTAATCTTGTTGAATTTTCTTTTATTTCGAAAAATAGTTTATCGAAATATCAAGAGGGATGAGATTATTGTAAGATTTGACTTTTTTCATTGCCGAATCAGTAAGGAATTTTCTAATTTTATGTGAACGCAATAAGCGTAAAGTATGAAAAATATTACTTGATTTCATTCGAATCAAATTATTATAATGCCGCATATAAATCCATATAGTTTAACTGTCAAAAAATTAATTCTAGTTTCATTTAGTCTCGATGTTATTTGTCATCGCAAAAATCAGAAGGCAGCTAACGTTGAAAGACTTTCGTCTGTTGAGACCCTAAGACTAATTAGTACGAACATTAATCTTTCCAATCGCTATGTCTCTACCCAATTTTCGGATGTGGAATAGAGAAATAGAGACGTTGATTGGATTCTCGAACATTTTAATACCGCACACATTTTTCTTTCAACCGAAAAATGCATCAAGCATAAATAATTTTATGTGAAATACAAAATGATTTACAAGTGGAAATATCCCTTCAACGATTAAAGTGATAACAATTTCATCACGAGTAATATATTGTAATTAATAGTACGTCACGTTTCTAAATTAATATTTTTAAAATATGAAAAAATATTACAAGCACTAATGAACATATATGAAAGAAATAATCTTTCGGTCTGTACATATGCTGTACAAAAAAGTAACCGAAATTTCGTAACTTTAATAAATAATTAGTAAGTTAATGAAATGTATAAAAGAGAAATTTAAAGCGTAGGCGATGCTAATGTTTCCCATTAAAGCTTTAACAGTACATGAATAAGGTATAATATTTTGATAAATTTTCTTTTCTTCAAGAAAAATAAAATTCGGTTCGATCCCCGAAAAATTATTAATAAATTCGAATTAATATCCAATATTGCAAGTATCAAATGAAATAGATATAAATAATTCAATCATCATACATTTGGTATAAGTAACAAGTGTTCTCGGTATCAATTATTCATCTGTTATTAAGACAGTTCCTTGAAGCTCTAAATGGGCCATGGACATTATTAATCGAGTCTGTTTTCGAAAAAGGAAGAGAGAAAAAAGTAAAGGAGTGTCCAAGTACATGCACAATCTCATACTTCGACTAAGCAATAATTGTCTGTTCTGAACGCCCGCTAAAATCATAGCGCAGTTAATCTTACAAATCGCGAGCGCTTGTCTGGCAATATGAATTTTCCATATAACATTTATACCGTTCACGGGGATGATAGATCGGCGAAGGTTGCGACGGGAGTACGTGCCACTTCCATTCCATTACTGCGTCCCGCGCATCCACACACTTCCAATTATATTAAAGCGCGTATTAATTATCCTTATTGTTTTTACGGATAATGATTAATGTAGCGGGAGAAGCGCGAATAGGAGCAAATGGTTAGGTACGATTGGCCTCGGCGCCGCGGAAACCCATTGACCGGCTGTTCCAAGGAGAAAAAGCGTGGGCCGATACGCATACTGGATCTGATGGATTAGCCGAGGGAGAGGGACGTCAGGGATGTCGGTCGATTTGCAGGGGCTTTCGTCTTTTAGGTGGCCACGGACAAATAAGGGAAGTCGAAATAGGTCATTGGGAAGATCATTTAAGGGTGTGCGATGTAACATTAAAAAAGCTACGTCAAGTTGCCTCTATGGATTGTTAATAGAAATTCTCGAATTGCATTTTCATCTAAGACAATTTCACAAGTCGTCCAACTGCGTCAGTGAATAAAATAATTTTTTCCCAATTTTATTTCAATAGTACCTCTATTAACGTTTGTGCTGGGATGAGACTACGCTTTCAAAAGGATGAGTTCCCACCCCAGCTGTATTGCATTTCTGAAATTGGAAAAGCATATAATGAAAAGCTCCCTTTATAAAAGAGGTGTGTTAGTTCTATTTTAGACTAATATATCGACATAATAATCGACTAACTATAATGAAAGAAACTACTGCTATTTATTAAAAGACCAACTCACTCGGCCCTTAAAGCTGATATACAGTTTAACTATTTGCTTGATCCTTTGTACAATTGTAAATTAACAGTTCATTTCCGGATGAAAATATATTTATGCTTCATTTAAATCGCTCTGATTTCTTAATTTAAAACTAATTAACATGAAAAAATATAATTCACCTACGGTCTATTTTAATAATTGTGTTATTTATGTACGTAAATAACGAAGCATACGCATCAAGATTACGCGGAAAGATAATATAACCAACTTTTTAATGGTAATATTAATTATAAGTGAAAGATGCATTAAATTGTTACGATTATAATAGAAAATTTTATTGAGGATCTTTTATTAAAATGCTTATATTTCTTAACGTTTACGTTACCTTACCTTATATTAAATTAAAATTAATCGAATGTATAATTAAATATTTTACAATATAATACTTCATAATAATAATCAATTTAAAAAATATATTTTTTACGTAAGAACTACTAATTTTTAAATATAAAACAATAACAATAATGAACGCCCATTAATTGATAATGGTTAATATAGTGTTTTACTTATCACAATAATGAATAATTATCCGAATCGTCACAACATTCATAGATAAGTGTTGCAAATAATTTTTGCCTTTTTCTTATAGATCACGATAAGTTTCGTAGTAATATACTAAAATGTTTATATTTTATTGTGGATCTTATTCGTTCTTCAATATCGATGCGGATGTTGGTTGTTGAATAATTGGTGAATTGATATTTTTAGAAATAATTTTCATGATAGGATTGCATTTACGAATTTTAATGAATATTAATATTTAATGAAAAGAGACACGATCAGTTTAAGAAATAAAGTTCCCATGCCTTAGTAAAAGTAAAATTAATGCTCGATTTCTACTTGACATGTACGTACTGCGGCGAGTGTCGCCACGTTCAGGTGTTTTTGAATAAGAGATCGTGAATAAATGAAAGGTGTGAGTGAGTGAGAGAGCGAGAGAGAGAGAGAGAGAGAGAGAGAGAGAGAGAGAGAGCGAGAGAGGAAAGTAAAAAAGTAGACAAAATCATTCTTAGGTAGAGGCGCGACTAGTATAGGCATAGTGTAGAGCGAATAGCAGTGGAATAAGCTTCTGTTAAAGGCCAGCGAGGGGCCGTTTATCATCGTCTCCTTCCCTCTTTCATTCTCTCTCACTCGCGCATAGGTCGTTGAGTCGTGTTTGGGTTCACTTTGTTGTCGGGAGCGCGAAGAGTTAAAACCTCAGCATGACTGGTGGCTCTCGGTAGCCGATAGACGTGTCACTTATGCATCCACGAATCAATGGGTCCCGCGCGCTTCACTTTGCGCTCGGTATACGCGCGCGAGCCACGGCATCATTAGTCATTTCGTATACGCGCTCGCTCGCGTTGTTCAAGGGGCTCTGAACTCTTCCCCATGGTCGCCTCCTCCCTCGCCAACGGGATTAGAATGCCGCCGATGCTCCTCTTCCGAACAAACTGTAAGGATGTATGACGGAGTAGAGCTACAAGGTCATCGGCGATCGATGTATCAAAAAGCTAAAAGCGCGGAGGCACGTCGATTGTGTCGCGAGTGACTGCGAGTGGGAGGTCGACGAAAACAAAAATGGAAGAAGCGAGTGGCCCGTCCGACGATAGATTTTAATAATACGCGTTTCAAGGTTATTCAATTAGCTCTGATCGATTTATCTGTAATGTCGCGTCTTTCGAATAGTGGAGATTTATTCCGGGGTTGTCTATTCATAGTTCTCTGTGATTAATTATTATTTCTTTGGTGCTGTTGTATGAATTTCGAATATACCAGCTTCTTATTTTCGAACAAACTTCGAACAAACTTCTACAAATTATGCGAGGATTGTTCCATTAGCAGCCCGAGTGCTTCTGACTTAGCAGAATTTATCTCTGATTATAATCGAAACAAAATGCCAATATTTGTATTGAATCTCATATTATCCAAATGAGTATCAGTTATGTGTAATTTTACAAAATGATTTTACTTCGGTATAAAAAATACTAACGCTATATAATTGTCTTCGGTGTGCATTTTGCCAGAAATGATTACATTTGTATAATCAATGAAAATAAATATCGTCAATCTTCCGTAATGTTCTAAAACAATGTAGGTGACAATTATTTAGTTGATATTTGAAATATCCATTTTTTAATATATACTGACGTATATCCGCATCTTTTAATATAAAAGTAAAAGTTGTTTCATTTATGTACAATTCTCGCATGAAAGTATCTATTATTATAAAATGTCTTTTGCGTATAAAATTCAATTATCTACAACTACAAACCATTCTTGAACCAGTTTTTCTTTATCGTACCATCTCTAAACTGTCCACCCTATCTTTGCAGTTTCGATAAAGTAAAAGTATCGTCGCGTACAATCGTTGGAGAAGCGTCACGTAAACAATATCATCGACTTATCCACGAATACATTACTTTTACACCGTTATATCTTCGATAATTAAGATCGTCGATAATTAAGATCGTCGACACGCGTATCAACTGATTTTCCGTGCAAGAACTAAGGCCGTTACTTTGCGTGTTCACGTGTTACTTTACGTACCACACTACAAGATCTGTGATATTTCTCAATTTATTCTACGAAATGTCACTCGTCTGTCACAATGAATCAACGATTGAGTTTTCTTCGTGTACTTGCGCGTCTTTAACGTCAAGAAATTTTCTTTCGCAATAACTCAAACTTAAAAAAGGAAACCTTGAATTGAATGTATGTTACGGAAAAATTCTATGATGTGTATGAAGAGATATTTTGTTGAAAATAATATTGTTTTCATGTTTTCAAATTCGTGCAATAATTTCTTTCATTGGTCGAAAACCTTTCGAAAAATTAGTTACCATTCTGTTAAAAAGAATATCCTACTTAAATCATTATAACACGAATATTGTTGAAATAAAGTACCTAATACATTATTTTAAAATGGTTATTATAGTTTTCAATTGATGATGCTTAACAGACTATTATAATATTCAAAGATAAGTATATTTAAAAACTTCATTTTAATGTGCGTACAATTTAATATAGGTTTTCTTATCTGTTTTTGTAATGGTCTTTTACAAGGCATATCAAAAGTCTGATACCTACCTTAATAATTTATGATGTCCTACAAAACCCTGCAACTACTTTCTTAACTCGTAAAAATAATTATAGATTTCAATTTTTTAAAATGTTATTTCAATTATTGTGACATCAATAAACAAGGAGAAATAACTTTATCTCCCATTCTTCTTTACATTTTATTTCTTTTTCTTCCGAACAAATAACATTCCGTTATTTCTTTTAAATTTTTGTATACGGGAACAAATAAAAATCGACGCTTATAAAGGTCATTGAACGAATACGTTCCTTTAACTCTAGCTAATCAAAGTTCAGCTGTTATGCTATGTTGCATATGTCGACCACATCGAGACCTCGAGGAGACACTCGGTAAAATCCAGTGATATACGCCATAACAATTAAATATTAACCACTTTGGTTACCTACCCCTTTTCTAGTATCGGACCCACGTCTCTTGCCGAGTAAATGCTTGAGATGATTCTCCCTTGTGGGGCTCTCCACTAGAAACCAGTATATAAATTCTATTTGCGGCGAGTCTCGCTCGCATTCAAGAGAGGATTACATACTGAAATAAGGGTATATACATACGTTTGGCAGACCGAAGTTAACTCGTCGAGCGAAAGCAAGAACGAGAGAGAGAGAG
Organism: Wiebesia pumilae; assembly: GCA_018907045.1. Taxonomy (NCBI): domain Eukaryota; kingdom Metazoa; phylum Arthropoda; class Insecta; order Hymenoptera; family Agaonidae; genus Wiebesia; species Wiebesia pumilae. Next base: position 100,803 of record JACCHZ010000147.1, on the reverse strand, counting down.
AGAGAGAGAGAGAGAGAGAGAGTGAGAGAAGTAGGCTCGCTTCCTCCCATCTATCATGCGAACCATGACAAACCGAGAGCTCAAAAGCAGCCGACGACCGCTGCCGGGACTGCATTTCACTATGTAGCGGTTCGTTCCTTCACTCAGTCATCGCGGTACTCCCCCCGTCTTCCTCTTGCTCGCGCCGCGCGTTCGATCCACCCATCCGACAAGTTTTGCCATCTACATTTGTTAACGTTTAAACGTTAACAATATTTCTCGACAGGACTGCCTCTGGGTTTTACGAGTCGTGGAAGCTGCCGGGAATTGGATTGTTTTCTAGTTCACTTTAATTAAATGCCTCCTATCTCTTCCTCTCCCGAAAGGTGTACAGATTTCCTTTCAGCGATCCCTCATGCGCAGATGAAATATCGAGCTTCCGATGATATTCAAATTATGAAGGCTCGTGCTCGACGCGGAAGCGCATTACTTATTGAAACTGGAGCTTGACCTTTAGCTTCCATTAGGTTCCTAGTTCTTCAAATAGTCATATATTTTTATGGAATTGACTCCGAGTTACGTTTGATAGGAGTTTTTGTTTTCGGTGGTATTCAAAGAAAAAGTCTTATCCTTTTAACGTTTGTAATGATTATCAGTTATTTATTTTTAAGTAATATTATACAAATGTTTGTCCGCTTTTATCGTGAAATTCATGATTGCGTAAGAATGTTGTCGCTAATTAATTTATTTGCTAGTACGCTTAAAAGCCACTGAGTTTTTTAAAATAAGAAATGCGGGTAAGTAGTCGTGCACAGAAACGGAGTACATTAAGTCGTTCTTACTCGATTGAAAGCCCTTGAAAGGGTCTAATTCGTCTGCTTTCACGATCACCGCGCGCAGACAGTGAGAGAAAGAGATTACTTTTTAAACGTATTATCGGTCCCACGGCAACTATATCAGGAGCATTATCATTGTGAAAAGCGTCCACGGAGTTTCTCTCTCTCTCTCTCTCTCTCTCACTCTTTAATAGCCTGACCCGAGATCTCTTTCACTGAATATCGGGTGGAAAGTGAAGTGGCGTGAATGAGTCGTCCCTCGGCGATGGCAAGATTTATGGTCGCCTTTTGCGTCCGCACTCGCACGCTTCGACTCTAACCCTTGACTATCTTTCTTTCTCTTTCTTTCTCGAATAGCTGGACCGCGCGAACGAACGAGGGGTTGGGACCTAGCCCTTACTTATATATTTCTCTCTGTTCGCTCACTCGCGCCGTTTTGGCGACTCCCGTACCCTTCCCTCTCACTCTATCTTTTCTTCGTCTTTACCTCGAATACCGCACACAACCATGCAAACAGGAAGACACAGTTTATAGACGCCCCTTCATTATCGCTCGTGCCGAACGAAAGGACGATTTCCTTCGAGAAAATAAGAGTCTTTCCGCATAGAAACGCCTAATCGATGGAAAATTCTCGGACGAAGGGAGATAGAGAAATACAGAGAAAGAAGCTCGTTATTAGCCTGTGGTCGAGGCAAGGAAAAAAAGTTAATAGCGTCGAAATTAGCCGGCTTCGAAAGAGGAAGAGAGAGAGAGAGAGAGAGAGAGAGAGAGAGAGAGAGAGTGAGAGAGGATTGCAATCGAGGATCGCGTTACGTTCACGAGGGAGAGACACGGGTGCACAGATGCGTCGACCGGGGGCGAATCGCGGTGGTTCTCGAGGACGCGCACGGACCCGCGGCTGCTGAAGGCCAGCACGCACGCAGACGCGCACGGACTCACACGCACGCGGCACGCACTCTCATCCATCATTGTCACCGAACTCTTGAGCGGCCCGACGGACGCTGTATAGATATAACGCCCGTCTTTTTCTCAACATCCCCCCTCTTTTTCTATTTCCCTCCTTTTCTATCGTGAGCTCGCGGGCGCTTCTTCGCTGCTTACTTTGTCTCTCTCCGTTTCTGTGCGTCGGACCTTGCGCGTCAGCGTCAAGGAAGAAGAGTTTCACCTCCGGGACGTCTCGTCTCGTCGTGTTCCCATCCGTCGACCAGATTCCGCGTTTATCGCCAAGAATACGGAAAACCCTTTTGTCTTTCTTCCGCTTCTTTAAGGGTGTGCTCGCGTCTGCTAACGAGTTCCGCTTTTAAGACGTCCACGGGACTCGACACTGCAAGCGATCGTTTTCCATCGTGGAAAGACAGTGGAAAGTAAATACGTTTCAATTATACCAACGGGACTTTACTTTCGCTCGAATAAAAATGAATTTTACTTATCACTCCTCGTTGATAATTAAAAATCAATATGCTTAAGCATGCTATCGAATGAAATGTTATTTTTACTTCTGTTTTTCGAAGCGTGGCAAGTACGTACATATACATGTGCATGTACGTGCTTACATGCACGTATACGTATATATACATACACATGCGCACGAGTGTGAGCTCTTTTTGAAGTTAGTCAAAAGATTAATCCGAATACATTTTTCGAATTATCAGTTCATTAGTAAATTGCAAATTTTATTGATAGCATTTGAGCATATTTCATTGATAAGTTTGTCAAATATATATTCAAAGATTTAAAATGAGTACAGACTGATGGTATTATATTTACGAAAAAATCAGGAATAAATTTTCATTTTTTACTGCATTTAATTGATTCATTATTCACCTTCATAAAGGTAGTAGTTAAAATTCAGTACAACATAATAAAGACTATATAATTTTATATATAGTTAAAGATCGCAGCTGTTCCAAATGTCTGGAACCAAATGTTTGTGCAAAAATTGTTATCGTCGAGTTTCATTTTTAGCGGACAAAGTGCGAATGTGAAATACAATTTTGTTTAATTTTCGTTTTATATATTTCGCTATGATCTGTATTTGATAAGTGTACTAATGATTGAACGTATACGCATATAATAACCTTGTACGTCGTCTGTTGCAGTTTCGTCCACAACGTTCACGTATTATCCATAATAAACAATTTCAGTTGATGTATATGCACGTCCTATTTTTCAAGTATTTACAAGAGTTTCTTGAAACGCTTCCTCGAAGAAGAAACATTTATATATATACGCTTATGTTTCTACGTTAATGTGTGGATACATGTATGTGGAGATTTGTGAGTGAGTGATTCATAATTATTTATAAACAACAATAGCTAGGCGACGTAGATAATATACAAAAAAGACGGTTCGAGATGGGCTTTTAAAACTACGTTTTTTTTATTTCGGTACTAGACTTACAACGCTTTTGACGATCGTATTTGACTGATCTCTAACGCATTAACGAGTTTTGAAATCAGCAAGTTTAGCAAGCAAAATAAAATTTTTTCGATATAATAATAAAGTCGTCACAATTTAACGGATTTACAGTTCTGTAATATTGGCATATCCATGAGTAATATGTGATGAATTTATCTGTGGTTAAATCGGGAGGAATTATTGTTCGAGAATTAAAAACAAATTTAATAAACAATAATACAAACGTAAATAAATTTTCGAAGTCTATTGCAACAACTATACAATTTTTTATACATCAGGCACTAGAATATTGCCATTATTATCCCGTAAAGTAATAATATTCTTAATTGGGATTTATCTTTCTAAGCACGAATATCTACATTTACGATCGTCACACTTGAAATTATATAATTCTCTCTGATCGAAGTATGTATATATATATGTATATGTATATATAAATCATTTTCTTCTATAATACATACATCTGCAATATTCTATTTAAAGTCTTAATCTGTTACGTACCGCGTGTTTTCTTTCGGTTGCTTGGATATCCATGAGAGAAAATGTGAAATACGAACGACAGCTTCTTCGCTGCCTCGGTGTAAGCAATTACGATTGAATATTCCTTACACGCAAGAATTCGATATTGTCTCCAGTTATCGATAATTTGTATAACCATTCCCGTACTACGCTTTTGCGGACGTTTATAAGTACTGGGCTTTAACGAATTTCACGCGACACGAAGGGAAACATCCTCGGGACGTAGACACGCGCATTTTTTATTCATAACCGGTAAAACATCGGGTGCTAATCTCGTTGCACCAACGCGCATTTCGCAATTATCACTTCAGTTGGTGCTACTTCGTAAGCTTCAAATATCATGAACTTCAGAGCGACGCGCGCTCTTTTAGTTCGCGCTTCATAAACAAAAGCAAATTCGCTTCGTATATTGCTTCAACGTGCTACTCTGTACTCTCGCGTGACCCGGAGAAAAGGAAGAGAGTCGCCTCACCCGGCGTCGCTTTAAAAACAAAAAACAAAAAACAAAGAAAAAGAAAAAGAAAAAGAAAAAAGAAAAAGAAAAAAAGAACAAAGTGAAAGAAAAAGCAAAGAAAAGGAAGGAAAGCGTCGGAGCTCCTCTCGGTCTTCTTCTCCGACAGTGATTCTCTTTGTTACGTTTGGCCAGAGGCCAGGGCCGCGCGAAAATTCGTCGACTGATCCTCGTCCGATCGGGGGTCTCTCGACATTTCGGACTCCCGACGGGAGTTCGCGATCGACGCGGACGATCAGTAGAGCTCGTTGAGGAGGTACTGCTCGTCGCTCCAGTCGAGCTGCTGCTGGCAGCCGCTAGCCGAGGTGGACGACGCTGCGACGACGACGTCGTGCTCGTGAGCTCAGCTCAGCTGGTAGTATTCGGGCGCGAAGTCGTTGGCCAGGTTGCTCAGAAAGTTGAAGTCGGAGGAGCTGTTGCTGTTTTCGGCCTGGGGCTGGGGTTGAGCGCCGCCGTCCGTCCCGTAGTAGCCGGCGAATCCTCCGTAGGCATCGTGTTGTCCGGGGGCGCCGGAGTCCGCCTGTCCTGAGGTGGTACCACTTCCCGGGGGTGTGATGACCGCGGCCGTAGCCGCGGCTATTGCTGTGGCGGTTGTCGCGATCCCGGGGGCAGCGGGGAACGGGTCGGGCGACGAGACGTAGCTGGCCGGGATGCTCGAGGCTTCGCCGCCTTGGTGCACGTGCACACCCTGGGGTTGGGGCTGCTGCTCGTAATAGGCAGTGGTTGGCTGGCACTTGGTGCCGCCGTCCGCGTTGTTCGGACGGTGGTAGTCGAGACTGGAGGTGGGATGCAGCGAGGCGCCCTGATTACTCGCGAACGCTTCTGTCGCGTGGTGGTGGTGGTGGTTGTGCTGCTGCTGCTGCTGATGCTGCTGTTGCTGATGCTGGTGATGATGGTGCACGTCGGCGTAATAATGCTGATTGGATTGCGGAGGCACGGCCGCGTGGGTGTGATGTCGAGGCATGGACGAGACGTCGGCGCCGTTACCCGATGCGTGGTAGGAGGCGACCGACGAATAGCCGTAATTGTTTCCCGACATGTAGGTTTCGGAGCCGTTGTGCTCAGGAGCTGGTGGATATGCCTGTGCACCTGCACCGTATGCTGCGTTGTTGGTGTTGGGTATACCTCTGCGGACAAAAACCAATTTGTTTTGTTCTTGTAGGCGTCTTTTAAAGTTGTAGCAAATAAATGATAAGCAGATATTTTTAATAGGAACTTTGACAGGCAAATGATGTCTACGCTACACCGACTTGGTTCACCGTAAAGAGAATAGAGGAAATTGATTATGGTACTCTAATGAGATTAGACAAATCATGGATTCTATATTATCTAATCCCAACGTACATTTATTTTGATACTTCTACTATTCGTTGTTCCATATATAGTAATCGTACCTTTGCTGGTAAAATACTTTAGTTCTAAACTCGTACTGTAAATTACGATAGATTTTTTGTAAGAATTAAATCTAAAAATTATTCAAGATTAAAATCCATTTTTAAGATGTTAATTACATTTTTTTTTATTAAAATTATTCAAGGAGATCGAGCATTATATATAGGCAGCTCAAGTTTGAACGAAACATAAAAATATATAATCATAAAATATGATTGATGCACGGTACAAAAGTTATCCAGCAAAGAAAATTATAATGCATAGAGCACCAAGATTGAAAAAATGACGTTATGGCATTTAGGATTTATGTAGGTGCGTCGGATACTCGGTAAAATACTTTGACCCACAAATGCATTAATGAATCGAGCCAATGCTCGATTGGAAGGGCAGAGTTATACATCACGGCGATACCCGCCACGGGAAACTCAATCAAAAAGACCGTTACTTACCGTGCGTGATAAGACGCGTGATACGTTCCCGCTTGCGCGTACCCGTTATAATCGCCGGTACTGGCGTATTGATTGTGTTGCTGATGAAACTGCTGGATCGAGTGATGATTGTACGTGGATCTTGCGGCGCTTGCCCTCGCGTGATGATTGACGCGATTGACCGTCTGGCTCTGGCGCGCGTACTGCGGATGCATCTCACCGGGATACGAGATCCTCTGTTGATGGTAGGTGGCCTCCCTCGAGCAGTAGGCGGTCTGCTGATTGGCGATCGGGCCCGTTTGCCTGGTCGCTGTCGGAATGCCGTTCCTGTAATCGACGCCTGACGAGGCCTGGTGATAGACGCCTTGCTGGAAGTGGGCCTGGGATGTGGTAGGCATGCCGCGGTTGTGCGGCGAGATCGCAGCCGTCGGATTACTGGGCGTATGCAGTAGGCTAGGTTGCGCGTTGCCGACGGCGCCGCTCGAGGACGGTGAGCTTCGGGGACGCTGCATGTAGGCGTGGGCGACCTGCTGGACATTGAGGGGACTGCCCTGCAGTTGGACAGAGGCCGGGGTGCTTGGCGTCGAGGACGGCGTCAGGCTTCGCGTCGAGGAACCTGGCTGAGCCGATAGACTCGGGGTGCCCACGGTGGAGTCCGGCAGGGCTAAGAGGACACCGTTGCTGGTCACCGAGCACATGTCCTTCGCGCTCGTCGACGGCGACTTCTTGCTTATGCTGATCTGTGATTGTTGTTGGGGCTGCTGCTTTGTGGAATTCGGGCTCTTGTGCTCGGCCTCGACCTTGACCCTGACGTCGGGCTTCTTTGATGAGAGGCTGGGCGAGATGACATCGCTACCTTCATGGGACCGCGAATCCTCGTCGACTATCATCTTGTCGAACGTGCTTGAGACGCTGTTGGTGCTGCCAACGCTACTCGCTCCATTACTATTGGCATTGAAACCCGAACTGTTGTTGTTATTGTGGTTATTGTTGTTGTTATTGTTATTATTATTGTTATTTGTTGCATTGGGCGTGTTGTTATTGCTGTTGCTACCACCGCGGACAGCGGTAAGCTCGGTCACGTCGCCGGATAACGTGCTGCCGACGTCGCCGACTCCGGAAATATCACAGTTGTGGCAGCTCTTCTTCTCGTCCTCGTCCATTCCGAGGAGTTTATCACTTTTCGATTTCTCCAGGCCGTCGGACGACGTACCGTCCTTGTCGTCGCCGTCTTCTTTGCTCAGTGTTTGCCGCTTGTGTTTCATTCGTCGATTTTGAAACCAAACCTTTACCTGAGAATCGTTATTACGTTTGAATGTGATCCGATATTACATCCTTATATTACCTAATTAATTATCAAACAGCGCATTACCATATTTTATTATTCTTTTCCTTTTGAAAAATATTTTTATTTATTATTAAAAAAGTAAATAATTTTAAATGTATCTGTAACTACCATTATTAAAATATTTATAAAATTAAAATATTAAAATATTTCTAATAATTTTCTTTTGTAACATAATGTGTAGGTTAAAATGAGCAATGATTCGTAAGAAGTTAATTCAATGTTAAAAAAATGAAATTACCGATATAATATTTTTAATTTAACGTTGAAACATATGTGATTTTTAAAAAAATATTGTAACCATAACATTATTATCACCGTTCTTTTATTAAAGAAATAACTTATGAGAACTCACTTCTTATTTAGGAGCAATAAATGGATGATTGCGCTACTCAAAACTTTGTCATAATTGTCAAAACTTTAACATAATCTTAATTGTACGTCTAATAAAAATTTATATTATTACTATTACGTATCGCACCATATCATTTAAAAAAATTAAACGATTAAAATTAAGTTTCATATCCCTTTTAATGTAGATAAAAAATCCTTCACCAATACATCAGGAGCTTTCTTAATATGTTAAATGTAAAGACATTCGTTATTATCCTCACCTGCCTTTCGGTAAGATCGAGCGATGCCGCTATTTCTATTCTTCTAGGTCGGCATAGATACTTATTGAAGTGAAACTCCTTCTCGAGTTCCAATAATTGGGTGTTTGTGTAAGCTGTTCTTAATCTCCTTGGCAGGCCATTCTCTGTAAAGTACAATTTCAAGATTAGTTTCTACATTTTTCTTTCATGCATACGTGGCATTTATTTTTTTTCGGTGCTTTCGCCTGACAATGTCTGGTACGACATGATTAACGATTGGTCATACACAAGAAAAACGAACCACAGACCCAATGAAAAACGTGATATTGTATTAAAGAATAATTAAGGCAAATTCTTTTTCGCTCGTTTTCTACTCTCAGATTATCCCGATGAAATATCACGCATCACCCAGTATATTGTAAATTTCATTTTAAAAATGTGCAGTTGGTCCCTTTCTTTGTCGAGGTAAGGACGTAATATTTTAATCAATATTTATCAAATTCGGTATATTTCTTTTGGTTAAATAAACAATTAACTCTTAGTCTAAACTGTTTTCGATTCAAGTAAAATCGCACATTAGTTTGAAAATATAAATAAATGATCAAATAAGTAAATTAGTATATCCGTATAATTTTCTTTATCATTTTTTTCGATTTTTTTCGACTTAAGGACCTTTTGTACTCGATTTTGTACTAGCAATTCTTCCTAATGCTTGTATAATCTAAAGGAGGAGACATTCTGCGGATACTTGACTCCTTGTTGAATGGTAAGTTCCGCAGTATCCCGCTGTATCTTGTGTCGATGGGAACGACGCCTAATTGTCATCGGTAAGAAACTTGACAACGCGATAACAAGAGTAGCTCAGGAGCAGCCAAGTTCTCCAGTTTATCTCCAGGGATTCTGGAGCGCCTCAATGAAGAATGCACTTTTAACTTCTAATATTGAAAGACGATAGTAATTAATTTCACGAATGACAATCAATCATCCGAGGGAAATAAACTTTTACATTCACAAATAAATGTTTTAAAGCTTGCCAATCGAAATAGATCATAAGGCGCGTAACTATTAGTTATATTTGTAAGTATCGATATAACCTGTATATATACATCGCTGAGAATTAATGCTGATAATTGCAGGTAAACAATGCTTCCTAATAAATTCAAGGAATCGTCGTGTAACAATAATTTAAAATTTTAAAATACGTGTATTTATTATTCACTATGCTTGAATGACGTGAATAAAAAATAAATGCTTGGTAATAGTTGATTTAATCAAAGAGTTTTACGTTTACCGAATAATGCAAGGGAATGCTTGGGAAACTTGCATGATTTTAAATATAATCGCATTTTTAACCCCAAGCATCATTATTCTTATTTGAAAATACTTGGCGATTTTTATATTTGCCCCCTCATTCACTCGCACAGTGTCTTTATAATATATAAGTGGCTTACGCCAGTAAAATATTTATCGTTTGCTTATGCATTCTTCGACTAAATCAGCAGGGTTATCCCCAAAGTCTTTTCACTTTATGAAAAATAAATTCAGTTTTCACAATATTGTAACTGTCCCCATCGCGATGTAAGGTTCCCCCGCCTTTCTCCTCGTTTTCGGGTCGCCATACAGAGACACGGACGCACACATTACAGGGTAGGCGATAAGCTGATGTAAGGACTTACGGCGCGGGTGTCGTCGCATTTTGGGGTGGGCGAAGAATAAGTACGAAAGGAAAATGTCGGAGGGTGGATCTGAAAAAAGGCCGGGGATGCGCCGAGGCCAGGCCGTAGGCAAGTAACGCGGAGATAGAGTATCGCATGACTGACACGGGCCTCATCAACGTTTCGTCGCTCGCGATTGGCTGGACGCAAAGAGCTGTCAATCAAACTCAGCCTCCACGCCTATCGCGCGTACGCACTCCACCTCGTACCCCGGATGTGCCGCTGCCACGCTCACCCATAAGGCTGACAGTCTTTTTTCCTTTTGCTGGAAGCGCATCTTTCCACTTTCTGGACAACGATTCATTCCACGAGGCCGGATTACGTATTTGGCTAGCCTGAATTTTTACTACGAGCTGCTACTTGTACTTTCTGTGTTTCATGATTTTCTAAAACATTATATCATTTGTGTAACATAACTTTTTTATACCTGAAAACTGCTTGTTACCTTTAATATTATTTGCAAAATCTTTACAAGACAACAGTGCATTACCTTCTTATTTATGTTATATAGATCATATACTTTCGTTCTGTAAATTTCAAAATACTGACAATTTACATTAAGCAAGAATTAACAGTATTAAATATCTATTTACTTAAGCCAAGAGCGTATTTACTTACTTTACGTGAATATTATTTTAATTCTGCTGTATTATCTTATGCATCATGGATAAATATTATCTCAGTTAAAATAAATATTCAGCAAGCGCTATCAAATGTAAACTAAATTCTGCCAAATGACCCCTTTTCTTTTTAAGAATAGTTTCCCATTGCTATAAAAGAACAGTTGTTCTACAAATAAGCATGGGCCCTTAAAAAAAAACTACTTGCTCTAGAAATTAGTTTCCGCGTGTACAAGCTTGTTTTCTTTGCTTCGAAACGTTCCTCAATTCTAATGATCATTAATTTCGTAAGGCTTACGGAATTGCTTAATCCAAGCAACCATTATATTTATAACCATTGGCTTCTCTCTCTCCTTCTCGCTCGCAAGCGCCTCCGCAGCTCCCCCTTAGCACAGCGATCTTTTACTTCCTCGACCGAATAACAACGGCATTTCACGCAGACGTAACCCCTTGGCGCACGCGTATAAATTAAGCGCTCGACTTGTACGCTGGACAAATGCGAAAAGTAAGCTAAAGCGAGCTCTCAGTGTGCGCTCTGTTCGCGCTAAATCGTCACGCGTCTACTCCGTTTCTGGAACGCGAGCCGACGAAAATATCGGCCCGCGCGCGACTCGGTGCGCCTGGTGGTGAGCGGTGGGCCGCGCGATGACGGATCGTCGGACACATTCACGGAACGAAGACTGACGGCGACGTCTGCGCGGAATAGAGGCGCGAGGGCGTAAAGATAGCCCTGGCCTCTTCTCGCGCGTCGTCCTGTCCCGTCGCGTCTTGTTGCTGCTCACTCGATGCGCTCGGCGACGCTCGGCGACGCTCTGCGCGAAAAACTGGGACTGCCGAGAGGATGAGATAACGCTCGGCCCCGATTCCGGTACTCGATGCTTCGAGTTGTCCGTCGAACTGTTCGTACTTGCGCGACATTATAAGTAGAGGACTCGTCGCGTTAGGAACGCTGGACAGCTTTGTATAAATAGTATTTCATTTTCGGGATGTAGGGGTGGAGGGAATCTCCGTTGCGGTATGCAATTGCATGGAGAATACGACGCTTCTTTTGAAAAGGGGAATTCACTCTAGTACATTTTTTAACAAACTGCTAAAATTTTACTGATATTCAACTCGTAATTAAGAATAAAATGCCAAAATTTCGTTACAGTACGACTAATGCCAGCGTTTAAAATCCCTTCAATCTTTCGTTTAATTCTTAAGTCAATTCAAGGGGAATTGACTTTTGTACATTTGTACAAATTGCTAAAATTTTACTGATATTCAACTCGTAATTAAGAATAAAATGCCAAAATTGTGTTACAATACGACTAATGCCAGCGTTTAAAATCCCTTCAATCTTTCGTTTAATTTGAAATAGCTTGGATGTCATCTTTCTGATTAATGGTAAGAGAATATTTTCCAACGGATTCACTTTTGATGCCTCGCGAACTATTCGTTAATGTTTTAACGTTGCAGTGCTTGCGGTGCTCTCTTAGTTTAAAAAGAAACGAAACGAAGCAAATAGATATAAGGGAGAAGCCTTCGCAGAAATTGATAGTAAAGACTCGCCGGAAATAAGAAGAAATATTTTCGAATTTCAATGACGCATCGGTCTCGCGGTAAGCAAAGTCACGGGTAAAAAAGCTCGCAGCACAAAGAGGACACCAACGCGAATAACATTTTGGCGTTTCACTCAAGCAGTGCGCGCTCCTCAGGGCGCGTCAGACAGGAGATTTTAAAAAGGGTATTTCAAAGTTCTCTCGAAATTACACAAAAAGCAAGCAGCTGTCACGTGGCCCTCACTCGTAGACATTCATCTTTTTTATCAAAAAGACAAGAGACGCAGAAAGACGAGGAGAACAAGCGAAAGCCATAATTACGCGGACCAAGACACTGGCGCCGTCAAACCCTTATGAGCGCGGGCAGGGATCCCTCGTGCTCGCACTACATATTAAACTTTTTTCTCCATACTATAGCGGCAGGCTTCACTGAAAATAAATTTTGCCGTCTCGCCTCGCTTGGCCTCTCGTTATTTTTAGCTAAAGAAGAAACGCTCTTCTCGGTGTAGTTCCTTGGCGCGAGTGCGTCGCTGCTCCGCAAGCAATGGAAACAGAGGGGAAAGAAGGGTGAGAGAGAGAGAGAGAGAGAGAGAGAGATAGGTGATAGACAGAGAGGTAACAATACGCGCCCGAGACTCGACGATGCGACGAGGGCGACGCGCTGATTACCTCGGGATTCTCGGCTCTGCCGAGCTTCAATCATCGACAGGAGGCTGAGGTGGTGTTATTCCGTCGGCCGTCGCATGCGGACACCCGATGCGTTATAGCCGCTGTTACGCGATATTTACTCCGCGCGTACCGATGTTTTTCTTTCTCTCCGTGAGTGACGCGCTTTCCCAAGTTTCGCATATTCACTTTTTAGTTCGTTCGAGCGAGGAGATGGTCAGTGACTTTAATTTCTTTTGTGTTATGCAAAATCATGGAGATTTAATCGATATTTGGCTTCCGAATTATCCAAAGTTGAAGGACAAGTATGACTTTATTTATGAGTTCGTTTTCGCAATAGTCTCGAGCTGCATTATTATTTGAGAGGAATCATCGTTTTAGAATAAAAACTAAAAAATGTTGATTAAATATCTATATCAAATTTGTATTAATGATTTAATTATTTCAGATTCATCAAACTCGGTTATTAAGTATTAAAATGCTTTCTTATGAAAAGATTCCAGATGATCGTTAGTTAATAAATCAATTTCTTTCAAAAATTTAAAATATGTAATAGGTATACTCTAAACAAAAGGATACTTGAAAATAATAGACGATCGGAGTTATTTCAATGTCTGTAATTACAATGTCTATAATTATAGTTTATTCTTATAATTTGTGACTACGAAATAACTGTTCTACAGTGAAAATACGACATAATATAGAAAAATACAGGATATAAGACAAATATAGGTTTTCTGTTTTATTTGTTTTAATTTAATTTTAATAAATTACTTTTAGTTTTCGTAGATTAAAATTCATCTTCCATTGCAATAATTTTAAATAATATCGTAAAATGTGAAGTGATAAAATTATTTGCAACACTATTTTTAAAAATTATAAATATTTCAACAAAATATAACAATGAATACTAGTTTAACAAAGGCAATACGTTGTGAGACGTGTAATTATGTTTCACTTAATAGAAATAAGTAGTATTGTCTACTAAAAAGTTTACAGATACACTCACTTTTCTTAAGCACTTTTTCTGAACAATTAATAACAAAATTAATATCTGAAAAACGTGTATGCAATAAGTATTTATTGTTACAGCTTGTGAAAAAACATTGTCATTAAATTGAATCATAAGAATAGCCGTCTTTAAAAAATAAGTAATATTTTATATGATTTATAGTTTATTTTTACCTTTTTTTTGCCATGATACTTTATAAAAAATGAAATAACAAAGTATTTATAACATCTAGTAATTAATATTATAAAATCTAATAATGCATTAAAAATTCTTGTTCATTTTTGTAAAGAAATTTGTGCATTGTTGTGTTATACAAATTACGTTTCATAAAATTCTGGTTCAGAAGATTTTAGTTGCGTTAAAATGAATGATTTAGTAATTAAAATATAACGTAATCGCTATTCTGAAATTTAAGAGTTGACTTTAATTTCTGACAATATTATGAGTTCTTCATCACAGATATAAGATGTAATAAATTCTACTTTTTCGCGATGAAAGTAATACCTTCATTTTTTAAACATGTAGTCAAATTTAGATCGTTTACAGATATGAAAATACACGAAAATCAGAGTAAAAAAAGGAATTTACGAATAAGTACTTTTTAGATAAAATCATTAAAATCTGCAGTCAAAATAAATTTATTTGTTTCACCAGATATAACGTTTGTAGTTGTATCATTTACAAAAATTATACTGTATTTGTTAACATTACCAGTTTGCACCAAGTGTGGTAAGAGATTTAAACAATATGTTAGCTAATTGTGGAATATTTTGTGATTTATATTAAATTTTACATTGTATGTTACGATTTCCTATAATTAATTAATATAAATTTAATGTAGAATCATGTCCACAATATTAGAATCACAATATTAGAACTATATGTAGAATTTTTTATATTAGTTTTAATTTATATTAATAACCATATTATCTTTTGTCTTTTTATACGCAAAATTAAAATACTTCAAAATTTAATAAAAAGTAATTTTTTAAAATTTTCAGACACTTCATATGCTTACATATGCAAAAATTTTTGAATTAGTACACAATAAATTACATGTATAATATTTTTACTATAATGGACAAACATAAATTTTAATAAATTTAAATTCGTATTACCTGCGAACATTGATGTGTGAAATCGAAATCATTACTAATTAATATTTATATTAGAAAATATTGAAAAATTGTAAATCCATTAATACTTAATTTTTGTATTTATAAAATGTGTCAAAATTAATAAATGTTAAATAATCGCTAGAACTTTACTTTTATCGCATAAATTAATTGATTACATAAAACAATAAGCATGTAAACATCAAGTACATACTTTTAAATTTTAATAATTTTCATAATTTTAATAATTTAGACATCCAAATATTAAATATTTATTAATACTGTATTTTGAATTATGTAGTATTTTAAATATTTCAGCTGATATAATTGTTGCAAATTTTTCACAATGTGACAATGTTTAAAAAATACCAATTCAGAATCTTTCTCGGAGAATATTTATGTGCAGAAAAATAAGAATATTAACCTAAAATAAATTAAGACTGTCGACTCTCTACAAACCTCTAATTATGATGGCCAAATGAAAAAGAAAAATGCAAGGAAACGACAGGTTTTCATGTGCTATAGGCAGAAGACCGAAAGACAAATGCCTGCGAGCTGGGGCAGCGGTATAACTTTGCGCGAGCACAAAGTGACCGCCCTGTGGTTCCTTTGCACCATTTCTCTCTCTTTCTTACTTACTCACGCTCAAGTCCACATAGACAGGTGGGAAGAGTCGCGAGGCGACGGTTTCCGTCGTTCGCGTAATTTGTCTTTTGTTTCCCCGCGGCGAAGATTCAACGTGGAGAACAAAAGGCGGAAGGTGCTGTACGTCAAAGTGCCTCTTCTAGAGCATCGATAATCTGGCTTCGGGACTCGGGGGCTGGATAGACGATCGCTTGAAAAATGAGTGACAAGAATAGTTCCAAAACAAATGATGGAACATGCACCGAGGCCAGGAGATGCTGGAAAAAGTCGGTGCCTGAGCTGTCGGAGGATGAGGAGAGATGATGATACTCCGCCACGAGTCTCCATGATTTTTACGTTTTGTTCGCATTGTGCACGAGTCCTTCCACTTTAGCGAGATCACGTAAATTGAGCATTTAAACAGCAATTAAGTGCGACGGTTTTGATTTATTTATCTTGATTGCGCTCGAGTGCGTGCGGGGACATCCGATGGATTTTAATTTTTTCTTGTCCGGATGAATGACTCTCGACCGGGAGCTTTTTAGTTTTGACGGAATGACAGTCGAATGATTTGCGTCTATTGGCACACGCGCGCAGATGAATTATTTCGATTTGGTTTACTTATTCTTTGTAATTTAAATGGAAAAGCGTTGAATCGAGTTCACATGCTTATTTTCGAAATTTGCGGTTTGACATCGTTAAGACATTATTTTCATAAAGAAAAATTTCATGTAATTGCATATTAAATTGTTTGAAATTTTATAATTGGTTTAACTGAATATTTTATCTTTTATTTTTGCAACTTCTTCTTTTTTAATCAACTACATTTTTTATTTAGATGTATTTATTTTGTCAGTTGAATATGTGTAACGTACTTTATTTCAATTATAATTCTGCAAGGACTTATAATCAATTTAATTATCATGACTCATATTAATTTTCTTATTCGTTAATAGTGACTGCAGTCTAAAATACAATAAACCAGCAGAAAATTTTTAATAACAATGTCTCCCTAACATAGCGTCTAATGAATACATTTTGAGCATTATTAAATATTGATATATACAGCCAATGTTTCTTAAACAATAAATTCAAAGGCTATTTTAACCGAATCAATTTAATCCAACTTAAAAATCAAGTTTATTTATTTCGTCTCGTGTAAAATTAATCTATAAAATGCCTAGTTCTGGAATAAATACGTTCCTTTTCAAGAATAAAACAATCTTCTTTCATTGTTTACCTGCGAAGTTGCTAGAAGTTTTTACTCATTGTCGTCTAATACAAACTCGCTAATTCAATATTAGCAGGTTTTTATTGTTTGAGGTAAAACATTTAAAATATAACAGTATTTACGCGTTCAGAAGTCGCGTACACGCATAAATTGCTTCTGGTCTATTTGATAAAGGGCGTTCAGGATGGAAACGTTAAAAAGACTCCTTTTAACCAACAATGTCAAGAAGATACTTTGCTATTCAGGATAATTAGCGGTTGATGGCCTCCGTCTTAGGGAAAGACAAACGCGACGACTCCGCAAGTGAAAAGAGGGACTTGGCGAGCGAGGCTTTGAGTTCGAAAACTACCTTATTACGAATTTATGTCGCGGGGTGCGAACAAAACCGCGGGGTTTGTATTGTAGGCTGGGCTCACGAGTTCCATACCCATTACTTCGAAGCGAACGAGCGACTCGAGCTCGTAATCAATTAACGCTACCGCAGGAACGAGTGGGAGATGGCCGCGGAGACAAGAGAACACAATTCCCGCGCCATGTTTGTGCGTGTATTAAGGGATAAATTGAACAAGCGATGAAAGATATACGGGGCCTAGGCAAAACAGAATGTCGACTGGCTTGTTTACAAAGTTGCTCAGTAGATGCATTGCTTACCCTTTTCATGTAGTAAAAAGAGGATTAAATTTGACGGGCAATAAGAAAAATGACGTCTATTTATTTATGCTAAGTAAATTTTTATTTAAAATTTAAATCTATATGAATTATTTCACATTTATTACGTAATTTATTACACGGAAGATATAAGTAGACGTAAAGATTTTAATATATAATAATGGTTTGATTGATATGCAGTACGAGCTAAAGATTTCGAGTTACTTTTTATAGTAAAATGGAAAGCTAGCTTATGTATATGTACACTATTAAGAAATATTTATAAACTATAAAAGAACATTCATAATTTAAAAAGTCTCACTACTCAATAAGTTAATTCGTAGAACTGCGTAGAATATAATTCGTATTTTTACAATATATACTTATTTGCATATTAGACTAATTCTAAAGCCAAAATTCTTACTTAATGACTAAATTCGGTAGCATATCTTATGAAAATTTATTTAAATCAACGTGATATGTTAAAAAATTAATGGACTTTGAGTTTTTAAAAGAACAATAATTTTCCAAATAAAATATTGGTTTGCTTTTAGTTGATTCTTCGAAAATATAATTAAGCAACAACAATGAAAGGCTTATGAAACTTTATTTTGTAACCGATGTGCTTCTTTGTTCAGATTAATTAAGTAAAATAATTGCGGTCTGCAATGTCCATTTGTATTCAAGATCACGTGGCATAAATATTTATAAATTGCATGAAATTACAGCGTCAAATATTTTTTGTTAAAGCAATGTAGAGTAGACAAACTCAATAAGACTCTTGGCATCAAAAGTCAAGGCATCAAGAGAGTGAAAGTTAAAAGAAAAAGAAAAGAGAATCCTCGCTATTATTTACTTATCGTTATTTTTCATACGTCTAATTGTGAAAAGCAATATATGTCTCCTCCAGCACCAAACGAGCATTAGCATAGTACTTAAAAATGTACCCCATTCCCTCTTTCTCGCTCTTTTTCTCTTTGACTTAACGTGCATCATAATAAAAGCATTGAGCACCTTTCTCATAAGCAGACAAAGGCAAGAGATAGCCTTCGTTGAGACAGAAAAAGGACGAGCACGGTTAAGAAGCACTAAGCGAAAGAGCTTGTTTGAAGAAAAAAACAATATTAAAAAATAGAATATTGAAAAATATCGACACCGATAACGCAACTCTTAATCGTGTGCTCTTCAAGGCTCCTCTCCAGGATAAAAAAAAAGAAATGAGGCAAAGCTAGAGGAGGAGGAGGAGGCGCGAAAGAGAAAAAGAGAGAACAGGCTTATGCCGCGACGGCCATATTGCTGACACGCGATATAAATGCGGTCGTGCGCGGTAACCTGTGATTATGGTTTCTCCGTCTAAAAAATTGGATATGGGGTTCCCCGTGTAATGCAGTGGGGTAGAGAAAGAGAGAATTTTCGTGTGTATATGTGTTTCGAAGGCGTGTCAAAGTATAACCTGTAATCATTGGGGTGGGACGAGAGTGAATGAGAGAGTGTAGGAGAGGGCAAACGATTCGAGCTTTCTTGGTGGTTCTCAAGTTCAGGTGAACTATAACGTGATAAATTCACATGTTTTTCAACATGAACGCAAGAAAAAGTACAACGAAGAATTTATAACATCGCGATAAGGCGATCGATTCTGGCTGTTATTCTTCGGTATCTTTTTCTTTTTTTCTCATTGTTGAAAAGTTGGAAGGTCGAGAGCATTTTAAGTAGGTGTGTCAAAGGACGTACGATTCTTCCTATAGTAAAAGGTGGGTACAGACATGAAACAACATAATAATTTTATGGTACTTGATATTCGTTATATATTTGAAATAAAAGATCAATTATTATTGTATACCACCATCCGAAAAAAATCAAAAATTTATTTATCATGTCAAAAAAAGTAAGTGCTTTAAGCTCAGCTGATAGCATTTTCATTTTCAAACAAGTCTAATATATATTTATTAGTTTTTGGAAAAATAGTTTTTTGTTTAAAAACATACGAACAAGTATCTTGACGAAATTATATTTATGGTAGTAACTGGATCCTTAATATTTTTATTAACTAAGATTAATTCAAAAATTTAGATAAAATATAATTGTTTCCTAAATAAAATTCTATACATTTCTTTAATATTTAGTGTATAGATAATGAAATTTTCTTGTTGTTTATTTGTCGTATAATTATGTCATAGGCGTCTTGTATAGTCTAAACATATGATTTGCGATATATTTCAGATATTCTAACTTCCTGAAATGATAAATAATAATATATGAATAAGATTATAAAATAGGTTTAATTATTGAATTCTTTTAATCAATTATTAAGATTAAAATATATTTTTAACCGTCATATTGTGGTAATAGTACGATACATAAAAGAAATCTTATTGATTATCTTATTTACTTATTATTTTTTATGTAACTTAAAGATTTAAAATTTTTAGTCAGTTTTATTTATTTTTCAATTTGAAAAATATAATATAATGAAACAGAATACTTTTTTACTTGTTAATTTAAATATAATAATTTTGTCAATGAAAAATGATTCATAAAAAATTTCTTTTAAAACATAAAAAGTATTTGACACATATAATTTGATTTATTAAGATTAAATCCGGATCAGTAGTAATGAAATATCAAAATTTTGAAATATATATACATTTTATTAACTATATTATTTTTCTATAGAAAGTTTCATTACCTAAGATACAAATTTGAAATTATAATTAAATTTTTTAATCAAGTCTTTAAGTCTTACTTTAATGGTATCAGCATCATTTATAATAAATTTATTTTATGTAATTAAAATAAAGTAATGATTTATGTAATGAAAAATTAGACTTAAAAGAATTAAATTCAATACAAATATTTATAAAAACTATTGTATCTAATTGATATTCTACGACTGATTTAGCTTTACTGTTGCTATAAGTACAACTAGTTGATTAAAAATTCAAAACTAATTGTTATATTATAAATTTTAACTGAATTAATATAATCAATTCATATATTCGGATCAAAGAATCAAAATGACAGTTGTAATACGTAGTGTTTTAAAGATGAATCTTTCGAAATATCGTTTTCTAAAGGATGAACTGTACGATAATCTTGAAGTTCGTACATACTTGAAGTAAGTTTTGATCGTTGATATCCACAGATCTCTCTCTTTCTCTCTGTTTTACTTATTTATTCCATCAGAATTACATATACAGAGAAACAAAAAGAGAAAATATGCGAATAACTTGTAAGCCTCTTGTCAATATAGGTTGGATATACATGTTGTTGAAAAAGTAAATACTAATATTCTGGTTAAACTTTTATAAGATATAGCCAAGACCTTAAAAAGACTGCATAAAGGAAGGTAGACAGTTTATCTGGTGTTCTTACAGAGGCAAATTAATCAAGAAGTTAGTTTTCATCTTTTCTCTTATTGTATATCTTACGTTGGATTTCCTTTTTTGCATTCAATAATGATATAAGAAAGTTAGTTACTAATAAAAACAGATAAAAGAGAAACAAATGATAAAATAAAAGCGAGAGAGAGAGAGAGAGAGAGAATAACTAGTAAAAGACTAGTTTCCGGTAAACAGGAGGGTACCATCGTTCTCTTGGGTTCAAAGTGAGATTAATTTTACGAAAGAGCTTCTTCTGGCAGCTGATTCGAATACGCAAGAGAATCCAGTTGGACTTTCTGTAGAGCCGAAGCGATTAAACTCCTTTGAGCTTGACTGCATTCACGATAAAGTAATTACTTCTGTTCATCATTTTAGTTACTTATTTACGGGTTACTTCAAGGCCCAAAATGTTTGAAAACAGGCATTTACGAAAGTTAACGGAACAATTTTTTAAATTTAACTGCTTGATAATATTAACCTACATTTTTTTAATATTTTAAACGACCTTGCACACTAATTTGAATTATAAAATGATGTTATTTTTATATTACTAAACTTTGATGTGAAAATTTGTGAAAATGTTAAATGAAAAATGAAATGTACGAATTAAATAATAAAGTAAACTATTTCGAAGTCTTAATTTTTAATAAAAAAATTCTTTAAATGCTGCTGAAAGAATGCTTAGGATAATTCTGAGGAGCTTCCTTTTTAGTGGAATGTAATGTGTCTGCTATATCGACGTGTACGAACTTACGTATGTCTATATTAAAATTAAATAATTTAAAGTCACAAAAATATTGATTTTGTAAATTGACTTGACATTTAGGGTAATTATTTTGCAATTTCGAATAAATTTGTTAAAAATTAAAATTACTCAAAACTTTCTAATTTTTTCACTTTGCTTCAGAATATTTTATTTTACAAGGATAGTGCTAAATTTAATATACTTTACGATCTGGAAAAATCTATTTGATATATTAAAGTGAATATTTTAGATATATAAGAAATTTTTTAAATTGAGGATTTATACTCTGTGATGTTTGTGAAATTCAATCAAGTACTTTTTGATAATATAAATTGCTAATATAGATAATTGTAATTACTATACAACTTTATAAACGGCATGATTTTAGTATTAAGTTGAAAAACAAGTAGAGTAAATAGAATGAAAAGGAAGACAATTCGTTTCCTTGTTGGCTTAATAGATATTTTTCGTTCGTTCATTACTTACTATAAGTAAGTATAATTGAAATTCATTCATTTTTACGTAATATTAAATTACACGAGGTATTATATAATGTCAAGGATATCGTGAAACAAGCATGTAAATAAAATAAGGAAAAAATGTTTCTATTCAGCTTAAGATTCTTTAATTATTTACTGCTAAGGAGATAAGTCACGTAATACAACTTCCGAATTCGAGAGATGTGTAATTTGAAATAAATGAAATTCTATATTATATACATTTTCAGATTTAAGTATAAGTATGATAATTTATATAATTGTGATTAGTGCGATTTCTAAAAGATCATGCTACACGCTAATATTCTCTCGATTAGACAAAGTATTATAATATAATTACGTTCTGTTGAAAATAAATATTATTTTGCGATAATTGAAATTTATGCTTGAAAATAATTAAAATAGCTAAGAAATTGATCATTCTTAATTATTATTAATATTTATCAATGATAAAGTGTGATCTTGATTATCCAATTACGTTTAACTCATAAGTAAACAGTTTAAATCTATTCTTCTTTAAATCGAAGTTAAACTTCGTTTAACGAACTGACCGAGACAAATGAATTAGTCCACTGTAAAAAATAATAAAGTGAGGTTACGAATTTATTTTAGAAAATGAGAAGAACTTTGTAGAAAGCGAAAATATGAGTTTTGAAAAATATATCTGCAGGTAGGATGAGAACGAGCGAATGGGAACACTTCTTCCATTTTAATTCGAGCGCAGATCGTAATAAAGCCACCCGAAAGTAGGTATTTTAAATTTTAGCTAAAATATTTATCGTTCTGTGAAATTTGTTGTTAAAAAAGCGTCAGCATTAGAGATAATTTAAAACAAGATAATATGGCTGAGAGAGAGAGAGAGAGAGAGAGAGAGAGAGAGAGTAATTCATGGCTCACCACTTCAGCAGCCCGTTTCTAAACGCGATATTATATCCCGTTGATTATAAAGCCGCGCATACAATGCTCTCTATGACTGCACTTCGCACATCCTTCGTCATTCCCGAAAATACCGTATTTCTCGTCTTTCTTATGCAAGTGTTCGGAGTCGCGCGTTGGCTGTTAAAATATTCTAAACACATAAACAATCGCCGCTTAAACCGAAAATAAATCCAGACGCTGGTCGCGGCCAAGCAAAATAATACGGGGCGCGTGTGCAGGTGCGCTTTATTATATTTATTCATTACATCGCTTGGGAACGCAGTTATAATTCAACTCGGCAGCCATTCCTCGCGCTTTCCCGCGTTAAAATTCGCGCGCGCCCGTATTCATAATTACGAAAGAATAGTACAGAATTGCGAGATACCGGCCACTCCTCGTCCCGGAGAAAAGAAATTAGATTCGGTGCGCGGGCCGTGGAAGAAAGGGGTAGACTACCGCGCAATAAAAAGACCGCGAGGGAGAGAAAAGAGGTTGTCGTACACTTGCGCTTTGCTCTCCTTTTGGCTCGAGGCCGGAA
This sequence comes from Wiebesia pumilae, assembly GCA_018907045.1. Taxonomy (NCBI): domain Eukaryota; kingdom Metazoa; phylum Arthropoda; class Insecta; order Hymenoptera; family Agaonidae; genus Wiebesia; species Wiebesia pumilae. The sequence goes on along the minus strand of JACCHZ010000147.1, from coordinate 77,532 downwards.
AAGGGTCGCGGCTGTTGGCGAACGATGCTGGCGAAGGATGCTGGCGAAGAACCCTCAGACGGGCGCCATGTGTATAATAATGTTAAAGAATGTTAAATGCGAGAGAGTGAGCGAGGGAAGGACCCGGCATACATTACTTGTTAACAATGCTATAAAGGACACTCGGCCCCTTGCGCCCTGAGATTTACGAGCCTCCTTTTATATTCAGCCGATTCTTACGCTTGTGGTGCTCTGCGTGTGCGCCCTGGTCACAGCCACTACGAGTACTTTAAGGCACTCCGGACACCGCTTTACTCGAGATGATTACGTTCGAGAGACATCCTCGCTTACCGCATTTATTTGCCTAAGTTTTTCATGGAAAAAGTTATTTCGCAAACACCAATAGCCTATCTCTGGCCATTGTGTCGTACTAGCATTAGTATGGCAAAGTCGTATTTCGTCGTTCGACTGGAGTTATTTGTAGCAAGACAGTTCAGTTTATTATATTATTATTTCGAGGTGTTAGAGAGGAAATTCGACTTTCTCGGATCATTTGACACACATTTTCGATAGTTCAATGACTGAATTAGCTATGCTGTTTACTTAAAAAAGCATATTTTTACTTTCTTACGTCTGGCATTGTTAACTGCAATTAACAATAGTTGTTCAAGAATTGTTTGTTCGTTACAGTATTTGTAATGTGCTTTTTCTTTTATTCATTTATATCAACACTTTAGAATGCGTGGAATAAAATATTTTATTGCGAATATAATTACATGATGTTCTAAGTTTTCAATAATATCAAATCAAAGTACAAATTATTAATTTAAAATTATTTCTTTGGTGTGTATTATATTTTCGCATTTGGAGGATTAGCTAAAATTTAACTGTTGAGAATAAATGATAGATAATTGTTTGTGAATTTGTATGTTATATTTATTAGATTTTAACTTGAATTTCATTAAACCATAACAAACTAGTCCACCCATCTTTTATCATTTTTACTTATTTTAATTAAACACGAGGAAAATTGTAAGGCTTAATTTACTTTAACTTTTATATCATATATTTCACAGTATTCTCCATAATTCTTATAAATTTATAATTTTCTATAATTATTTTGTTACATAAATTACAACATAAATCATTGATTCTCTTATTAATGATTAATTCAATTAATTAATTAAAAGTTAATCATATTTTGCTTTTTACTCTTTTACTTTCATCGTGTTCGAGATTTTACCGTTCTAATAAAGAAAGTATTTCATAGTTTATTACAGGATTATTGTTACGTTACATAAAAAAAATTACTCGAAAAGAATGTACCTGAGAATTCTCGTATATATTGGTGAAATATTAACTAATATTATAAACGTGAAATAGACTAAGGTAAATTGGATGGCACACTTTCTTCGAAATAACTTTTATTCATCTTCAAGTATCGTCAGATATAGAATTAACCTGTCTGTAGGAGACGTATGTAGAGTTTGTTGTATAATATAAGAAAATATATCGTACTAATACTGTATTCGTAATTGCAGTGAATAATTTAATGTATTTCAACGATGATTGATTCGATTTCAAATTTGCTATGATTATATAACGAAGAATTTTTAATTTAGCAATTTAAATTTCTATTTTATGAAGATGCGTATAAGTTGAAAATATTTAATGTCACATTTCATAATAAAAGGTATTGTTTTTAATTATAACGTAAGAGTTTATGCTTAGAGTTTTTATAAGAATTGTATAAAATTTTAATATACTTGCTACGACGATAATTTGCAGATATCTAAATTTTTTAATTCACAAGTACCAGAATAGATTCATTAGAAGTAATAAGTAAGAATAACATTCATTAACAATTGAATTAAGGTGCACCTTTTTATAATTTAGGTATGACTTTAATATCTTTAATTTGTGATCGCTATTGCAATTTTTATGGAAATTTGATAATGATTTAAATCAAATGAATTTTACCTTATTATTATAATATATTAAATTACTTTATACATGTACGCATTTTACTAATCGTAACACCAGCAAATAAGTTAAACGTGTATAATGACCATTAAAAAAGATTTATATGCCTCGTTGAATCATCATGTCCAGCAAAAACACGTTCGTTGCAAACATGCAGTAAGGACGCACATCTTTTAATAGTAGAATTTTACGAATAATAATGCGTGTCAAATAGAAATTTTAGAATTATGGCACATGTATTCGTTCCACAAAAAGCGAGAAACAGAAGTACGTAAAACCACTAGCTGGGTAAAAATAAATGTCGGCTCGTTTGCCAAAACCACGAAAATCTTTTCGCAACGAAACGGAATCGTGCAACAGTTGGAGCATAGCTTGTAAAAAAATTAAAGTGCAATAATCGCCCCTACGTCGATGCCACCAAGGCCGGTCAAGTGTAAGGTCCGGCGCGTTTGTCGGGTCGGACCGCAGAGAACAGGGAGCTTTCCTAAGCAAACCCAAGGGCAATAACTTACAACCCCCGTCAAGTTTTCTCCTGCTAGCCAAGAGACCCTTGTGATAATTGTTTAAAGCGACCGCGAGCTCTTTGGTTCCACTCGACAACAGCGACGAGTACAACGTTCCTTGGGGCTCGTAATACGCTCAGTTCTGACCGACCAAATGCGCTCACAACCCGCGACAATTGCCGCTGGATTAGGGTCGATACCGAAAAACTTTTCGCATGCTCACACGAACAGGTTTCTATATGGAAATCGGACTCGATCTTATTGGGATCACGGCAATTTTATTGCACCCATTAGCACGAAAGTTAATTTGTGTAAGGTCGTATAAAGTATGAAGTCGTCGTTCGACCTTCCGTTAAACATGAATTTCGAGTCAATAGTAAAGCAAAACTTTCGTCTATTATTGTTTTCAATCAATTCAATTTTTAGGGCTGTATGTACCTCCTATTATAGTATTCGAATTTTCTTGAAAACGATATAATGTTTTATGCTACTTAATCGACGAGTATAAGTTATATGAAAGCCATTTGAGTGTTAAATGAAAATTGAACGTTTTATTTATTATTGAGACTAACGATTTCATTTGATAGCTTAGAGCTGATAATAAAATTGATAGTGGCTCCTAAGAGCTGGTACTGACTATAAATGAAATGAACATAAATAAAAAAATAAATTGGTTTTCCAATACGTTAAAGATTCGAATTGGATTATGCAGACACTTAAAAAGATTATCTAGTATTTTTTTCATATAAAAATAGTGAAATATTTATGTAGTAAAATTCGGAAAAAGAATAATTAATAATATTACTATAAGAATACCTTTAATAAGTATCATGGAAAATTGCAATATTCGGTTTAGTTATGTGTCTAAAGATTAACGAAATAATATCTAAAATGAAATTTGCTTGAATGAGAGTGCAGAAATATCATAGTTCTTTCAGTTCCAAATAAATGTGTCACGAGACAATTCTAGCGATCTCCAACAAAACCTGCATTTATATGCAGGCCATCAAAAATTACGAATTAGCCCAAAAAGCAGAGAAATTTAAAATTCTAAAATTCGCAGCTACAAAGAGATCCCTTATTTTTCTCCGGGAGAAAATGATACTTGTAAATCAGGTGGCAGCAACTCTGCCCTGACGTTTCTCAAGCGTGGAATACGACAATGGATAAGGTTTTTGGATGGCCTCCAGAAAGTATAGCTCCTCTTTCTGGCTTCGATGTGTCTTGCTGCAAAGCAAGGGGGCGAGATGGAGGCAAAAAGAAAGTCGAATAGAGAGAGAGAGAGGGAGAGAGAGAGGGAGAGAGAGAGGGAGAGAGAGAGTCAGTGAGTGAACGCGATAGCGAGCAAGTAATAGGGAAATGATTTGCTCCTTGTTAGATAAAGACCGGAGGGACTTGCGGAAAAGAAATATTGCCCCCAATGAAAGAAAGCGAAGCCACCGCAAGTTCGAAGAGGAAGGAGAGATTTTGCATATAACTACCGGAATTTCTCCCTTCTTCCCCTGGCTCCTCCATTTGCTCACCGCGGCATCTCTCTTCTCGAGTCATGCCAAGCTATTTGAATGCTGCTCGATTAGGAGTTAAATAACGCGTTCGGGAATCGCAAACAGTTACTTATACTTCGTCGAATATCGAACGACCTATCGTGCGACCTTTTAACATTTTCAAAAGAGGACAGAAGAGGAGCTCCAAGTTTGATTACTTATGGTTTTCATTTTTCGGAAATTCAAACAAATCTACCGTACAAATATAATGAAATTATACATTACCGATAGAGTACTTACAACTATTTTGAAAAAAAAAATTTCCGACGTGATAAATATAAATTTGTTTGATCGAGTAAAATTAAAAGTAAAATTATTAATGAAATATTATAAATAAGTAAAAACTATTGGTTCAATGATATTCTACGTTACTTTACATGGAAAAAATATATTAAAATTATAAATAATAAAATATTTATTTAAATCTTCTGCATTTTTTAAAGCGCCTTATATACTATTTATGTCTTTATAAATTTATGAATATCGAATTGATATTTTAAAGATAATAAATATTAAGTATCAGTTGACAACAAAGCAGAAACTTGTAATATTAAGAAAAGTATTGTAAGTTGGAAAATGTCGTTATCATTGTCTTATATTAGTGCATAGTTATAATATTTTTCAATTCTTATAAAAATGGATGTAAAGCATTCAATAGTTACGTAAATAATACATGTAAGAGCAGTCATTGAAATAGAGTAAAAAATTTTCAAAATAGTCACTGAATTTGAGTCCATGCGGAATTGAGGTTATTTACAATCATGTAATTCGAATAGAACTTCAACGTTTATCAGTTATATAAATTTTTCTACGCACAATCACATTTTTTAAATATTTTGGATTTTATCGCTTTTCAAGTAATTGAATCACTATATTTTTACAAGAAAACCAGGTGAAATTTCAGCTGATTCAACCAGACAGAAATTAGGGATTTACATCGATATAGAAGTGACGAGCGGAACGAACGGGGGTCCAATTTTTTGCATCGTCACTTTTCATCGTTTCTATCTTACGCACCCTTTTGACTTCCGCAGCTTATTCCAACTGTGTTTTTCGGACATCGAACCTCTTTCAATTCGAACCGCCAATCAATGTGGATTCATTTCACTGAACTTTCAAATTTATTAAAATATTTCTTACGATTAACTACTCAAATTAATCGTTTTACTTTAATTATGTATACATTGCGATTATTTTTTATTAGCATGAAAGTAGATCAGAGTGTTCACCGAGTGTTCGATCAATTATAAATATTTTATATAACTTCTGATAAAATTAAATTAACTAAGATTATATAATTTTATTATTTTACTAAATTACAGATTCATTAATAATAAATTTATCTTCTTAATTTAATTAAGTTTTGTTTCATAGGATAGAAAAATTTAATAACTATTTAAATTGATGGGTTTTTACTTTTTTCATAATTGCAAAAGTTTAAAGTTTTGATGACTGAACATATTTCATTCTGTTAAAATTGTACATCTTCGTATAGAATTATAGTTATTTTATAAGAAGAGCATACGTATCATTACTTAACTAATCTTATTTATTTGTAAGTAAACTTCTAGATTATGTTAAAAATTTTAATATTACAAAAAAAAGGTAATATTTCAAACTATTTGAAGTAATTATTTACTTATTTATTAAGTTAATAAAAAAATTATTATAAATTTCAATTAAATACATGGATAAATTAGTTACTATTAAAAAAGAATTCTATTTAGATGATCGTGAGCTTCAGTATGTCTAAAAACTAAGTATAAGTAATGTAATTACTTAAAGTGAATAAAGATACATAACTCATATGTTTTCAGTAGAAATCTAAGAAGAATCTATTATTAACGTTTGAAAATTACTCTGAATCTTGTATTTGTAATATAACCGAATAAAACAATTCGCGGTATTATGACTACTCGTATTTTAGTGTGATTTATAACAAAAATAATTATGTTTACGTTTTACTTTAATTTTGAGACTTAATTATACACGTTTATTAATCAAGCCTTAGAATATGCTGTTTATTTAGAAAATATTACATGATAAATTTATTTAAAAATATCTGTACTAGTATTATCCTACTATATATATATATATATATATATATATATATACATAATTAAACTTATATTTATTTCTAAATATGCAGGGTAAAAATTAGTTGTAACAAATTTAAATAAAAATCTTAGAAAAATGAGTACAGTGATTTGGTTTAGATTTATTTTAAACATTAAATTATGTTTAAAAGATAATAAAACCCAAAATTCGAAATAAAATTTGTAATATATTTGAGATGCTCGGTAAGTAAGAATAAATAAATAATTTGAATCTTTACTTTGCAAATAAGTGAAAAACTTGAGATTTCTGTAGAAAATAAATAAAAAGAATATATGTAGCATATATGTAACAATCACAATAGTAATGCAGTAAAATAATAATGGTCTAAATAATGTTTCTATTTTATTGACAATCTAATATTCTCATTATTAAGTTGTTTCATCGTAGAGTTAGATTTCTTCAATCTCCATTAAGAAAATACCTAATTAATATTCACGGAATTCTCTTTTTTAAGATCTACAATCGTAATATGACCTTAAAGTTTAAAATCGTGCAATTATAATCACTAAAGTCTCAATCCTCGCTCAAATGTCTTATAGAGCAAGTAGTATGCCATTTAATCTGAATCTCAGTTCTCATCGGTAATATCTTTCTTAAAATTCAAGGAGTAAAAGGAGCTTATCTGAGAATCACATAAAAGTCTGATCGGTCGAGCTGTAACCAACGCAATCTCGAAATAAAATCCAAGTGTGTAGCCCTGCTCTGAAAACAAGCGAATCGCGCCAGAAAAGAATGAAAGCAACCGTAACCTCTCTTCTTTCGGTGAGTGAGGATGCTGTGTTGCTGCAGCTCGTAGACCGTCGACAGGCTTGGACGAAAGAGAAGCAGAAAAACACGCTAGAGCGAGAGAGAAAGAGAGAGAGAGAGAGAGAGGGAAGAGCCTGGTAGTGGCGATCATCAATCAGAAAGGCGCTCGGCCGTCCGGCGTTCGGTCAGCTCTTGCAAAGTCCAGCTCGAGCGAGCACGAACTTCGCACCCACCCACTCCTCCCTCCCTCCCTCCCGCCCTCCCGCTCGCCCTCTCTCACTCTTTAATGTATGTGTTTCGTATACTCACGCGTCGACGTTTCAGCTTTCGGAGATTCGGCAAGTCACGCTCTCTCGCTCGCGGTGAAAGATCGATCGCGTGACTACTAGTCGGCTAGCGCGAGCTCTAACATTCAATATTCGGCGCGTCGCGTTAGTCGATATTCACTTCTTCCCCGAGAATTCGGATTTTTCGCTTTCGCGATATAGAAAGGAGGCAGAGAGGGAGAAAGAGAAAGAAAGAATCATGGGCCGAAATGTAGAGCCGTTCCTTTATAAATACGTCTACATCTGTGTGCGCACCTAGAGTGCATTTTTAGGTGGCGCATGTGTCTCGTTTGATGCATGTTGCTGTAGACTGTTATATTTCAGAGATCGGTTCATTCTGTTAAAAGCCCATAAGAATATTTTATTATATAAACATTTCTATTTTATATACAAGTGCGCTTTTAGGTTTTAGTTTTAGTGAGTTTGAATCTTCAATGTATTAGCTCTTTATGTACACATTCATTTTATTTAAATTTTTCAATAATTTGATAATTATTTTATTACGAGAAAAATATTGTTTGAGGAAAAAGCTAAATAGCTAATTTTAACAACCAAAGTATTTCAGAAAGTGCATTGAGTAATATAGCTTATTTATAAAATTCTGTGGGTATTAAATTACCAAGCGAATGGACCTACAAAATATGTGTTTCCAAACTTCTACTATGACTATGATTAAAAGAAATTATAAAATAAATATTTTCTTATTCTACATTTAAAAATTCAATGTCTTTATCTTTATCTTTAGCAGATTTTTCTTGATAACCTTAGAGCGATGATCGCGTTAGACCGTCACTCTAACGATTCAAAAAGTAAATCTCCTTCTACTGTCTAGATATAGACTGCAATTTACAAAATGGAGTACGTTCACGCTTATCTAAGAAGGCTGCACTTGTGCAATGGCGGTAGCGCGCAAGATCGTGAGACCATATCATTATGATTGCTCGAGGTGTAATCGTGAACGTGTTTCTCAGCAAACAGTGTGCGACCTCGTGCACGGCTATACTTGCACACGAGCGGGGAACTTGTAAGTCAGGCCTCCTGATAAATCATCTGCGGCCATGTAATCTCGCTGCTACATTCTGTGAGAGCAAACCATCGCGAGACACCGAGAGGAAATTAAAAAGAAAGAGAAAAAGAAAGAAGAGAAAGTTTAAAAGGAAGTAGAACTCGAGCATTTATTAACGAAATCTTCCTTGAACTGAAGAAAGAGAGAGAGAGAGAGAGAGAGAGAGAGGAAAGGAGAAGAGAAGAAAAATTGGACGAAAGAGGAGGATGTGAGAGTACGATTGCAAGACCGTAGATTTGTTTTTACTTCTATGTTTGTAAAATGAATGCTTGATAAAATAGGAAAAAAAATTAATTGAAAAATGTCGAATATATAATGCATTACACGTTAATACGACATATTAAAATATATGTCGACAAAGACTTCAAGAACGTTAAAATAAAGACGTTAAATTACAAATATTTTCGAAATTTGGAACATAAATGATTTTAATATTTGAAGTGAAAATTTGAATTATGTAAAAATTTTATTTAAATACTTAATACTATAATTTTTATTTAACGCTCTAAAATAAGTCTTTGATGTCACATGATGTTTTATCTTTCAAATACAGTTGACATTTTTGTATTCACAAGACGAAAATTCTTCGATAAGTTGCCTGACGTTACAGCGAATCTTTCAACGGCCCGCGTCACCGACACAACGATCATGGTCCCTCTCACAACAGTAATTAACGTTAATTATCTCTCGTCAACTTGCCTATACTAAATTTTTAACTCACCCTCTTTCTTCCTATTAAAGACTTTCTCCATTTTATTTATAAATTAAAAATACATATTTGCTAAGATATCAATCATTACTGTAGTTTAATATATTATTCATGTCTTTTAATTACTTGTTTCCAAGAGAAAGTTTTCGTAACATTTGAACACTCATTATTCTGAATTTTTTAAAAGATAGAATTTCTATATTTAATTATTCATTTTTTTTTTGCTTTAAATAGACTCCTAATTAATTTTGTGAGTATACCTTTAAAAAAAACGATGACATGAGGTTAACCATAAAATACGTATTAATAAGTTTTTTAATTTAGTGAAAATAATTTTATTGACAATAATTTCAACATTTTGACAACAACTTTTCTTGGTATATTATCAATTTCACAATTTCAAAATTCTTCGAAATATCTATCGAATTTGAAGAAAAAGAAATGCAATGAGTCTTGTATAATGAAAGTTCAATTCGCGCAAAACTTTGCTTGCGTTTATCCTGTAACAGTGCAGAGGCCTTCGTCACGTAGTTTCTGGTTTCCGTGTTCGACTGCTCGCGCTTTTCCGTACGAGTGTTCGCCGTACGTGTGACATACGCTTCTTGATCGTTTCGTTGGTTCATCTCCTCACTTGTGAGTTCGACAAGCGAAAAAGCATATAAAGATTTTAGAGCAACGGCTCTAAAAATCTCTCTCGAAAGCGCCAGGTTGCTTCCGAACTTGGAAATTTGAAAACGGATTTATCGAGGGATTGTCTGCAGACATTTGAAACCTTACAATTTCAAGGGAAAGGAAAATTTCATTTCACGAGGGATTTATCGATTTTGTGGAAAACACTCATGTTCTATGAAGGTTGATGGAGATTTTATTTATTTTGATGAGTCCAGCGATTGATTTCCCGTGTAAGTAGATTCAATCAGCGAATGATCATCCGAGCTTCATTATTTAATTTGAGGAGAGATTTTTTTTTGTATTTGTAAAAATACTTATTTATTTATATTAAAAATGCTGTTTTGACGTGTTATCAATTGAATATTTTTATTAGTTTTTTTATGCTTAATATTACAAGCATTTCTTTTAACTATTAATAATATGGCGTCAGTTTCATTTTCCGTCTTATCAATGGCTTGTCTTCAACTCTATATTAGAGATAAAATCTTTCAAGTCATAGTTTTTTTATTTAACCTATATTTAGATAGTGAACTACTGGAATAGTTATTAATAATTTATTTGATTATAAATACGTATATGACAGTGAATCTTAAATATAGATTATGTTTAACAGCAAAAGAAAGAAAGAGAGAGGGAGAGAGAGTGAGAGAAAGAGACGATGAATGAAAGAAGGAAGATAGGTAGAAATATTAAGATAAAGAAAGGATTAACCACCCTTGATATGAATATTTAGTAGGCAACTTCTTAAAAATTAACCAATTACATCTACCATTTTACTAGATTTAGCATTAGATATGAAAAAATTATACGCACTAGTGGTTAGTAAAAAGATAGATTGCTTTTTAAAATTATATGAAATGATTTTAATTACTATGGTAAGCTTACGTAAATATAAATATAAAATTGACTTTATAAACGTGAATTATTCTCGATGGAGTATGAAATAAAATATATAAAATAATACTCGATGTACCGGTTCTTTGAGAGTCATGTCGTCAGAGTCACGGTTTGCGTGGGTGCACGTGAGAAGAGGCCGGTTGTGAGGGTCATGAATGCAGCGAAGGGTTCCGTAGGAATGTCTACGGGGTAATTAGCAGGCAGCTAAGACTATTCTCAAGAGCGCTGACAGATTTTCTGTGGATGAATTCACGTAGACACGCGAACTTGTATCCCGAGCGCAAAATGACAAGAGCTCGTAAAAACTCGCACGGTGACAAGCTGATAATACGAGTGATATCGAGCGTGAAGTATGATACTTTAATTAACAATTAACGAAATCACAGGATAGTATTTACTCGGATACATATATATTCTCTTCGCTATGTAGCTTTTATTCGTTCATTGGATAAAATAATAAATGGTACATAATCGAGACTCGAGAAATAACAAATCTTATACAAAACGCAATATAAGCTATTATTGAATATTATTCAATATTGAAAAGTGTCTTTTAATTGTATCGCATTAAAATAACTTTCTCATAAGTCATACTCAGTATTTTAAAACATAAAATTTGTTTTTTACAAAAAATACATAAAATACTTTTACGAGTGTATTGCAAAGATTATTCTACAGTTTAAAGTTCAGTAGTCATATTTTCCCCGCTTAAACTATACCAGGGTACAGAATGTTAAGTCTTTTTTATATTTTATAATCGTATAGACGCACGCTTGCAAACGCAAGCACACATACTTGTGCATATACTCACAAATAAGTGTGCCTCCATTCTCGTGAACATCTGAACTCGCACGACTATTTGCGCGCATAAACCCAAATACACACGTTTTCCCAAAGCTACACTCACTTGATAATATTTCGTTTACGTGATTATGATTTACAATTGATTTTAGAAAAATCAAAAACGAACTTTGATTCTACATTTTTGTTTTTTTGCTACATTTTTATTAAAATTTGATTTAATTGCATAAATTAATTGAAAGTACACTTCATCTCGTATAGTGGATTTTTCGCGAAAAACCTAATAAAAACCAGTAATAAAAACTAGTAATAAACTGTAGTTACTTTTATGTACATATATATAAATAACTTGATTAATAATCTCTGTAATTTTTATTGCAAAGTTTATGCTTTTAATAACAAATTTATATTGTATATATAAAGTGTATTTTATGTGGCCTATTTTTATTTTGTAATAGGAATTTTTGTAACTTTTTCGAAATATACGAGAACTGCTACGCTTAGTAATGTTTAAATTTTACTGTAGTAATAACAGTATTTCATTTAAAATTTAGAAAAGTTTATTTTATTTTCACTTTAATTCCAATTTATTTCCAGCATATTAATCTAAGAAATCTGCAACGTTCAGAATTACAGTCACAGATATTTCTATTAAATTGATAGATACAAAATTAAATGAAATGAAATCAAAGTAAAATCTTATGTAATAGATTAAATGCATTTATTTATTTTTAAAGATTTAAAATAAAACTTTTTGTGTATTATTAAATATCTCAAATGATTAAAAACATAATGTAATGTAGGTCAATATTTATAAAATTTCATTGCAGAACTACTTTAATCCGCGTAAATTCCACTCAGTTGCGCTGTAAAATAACAATTTAATTTTTTTCTTTACGTTTGTATGAGTAAGAAATATTAAAACGAATGATCTCGTAATAAAATATTGTATCGTGTTTTTATTTTACTAACAAATTATGGAGAGGCAAAATTCGACTCGGAAACTGTTAAATAAATAATAAAATGAAAAACTAGAAAAATATTACGAAAAGAAATAAAATAACGATTGCAAGAATATCTCTAACAGTTTATGAAGAGACCAATTTAAAAACAATCGTTTCTGTTAACGAGAAACTTTATTGAAACCTCCGTTGTGTGGCTAGTTAAATCAACTATTCAATAAACAGACAGCAAAATATAGCTATCCACGAAGGGAAAAAATGACTCATTACAATAACAAAAACTCGAAAGTGCATTCAACGATAAAGCAGTCATTTCTTCTTCTGGCGCGCTAACTGAGAATCTAGGTCTCCTTTTCTCTTTATCGCCCCTCGCATATTGTCTTCCTCGCAGATTTTTACACCTACTTCTCTTTTACGAGTGACTAAAGCGCGTCGTCGGACGGGGCTCCAGCCTCATCGTCTTTCTGCTGCCGTGCGTTTCGTCGTCTCTCGTGGTTCCCGCTTCCGGACCCCCGTCGTTACGACTGGCTGCTCCCTTGCACTCGCCCCTTCTCACGCTCTGTCTTTCTTTTCCTCTCTTGAACATTTACATAAAATTATTATTAAGGCGTACTGTCGAGCCACGCGCGCGGTTAGTTACGTTCCTGGCATTGTCGACGATCCTCAAGCACAGACAACTCCCTATACTATTTTATCTCGCTCGTCTTCACTCCTCCGCTTTCCTATTTTTCTCAATCCACTTTTTCATATATACGAGATGAGACCGTTGTCATTCGGCAAGTGCAACACAGCGATCACAGTGCTCTGAACTCACAGACTGTAAAAGCGAGAGAGAGAGAGAGAGAGAGAGAGAGAGAGAGAGAGAAATACAAAGAAAAAGACAGATAGACCGACAGAAAAAGAGATGCAGCAGATATTACCGATAGATTTTGATTAATGATTTTCGTCTGCTTCATTTGAAGCCATATATGAGGAGTATGCGCACCGATCGCACGAAACAAAAGGGAGGAAACAAGACAATTATTTTCTTGAAACTATTCCACTTTATTAATTTGTTTCGTCAAATTGTTTTTTTCGAGGCTGGAGATATAATTAATTGTCTGCTATATTGTTCAGCCTATACTTTTATTCTTTAGCTTATAGATAGCTTTTAATTAACAAAGCCTAGCACACGAATTTAAAATTGAATTTAAATTATTTATTTGAGACGAGTACATATTTTACTCGTTTCAAACTCGTAAAATACATAATGTTGTAAATAACAATGAAAAATATCCATAAATATATATTTACTTGAAGAAATTAGCTAATATAATTTTATTTTATCCTTATCGATTTATCGCTTATCTATGAAAATGCGCGCATCCGACCACAGAAATTGATAATCGAATGTATAAAATATTTTTAATATTTCTCCAGAATTCACAGTCCCATTTATAATTCAGCAGAGCAAACATTCCTTATACTCTTTCTCGCAGGAAGTGATTTTTTAAGAGCTCCTATTATTTTAAATGCATAGAGGGGGATGCGAGCCAGGACTCTTAGGCGGTCCTTCGTCTTTTTTTATCGCCATAAGCTACCGTTACCCCAGCTGAGGTCGAAAATCGCTGTAAAGAAGGAAAGTGAGTTGCATGGGTGCGAGAAAAGAGGAAAGACGAGCAGAAACTACCTCCGAGGCTTTTATAGCGGCCCATTTGGCGCGACAACGAGCGTGGAAACTTTTTTTAGTATACCGGGCCGGCGTACAGATTTCGTTCGGAATACTACATTCGTAGGAGATGGTTATGGGGTTCCGGATTATCAATTTGTTATCCTTGTGTTTATTATTTCTCGCCTGTCGCTGCGGATAGTGATGCATGTGCGTGCACGTCGCCCATGTGTGTTGTAACCCAGGTACAAATGCCAGATGGGATTTTTTGAGAGAACGAGAAAAAGACTAATGGGTCCATTATTTTCACGAATAGAAAGTAGTTTACTGTTTACCATACATTCATTCATTACAAATATAATGCGCAATTCCAACTTTCAACAATTGATTTATTAACGTTCTTAAATTTTAGATTATACGTGGCTTAAAGCTGATATTCTAATGCCTAAGAAATTTAGTATTTAATGACTTGGTTGATGGAAAAATTTGTATTTATGTTTTTATTCATCTTTCAATAAAAGATTAGAATCTGAAGGCTATTGGAAAAATTGAAAAATATATAACATTTATTGATAATAATCAAAATTATTTATGGAACGATACTGTAACGAAGTCTACGAATTTTTAGATTATTTATATTTCTAGAATTTTGTATCCTTTCAATTATTCATGAATTTGAAGATTATTTGTAGTAATGCATTTGTTCACCTATTGCCGTTGTTATATTAATTTCAAGTAACTCAAGAGCAATTTACTTATTAAATATAACTATTTTTTACTATACCTAAATCAAAATATTTGTTATTAATAAATAACTTATTCTTACATTTTTGAAAAATCATTTTGCAAAGTAAATTTTAAGTAAAGATAAATCATTTTTAGAGATGAAAATATAATATAACAATTTATCACAATTTACGATAAAATAATTTCAAATAATTTCATTTTCAATAATTTTCATTAAAATGAAACCACTAAAATCTAACTAAATTTTATTATATAAATGTTATTATAAAAATACGCAAGAGTTAGACATTTCTGTAAACAAAAATGATTTCGAAAAAATTGCAATTTATTTTGTCAATAAATGAAATAGTTACTTTGAGATAAATGAAAATCGATTGAGGAATTGAATCTAAGATTGAGCGCTTCAAGAGTCAGATAATCTTTGTTAGTACAGGTCTTTTTAATTTTAACTTTTAAATATTGATTTTTAAAAATGCTGGAAAAGATATTCTTCGTAATTATTCTTAATTATTTTCGAATATGAATTGTTCACTGTTAAAGGATTCGTGCGACATAAATAAAATATACATTTTGATGAAATTAAAGATTTAAAAAAATTAAGTTTATTTTACGCGTTTAGAATGAGGTGTGCAATGTAAGACACATAAATTTCTTCTTTTTCTTTTTGTTTTTATTATGTACCGAGTAAAAAGTAAGGCTTTTGGGTATATTTTTCAGTAGAAAGGGATATGTTATCCGCTGGAGCATCGAGCTGTCCACGATGATTTAGGCGACCGGACGGTGGATTTGGGTCCAGCCAACCAAGAACACGATAACTTGGTCTTTGCTGTAGCGAAATTCTGTGACCTTTTTTATCAGTCAATTTCAACTATCTTCTTTGCCAGCGTCGAATCAAAATCAGCAGTTTTGTAGTTATATCTCTTCTATTGTTTTGGATTTTAGATTGATCATATTGATATTTTTTCTTTTATAATATACACATATATAATTTGTAAATTATTTGTCAGTATTTAATTTATATTTGAACAGATGTCTTTAAGAGAAAATTGAAGTCATACAACTTATTTTGTAAATGTATTTAAAGGTATACTATAAAAACTGTCGTATAATTTAAAAATATTCTCTTTGCTAAATTGCTGTTCGTGATATAAGATTAGTAATTTAAGAGTTTTTATTCAAAATGAACAATTGAATAAGTGATAATAAACCTCAATAATGGAAATATTTGCACATAACAGAGTTTGCGTTTCTATAAATTAACAAGTTAACGTCGATCGAAAGCAATGTGCCTCGAAATTCTCATTAGTCTCGATAAATCACGTTACTTGTGATATGGAGGCACAATGCACAAGACGTCTGGCGCTGCAGATTTTAGGCGTACAATTCGTCGTCGCCGTCACCGCCTAAGCGCAGCCACAAGAGAATCGCGATAAGTGGTAATGAAGATTTCGTCTCTTCGAGCTACCCCTGTTTAATACGTAACCATCATTACGGCCCAAGATTAATTCCCTTGGAAGCTACAAGCTGTAAGGCGCCAGGGGAGCGCGAAAGAAGAGCGGGGACGGAAAGGATCCCCGGCCCTTCCTCCATATCACACGAGCCATCGAGTTTGCGTTCGCGCGCGCGTGAAACTACGAAGAGGGTGACTCGGGCAAAGTCGAGTGTGTGTTCTTGGAAGCTCTGCCAAGAAAACGGCGTTGCGCGGGGAGGATGGAGCGAGATGGACTTGGGCTGACGGTATCCCCGGGGATGCAGGGATTAATTGACACATCGGCGTTCGAAGACTGGCCGAAGGGGGAGAGCCTTGTACGCCGCGGTGACTGATGAGACGCCCCCGGAAAGACGAGGCGTCGCAACGCCGGAAAAACGACGGTGGCGAATCGCGTTTTTGCCGGCAACCAGGAGTCCCGGGGCTCACGGCTGCCGTCACACCGATGAGCCGCGCAAATAACGTCGGCCTTATTAGTCGGCTTCGCGTTATATTGGGCCACCGGGGCTCGCTTCGAGTCTCGGATGGATATTGGGGATGCACGACGACATCGCCTTGACGTAACAGATTGGAATTTAATACGAACCAGGCTGACACTCCTTTTGGAGGGCTGCCGTGTTAGTGCTCGCGATTCGGGGGATCTTGCCGACTTTTCAGGAGCCGCCGTACAATGAGTTTGCGTTTAAAAGCGCTTTTCAGGCAAGCGTTTTATCTTCGATTCGTTTCTGCTGCTCACAGGCTCGGCGACGAATCTTTATTCGTCGATTCAACGAGATTCAACATATTTTAACGAACGTCTTCTGGAAGCGCAGAATAGCAGTTCTCTATGATAAGCGACAAAGCAATCCTGGCTATTATTTATTCCGAATGGTCTAAAATGTCATTGTCACATATTTTATCGAAATATGTGGGTAAAAATACAGGGTAAAATAGATATTGATGCAGATTAGAATCATTAAACGAATTTTAAATTTCTAAACCAATAACTTAGAAAAATTTGTATCCCTTAAAAAACTTTCCTTTCGCAAGGTTTAATTTATGCTGATATTCTTTATAATGTCCATGAAAATGTAAACGCGATTTGAAATTTTAAAGAAGTAAGGCTCGCACATACCGTTTTATTTGAAAAATGGAATTATTTACTTATTGAAAGTTTCCATAAAAATTGATTGTCGTTATACAAATTGCCAATCTTTATTAATATGCGAATATTTATACATGGAAGTAGTTAACGTTTAAGTACTAAAATTGTGGATTTAAATCTAATAGTTACTGATTTTTGAGACATAAAATTTTATAATAATTCATGGATATAATAAAACGGTAACAAAAATGATACAAAAAATTAATTACAATATAACTTTATATTTAAGTTAGTTAATTTACACTTTATTACTGCCTTCTAAAAAAATTGGTTTTTATGCAATTAATATGATTACTACGTGATACAAAAAATAAAATTAGTGAAAATAAAAATTTAATTAATATTGTAAATATAACAAGTGTATTAGAAATATTTATAATCAATAGTCGATATCTGATTCAGTTAAATGAAATATTAAGAGTTATAATTAAAATAAATCATTCGTGCTCTGTTGTAACGTTTCAGTCTTTTGTTTTAGTATTATTTCATTGATAAAATTACGATGATAAAAGATACGATAAAATTCAATTTTCTTTGCAATTAAAGTAATTATTATTTTTTTTGCTTAAATTAGCACAATATATTTTTTATTATGAGATTTATTTTATATCCATTTAATTAAATGATGCTTTTATACAGTTTATCGTTATTTCTCATTTTATTACATCGTTGCGCGTCTAGAATTAATATGTTGACCAACAACCTTCTACTTTGGAACATTTATTGTTCAAAATAACACAATTAAATGAAACCTTATATATCTCATGTTGTCAGCAATTTAATTACAAACAATCTTAAAAGTAAATAAAAATTGAGTTTCCAGACTGAAGTGAGCCAGCAAACGATTATCCGAAGGAAAGTGAGAACGTTCGCAAACCAAAGCTTGGACAGTCCATGGTGATGATAAGGTACATAACTAGAAGTAGTGACACAGAGAGAGAGAGAGAGAGAGAGAGAGAGAGAGAGAGAGAGAGAGACGGACAGCTTTAAGAGCGAGTGAAACGGTGCGTGGAACGGAATGGTGAGAGGAAGATTCGGTCTCGGTTTGTGCATTCCGCGTGAATTATGGACGCGGCCAAGCGACTACGGCCGTCCGGACGACACACGACGGCGCCGCTCGACGCTCAATTTACAGATGATTCCGCGTGTTACCGCGCCGACCATACCTCGGTTAACCTTCGTGCCAAACACTTAATCTTCCCTGAGCAGGACGGATTTGTAAGCGAGTGAGATAGAGCGTGCTTGCATGCGTTGGCGTTAAATCGCGTCCCTCTCCCTCCCCCTCTCACTCACTCTCTCTCTCTCTCTCTCTCTCTCTCTCTCTCTCTCGATGGCTCACGAAGTGCACGAGACTACGACCCTTGTGCCCCATAAACTTCCCCCTAGAGGCGCGCGATCCGATGCTACACGTGTATATGTGTGTACACGCGGAGGCGAGAAAGAGAGAGGGAACGGAGGTCCGCGGCAGTTCGCCCGCTCCAGATTTATGGGAGCTCGATGGCTCGACAATAGCCAACAAGTTGCCGGAAAACGATCGCCCCCGCGGCAATACGTCTATGAAGTGCTGATAGGAGGGAACAGGCCAGCGAGCAAGTTGAGACAAAACGTCTCGCTTAAGAAGGTTTCCGGAGATTTATGGGACTCGTAATGGGCCGACACTTTTTTTGACTCGATTGCTTTGATGGATTTTAGTAGGATGATCGCCAAGTTGAGCGATAGACGAAATCTGGATTCATCGCTTTTCTACTCCTTTATATGATTTACGTCACTTGTTTCATGAGTTTTCCAACAGGCTCGTACTTCTATTGTACTCGTAAAGCGATATGTCTTCATAATCGTACTGTGTCCGACTTTTGGAACTCGATCTAATTGGATCAATAGTGATATACAGCGAATGCTTAGTGTTAAAATGCAGTCGAAGGTATACACAATTTCCAAAATTATTTTCAACAATTAAACATTCTTTAAATTAATATACTACTTAAATAATTCATTATCGTTTCTAAATGGTATATTTCAACGCAAACTGTATCCTTCCCTCAATAGGTGTTTCATATCAGTTGTTTAATAAAAAAAGTAAAAATGAATGCTTTTTTAATATTTCTAACTTAAAAAATACATATATTACAAATTCAATATATTCAAAATATAAGTATTTGATCCCGAGGTAAGAATCTGAAGAAGATATATTATTCATAAGCTTAATAAATAATTGAAAGTCAATGCGATCTCTTATGTGTACACATGTATTATTGCTATAAAAAATCATACATTCACCCGAAGATTTTCGCTTATGGTATATGTAGATCAATGAATAACTTTGACTAAGACCATGAAGAATAGAGATTTGTACGATTGTGTCTGATTATTCAAAGAGAATGGTTGTAAAAATGAAAAGTTGTTGTCGGAAAAATCCAATAAGTCGTAAATATTTTTCGTCCACTTTAAATCGAAAAAGGAGGTTTTCAAAAATATATGGCTATGTATACTTGCATACTTTGGTATTTCCGCGTTAGCGAACATAATTTTTCTCGAAAATTAATGAAAAATGTAACTTTCACATCGTCAATTAATGTTTAGATAAATGATACCTTTTTCTTTTTTAAAGTTTCTTTTCTAAATACATTGAATTTAAAACATTAATTAATCTGAACTAGTTTTAAAATTCCTTAAACAAATATTTTGCGAGCTTATTTGTATCAAAACACGTGTTATCTTCATGTGTTATAAGATAAATTGTTATAACTTTATGAAAACTGTTATTTGTATAAACATAATACAAATTCCTAAAAACAATGAACTACGGAAAACTTTTAAATGTCCATTAACAAGTTAAATATTGAATAATAAATAAATTAGATTCTATCTGATATTAAAGATATGTTTCATTAAAAGACTATGTACTGCATATGAAGATAATATTTAACACATTATGTATGGTAATATCAGATAAAATTGTATAAAAGTTGATCTGCAATTAGCCAAGTCTTGTATCATTGTTCAATTTTCTAAAGACAAATAAATGTACCAAATTGTTTTATGAATTTAACTTTTCGAATTTTGTTACAGAGTAAACTCTGTATATTTTAGCGCTTTTATAATTTGCAGTATATTCTCTATATTTTTCCTATTTAAGTTGAAGTAAAATAAAATTGATATTTAATTAGAAAAATTATAATGAACGTTGATAAATTATAATTCAGAAATTAGGTCTGATTAAAAAATGCGACGAATTACAGATAATTTTTAGAATGCTTATTTAAACTTTTATTTTAATGTTACACTAATAAAGGTAATACCTAGTAGAAGTCACTAGGAATTTAAAAACTGATTTATAAAAATTATTATTAAAAAGACTAGTACATTTTTCTTTTTTACATATAATAACTTATTTAATTTTTTTTATGTAGCTATTTTAAGGATTTCAAAATAAATTATTCGTACTGTAGTCACTTATTAAATTCAGTATTAATTATGAAAAAGGATTTTGAGGTACAGATTTTTCTTTATTATTATAAGTTTGTTTATGGACGTTTTTACTTTAAAATAAATATAAAGCAAAAGGAGTAACACTCAAAAATATCATACCAATAATAGATAAAATTGTGTTTTAAAAAGTCTCCAAGTAAATAATATAATTTTTTTTAAATTGATAATTTTACTGCTTTTATAAGTGGTAAATAAGCACGGTTTTATATACCTGATTACAGAATTTTATTTTTTTTTGTGTAAAAAAATTATAATAATTGGAAAGACATGAGTGTGTTCGATAAATTAAATTTATGTCACAAAATCAGATAATTAAACAAAAAAGATGAATTTTCACTGATTACGTTTTAGATAAAATAAGTGAGATAGCGATATATCTTGTATTAATAATTGCTTTTTAATTATATTTAACTACATAGATTGTGAAAGATATTTCCTTTTAGCAAAACAACGACTATTCTATTAGTTTAATTTTCTATTCAGAATCGGATAAATTTATCTACAATTATTTTAATTGGACAGTTCAATAAAAATAAAATACGAGTTTACAAAAATTACGTATACAATTTTGTATAAATAATTATATAAAAATTAAAAAGTATAACATTTATAGCTCGTTGTTATAAATTGTATTCTATTTATAATCTTCTTTGTATTAGAATTTATATAATTTGTACTTTGAACATGTATTAAAATATTTCTCAGTGCGTCCAAAATTCGTATTAAATTTAAAATTTGAAAAATTCTAATAGAATAAAATGTATTTTTGATTTAACCTAATTAAAAAAGCGGTTCCTGTCTTAATTATCTTTTACTAATTAGCCATTAAAATTATTTTCATTGCAGTTAATAGAATACGTTACAGATAACATGCGATGTAAATAATGATATAAATTGTAATATAGAGAATTAATGTTAATATCTCCTGTAAGGCATACTCGTACATATCTACAACATATTTCCAATATACTTCACACGAAGGTGTTTATTCTTTTAGGAGTAATTTAATAATAAAAATTTATACTTTCTCAAAATTCGAGTTTTTGCAGAAAATACATTTAAGACAATGAATTGCCATTCAGTTTAAAAAGCTTTTAATCTTAAACATTTATATTTCAGAAACTATAATTTAAAAAATCCTGATATTAAATATTAATGTTAATAGCTTAAACTTAAGTTACAGAATTCTGAAAGTGTTCTCCGAGTGCTTTTTATAATAAAATGTAATGTATAATTTTCATTGCAAACTATATCAAATCTATATAAGATTAATTAACGCAAGATTTATTTTATGAATTTTTAAAAATGTATGCCCATAACAATAAGAACTTTTATAATAAAAGTTTGTGTATTTTAATTCTTTATGCAAATTTTAATTGTACATAATTATATTCTAAAAGTTTATATGAAAATAAATTAAAAATTACGACTTTTTATTCATTACATTCATTCAAGTTTATTTGAATGAATTTTCGATAATGCTTTTTCATTCAATAAAACATTATTTATTTTTAATTCATAATTAAGGAAGTTGTATTATATTGTACAATAATATTTTTATTAGTTAAAGATGGTTTTCACGTAACACTCGTTGCATAAATTTATTTATTTGATGAAGAAATTTCTAACTAGTTGTTATTAAAATTATAGAGTACATCTTCAAACTTCTCTGAAATATTTATTTATTATTATTAAATTTATTATTACGTTTTTATAGTTATTAAGTTTAATAAAGCATACACGTGCAACTTAAGATGCATATGATAGAAAATAAACAATTATTCTTTAATATTTGAAAAAGATCATCTAACTGCTTAACAATTTTCGTTAACGAAAATGAAACAATTATGACTTTCTTAAAGAACTATAATGTTAGCAGAATTTTTTGGATATCAGTATTTATATAAGAGTATGCAATAATATTTTCTAATTTTTAGTCAAAGTAGCGGGAGATTTAGAAAGTTAATTAGAATGTTTCCATTAATTAAACTTGGTAATTAACCTTCTCAATAATTGAAAATCAAAAATGTTGTAAGGAAAATGGCAGCATTCACGATAATGGAGACGGTCCAATTCGTATGACAATCTAATTGTTTGAGCACATTTAACAGCTTCTTATAAGGGTAAGAAGCTCCGAATTGTAAAATTTATTAATCAATGACATTGTTAAAGATGTCCTCTGTAGTAAGCATCTTCAGCCAATCCCTAACTCGTCTTCTCACGTGCCTAATTCGATAAAAGTCATTACTCTTGGTATATCGGAAATGTTTCGCCCATGCAATAGGACATTAGTGAAAATTCCGGAAATCGCCGAAGGAAGTATGAGTAGCTTGGCCACGTCGACGACAATAACTCATCCGACGGCTCTTGTGTCGGTGACCAAAAGGTATTTTCCGCTTCGGATAAGAGCGCCATGTGCGCGCCATCTTTTCAAGAGTTGATTTTCACGCCGCACGATGTCCGACGAGCGATATGACGCGCTTACAAGGGGGATAATTTGCGTGTCCGTGTACGTGGTTTCGACGCTCCATGCGACTTTTATGAACTCTTTCCTTGGACGTATATATGGAGTGTACTCCCCGTGTTTGCGAATGCCAGAGGAAATGTGTGGTTTACCGGCGCCCGGCGTACACGAGAGATGTACTGCAGATGTGTCAAGTTTAAGAGCGCACGGGTTCGAGAGAAACTGAAAGAGATAGATAGATAGAGAGAGAACAAGGAGTGGCAGTGAATTGTCATTAGCCATTGAAATTGACGGTCACTCTGCGGAGGACCACAATATGGTAGTGAGGCGGTATATAATAGAGAACCACCTAATGTCGAAAGTGAAGCCGTCGTGCAGAGCCGACGTGGTTCTCGATAACAATTGGCTCAATAATCACAATTTGCTGCCGTCTTATAGACTTGGCTGTATTGTGCTTGGACATGTGTGCAAACCCTTTAGTCGATGGGCAATCGCATTTGCATTTCCTGATGACTTTATATTGATTGGAACTTCTTTAAAGTACGTATGCCGTGCGCTTTTTGAAAAGTTCAATGCTTAGTCTAATAATGTTTATAAAACTATAATATAAACTTTTATGCATTAAAATTATTTTTAAAATTATTACGCATAAACTGATATTTTAAGCAATAATTTTATTTTATAAATAATATATTTATAAGCATCATGAAAGATGGTTGGTATATTTTAATTATAGTTAGGACTGACTATTTTCTGAAAAGTTTGGTGTTTTTTTTTGTTCTATATTAAAGCTTACGACTTTCTATAATACTTCCTAATTTTTATTTACGACTACTTTCTTCATTTTTACAAAATTAATAAATTAAATGTATCGACCATTGTTTGTATCAAACCTTATCTCAATAATATTTATCAACATAAATGGAAATAATCAATGTTGTTTTAATTGACAAATTAAAAACTAAATTAGTACGCGTTTTACTAAATTAGTAAAACTAAATATGAATGAAAGCAGCTTTATTAAATAAAGAAATAAGTAAACTTACGTCGTATTTATTGGAACCTTTTTGCGTAGTACAGTTTTTTCAAATGCTCCAGTAAGAGTATGCTTTCGTCAGTGTAACCATACAACTTATTTGAGTGTCTAAACACCGGCCTAATCTCCTCAAAACAGCTTTAATCGCATTAACTTAATACTAATCCTTAGGTGTCTAAATATTAATATTATTCTGCTTCTTAGTATATTTTCTTAACTTAAATCTTATCTTATGAGAATTAGTACATTTAAAGATCGGTATTCAAGTAAACACATCGAGTGGAGAGAATTTGTAGTTGTTGAGTTAATTTAATACTAGAATCGAACATATTTTTTAAGTAAACAAATTCTAATATCTAATAATATTAATCAACTGTAAAAGTTTTTCAAATAACATCATATTTGTTAAATTTTAAAGTACGTTCCTTATTTTCATTATTGGCAAAGATACCCGTTGTACTGATATTTGTATTAAAATTATTAACAAAATAATTATTTTTATATTCTCATTTGTTCTTTTAGCAGGCAGGTAGAGAAAAAGTGGATTCTCTTAATACGGTGATCAAAATTCTGAAAACATCCGACTTTCATTGTCTAGTGAATAAAAATAGATTTTCTTATTTTAATTGAATTGTAACTATTATAATAATAGAAATACTAAGAAAAGTTTGTGATGGAATTTTCTATGGAAAGTCTTAGGAATTTATAGTATAAACTTGTAGGATAAAAATGTTAATTTGGTTTTACAATTTATTGTTAAAAATGCTCACATCTCAATTTATGGACAACCAAAATTATGTAATTTTTTAAACGTTTAGATTATGCGTAAGAAACTTTACATACATAAATATACTACAAATGAATCAGTTGCTTCCAAAGTGCATCAAGGTCGATGAGTATAAGTTATATTCTTATGATAATAAATAACGGTGCGTTTACGTTGATTTTTAAACATCAAATGGATAATGAGTTAACTATCATTTATCCAGTACCAATATCGTAGGTAATCGGATTTAATTTAACTTTCAATACATTTTTCTAAGTATATTTTCTCTGTAGTCGAATATCACCGAGTGCCGCTATGCTTTAAAATCCTAATCTAGTTATTTCTTAAATGTTTGGCCAATTACGGAACAGGTTCAAGGACGCAACGAGTTCGCTAGAAAATTGTATTACGTGAAAAATATCTTGCCAGCTGTCTCAATAGGTTAGCGGAACATCAAGGGTATAACAAGACAAGGTCTTGATACGACCTAGAAAACGGCACACATCGAACAACCGTATTCCAGCAAAGAGAATCATCGAAGGCACACTGCTGGCTTACCTTGCTGGCTGCTCTTTCTCGTTGTCTTCTTCTCCTTCATCCAGGGATACTCGGGCACGTTGACCCCCGAGCCGTCTTGGACCGCATGCGGGTCCATCATCCCGTGGTAACCCGGATGATGGTTGCCCGGGCTCATGGGTGCGCCAGCTGCTCCGGGCGAGTGTTGTATCGGTCCATCGGCACCCATTTGGGGTAGAGCCGTCATGAACTCGGCCATGGAGGGCTGGCTGCTGATGAACCCGGTCTCGGTCGAGCCGAGACCGGGCGTCCCGACGTCCATGACCGCCGGGTGAGCCCCGTGCGGGGGCAAAACTGCACCGACCCCGGCCCCCGCAGCCACCGAGGCCAGCCAGAAGCCACCGCCGCCGTCGGTAGCCAGGACGGCTGGCGGCGTCGGGGACCTCGTCTTCACGAGCTGCTCTTCTTTGTTGGGCTGAGCCTCCGGCTGTCGATATTCGGACGCACCGTAGTGGCGGAGCCGACGTTGCGTCTCGAGCAGCCGCGGGGAATAGACGTCGACGCCGACGGTCAGTGACTCCGCGACACCACGATGAATGCCGCGCATCAAATTTCTAATTCCTTACTCTTGGATTTTGAGACGACGCTCCGATACCGAATCGAGGTTACCGATAAGCCAGGACTCACCGAAGAGCTTCGCGGTCGCACCTGCCGTTCGACTTTCTCTGGTAACAAGCACGAACGTCAGTTTCTTTGTTTCACTCGAGTTCGCTAATTTCCGAGAGTCCTTGTCGCTTCGGGAGCTTTCGCACGGAAGGCTCGGTACCGATGTCAACAACCTACTGACATGTCACTGCATTGTTTCGTGCTCCGGTACACCCGAACATCCCCAAACATCATTTGTCCTGAAAACATAGGACACTATTCACTTGACACTCCGGCGAATCATTTAGTGCTTCATCGCGTAGCCGCGCACAAATCCGCCTCTCCGCACTCAACTTCCCGACGCATGCAATACGGCATTTGCAGGCTCCGGGCGAAGAGTCGCTACAATCCACGCACTGAAGGACCTCTGCTCCCAGGTGGGTATCCTAGCGTCACCGATGGTAGCGCGCCGCGCAGAGGGCGATGCCGATTCCCGTGGTCGCCACCGTCATCGTCGCGCTCGGCTAACCGATCGTCCGAGAGTCTTCGAGCGAAGCGCGCGAAATGAAGCGGAAACCGCGGTCTGCGCGCACGCACACGCTCAGCCTTGCAGCGCTTAGCGGACGACGCTGCGTGTGGCGTGTCCCTGTTGTTACTGCCGTCTCTGTCGGGCCACGCTCGACTCCCGCAGCCGGAGCGGCCCGAGCAGATCCTATCCGCGGCTCTGGATCGCGCGCGCGCTGCCGCTGTCACGTGAGCCGTAGCGCCGGGCCAATGGCAGCCCGGTACCGACCCGGTCCTGGCTCGGCCCTCCCGACGTAGGCGGCGCGCGCCCGCCGGAGCGAGAGGGCAACGCGCGATGAGCGAGAGCGAGCCGAGAGCCTCGCGGTTGCCCTATACGAGGCACGTCCGCGCGAAGAGGCTGTGAGCGCCCGACTTTGCCCGTGGCGATGGAGAGAGGATCCGAAGAGGGAGGGAGAGAGAGAGAGAGGAGCGAGAGCGAGCGCCGTATGGGCGGGACGACGCGGACGATGCGCAGACCGGCCTGGTGGGGATGGCTGTCACGTGCGAGGCCACGCGGTTCCCGGAGCTGCGGATGTGCAGCGCACGATGCAACGATGAGCTTTGGAGCTTGGGGAAGGTCACCTCTCGGAGCCGAGCGATTACACTCTTGCACGTCCTTTTGGTTTCTTGCGAATGGGATGATTGCTTGTTACAGGTCGGAGCGCTTGCGGGGTATGCAGTCACGGAGATCGAGGAGATTGTCGAAGATCCTTCTTCTTCCGCGAGGTTTTTGCGTCGAAGCAGATTAGATTTTCAGGTGATGTTCACTGCTCTCGTTCGTGCGAAATTCGTGGAGTGGGTTATGGGGAAACTACAATAGGACAGGATCCAATAAGAGATCGTGACAAATACTTGGAAATATTTTCAATGATGTATCATTGAATGCATGACAGTAATTTAGTCTGCTTAATTTCACTGATACAAGCATAACTTAAGCATAAGTGAAATATGTATAGTAACAATTTTCAAACGTGTATTTTATTGCTTTTTGTATTTCATAATTTTATATTTTATTTATGTGACGATAATTGAAGAATATTACTTGTGGGAAAAAATGAACCTTATTTTTTATTTATTGATTTAAAAACACTTGTCGAATAAAGTAAGAATATTATTTTTTAAGTGCATTACTCGTCGGAATTCGTAGCGAATAAATGTCCGTTTAATTAATTTTCTTCGCTCACAGAAAATTGAAAAGTTATAAAGGCAAATAAATTTTCATTTGAAATATGAATATAATTCAAACAAATTATTTGTTTGAACGTAAAAAGTAGTGCGTCATAGATAAAAGTAAATGCACGCGTAAGAATGATCGTGGTTAGTAACGGAGTGGACATAAATAATTGAAAAGGTTCAAATTTTTTGACGGAAAGCAATTTCGCGCGTTGGATTTTTCCATGAAAATAAGAACGGCAGTTTTTCCTCTTGACGTCCATTGAAACCAATATTTTAAACGGCCACGAATGTCGCTACAGAATCGGCGGTGCCGTCGACGTTAACGGTCGGGAAGGTTCGCCCGGTCGGGAAGGCACCGGCTGGTGTGTGTTCGGAGACAGGCTGGCAGAAGCAGCAGAATGGATTCGATGACAGATTACCCTGATCAGCTTTGTGGCGAAGCTCTCATTTGGACAGGCGATTTGATTGAAAAGTTCATCGTGCGCGCGAGAAACCGGAGGAACACAAAGAATTATTCGTGACGCTACCCTCGTTCAACGCTCCTGGTTTCAAAGCAATAAGCAAACAGTTAACTCTATGTACTTGAATTCGAAATTATGCAAAATGTTTCGAGACACCTGAAGTCGTATCATCAACATATGGTTTTGTACGATTAAATATATGTACAGTAGCATATTTTTTAATAACATTTGTTGAGTTTATTCCGGTGTATGTATCATACACTTTTTGTCACATAAAAAGTTAAAGCGAATATCTTTCGAATTTTCTTTCGATATGTATATTTTTTAACGCACATGGTAAAAATATTTTTTCAATATGATCAGTATTATTGTTTTTGTTGTCGCCATACAAGTATTTAATTTTGCTGATCGTTCGCAGCCATTTGATTGCTTATGTAGTAAAAACATTATTTAAAATAACTGGAAGCCCATATTTTAATTGAAATGGTACTTTAATGAGTAATTGTAAAATGAATTAGATTTAAAATAAAGTATAGATTGAAATTTTATTTATGCTTTAAAGTTTAATAGTAAATAAAAAAGTATTTTTTTTATTTTTCTTAAGTAATTTAGATGAAGTTATTAAATTCTAGATAATTTTGTAACAGTTTCATATTTGAATTATATTGTAAGTATATTTAATATCTTTATTATATATAATGCGTACGTATTACAAGAATGGCTTAATTTTTATAGTATGGTATTTTAACAATCTGCAAGTTTCATCAGAAAATATTATAAATTTTTATAAAGTATTTTATATTGTTGCGTCCCATAAAATATTTTAGACAATTTTCGACTAGTATCAGAATTCAGTTAATCTTAAATATGAATATTCTCTAACACTTTAATAATGTTATATTAAAGCTCATAAGGGAGTTATATTTTTTTATTTTCTTATTAAGAGAGTTCATACTATGCTTGCAATCTACTTAGTGATAGTACATATCTCTTTTGTATTATGCTTGGGAATGATAGGCTTTACAATAATTCTTTTTACTGACAACGATTTATTATACTTCAATTAACGTAAGAGTTGAAAATTTGAAGGATATACGTATTTACCTTACCGGGTAATAAAATATGCTTTTTAGATTAATAGCTTTCAAATTAAATATTCATGTTATCATTGAATCATTATATTTTTATTAATATTTAGTACCGAAAGCGGAGACAGATAATTGATACAAGAAAAGAAATAATACGAAGAATATGTTTTTTTTAATTATAGATAAAGATTATTTATATTTTTTGATCAAAAGGTTATTTTAATTGTTAAATAAAAGTGTAGCTTACTTTATTAGTAGGTGATACATTTAGTTTTCATTCAAAAATAATATAATCTCTTTTTCAAAAAAGCATCCTAAAATAAATCTCAATGTAGCAAAATAAATGTTAGTTTGCAGTGTTTTTAAAAATATTCTTGTCATTAAAAATTGTAGTTTTTAAGTAATTTAGATTATCGTGTTCTTTCCTGGTTTTCTACACACAATGCCGCAGTTTTGCAGTTTTGAACAAATGTTACAGAATTTATATTTGTATAAGTGTTTTTAATTCTACTCGTTGTAAATTTAAATTTTATGTACGTTTACTGGTTAAGAATGCCAGAGCAATTTTACAGTTTTGATGCATATCACTGATTCGTCAATTCGAATCAAAGTATTTGTAATATAATTTTAAATATTAATCAATAATTTATACGGGCATTTTGAAACAAGAATAAATATAATATATAATTATTTATAATACTCTGTTAATTTAATTATTTTACGTAATAAAATAGAACTTACTAAATGAATAAAACTTCAATGAATTAGTAATGTAATTTATTCTAAAAATTATAAAGTCTGATGTCGTTCTGGTAAGATTGAAATTATTATATTCTCAATTTTGTGTTTCTCTTATAAAATATAGATTTCTAAATTTATCAGGTAGAACTGAATCTAAATGAAAAGTATCGATTGCGTAATTATAAAATGCCTTGTTTATTCTTGATATTTTTTCTCTCCTAATATTCCACGATAAATATTCTAGTGTAGAATTGTGTCCGTAATGAGTAATTTGGTTGAAAAACGGATTGGCGTAAAAATCATAAATTATGCAAATTATTATTAGTATTAGTATAGACGTGTGACAACATTAAAGGATAATAACTTCAAATTTTATCTGCGGAACTTAAGATAATTAGTTTAGGAATTAAAATTATTATTACTTTATATAAAATAAGGACCTTTAAGAATTTCGTCGCACTTGGTTTAACATTATTGTTTGTGATGTTTACAGCCAACATCGTTCAACAAATCATAAATGCTTTTCGATAATATTAGACTTCGGAGAGTTCGAAACTAAGTTACAACTTGGCCAAATTCATTCAAACCACTTGGCGGTCTTATTTTTCGTATATTAACAAGGATCAAGAGTTTTTATAAAGATAAATTTACTTTTCAATGGATAACGCAAGGTAAAAGGAAGCAAGGATGAATAAGCATGACCGAATAAATAATACACCTATACACAATCCACTGATAAAGTGGAATCCTCTTAGGCACCCCGGGACGTCGAGCTATTATTTAAAAAAGATGCATTTTCATTCTGATTACGTGGAATGCCTCATTCGCCAGGCGCGGCAGAGGGGGAGGATACTCGGCACGGAAATTCGGTGATACTGCAGCGCGAGCGCAGGAGCGGGAACGAGAGCAGGACGTAGGGAGCGCAGGCCAAGTGCCACATCTGCCGCCAGAGATTTAACTATACATTACAGACACACGATATGTCAAAGTCCTATACTTCATATCGACTCTGCCATTTATTAAAAGTTTCATCGCGCGCGAGCACCTCGTGCCTCGCCGGCGAGCGAGTGCGCACCACTTGCCCGGCCTCGTACTTTTTCTTCTCGGATATCCCGGAGGAGCGCCGGGGACTTCTGAGAATTCGCAAAAATGGAACGACCCGACCGAGCCGCGGCTGCATCGAGCAACTTTTTCTTCCCGCTGATATCTTTTCCCGGTGCCCTGGCTTTTTCCTCGATTTTTCTACGCCGGCTATCTTAGGAGTAAGTTTTTAATTTTCGAGGCTCCCCGTTATTCTGACTTTCTCTTATTATACGAATTTCTGCTCTTGGGGTTAGTACTGTGATGAGGTCTATTGGATTTTTGGCACTGGAACCGAGGCAAACTGAACGCAAAAATGCGAGACCAGTGGTCTGAAGTTTGGATGTTTTAGATCGACTCTTTAGAAATGAGTTTTTCGCATCCTAAGTTTAGTTATACCGTTATGAAATATTTTCGTAACAGTCATTAGAAAAGTTACATTCAGTTTTCATTGCGAGGAATTTTTTTAAATTTCCCTCAAGAAAATTTTACTCGGATGGCTCGTTGTTTATAAATATATCGTGATTTGAGTATAAAGAAAGCTCGGGCATTTTAATAACGATGCGTATTTGATCATAATGACATTTATTCAGCTTATACGAATGATCTTTAAAAACAGTCACAAAGTGTATTTTATCTTCGAATATTCCATTGGTATTTTATATATTATACTTCAACTCAGAATAGTTTAAATTTCTATGAAACTCAAATAAAATGTAGGCTAATGTAAAGCATCTTTACTTAAATAGATGTCGTTAATTTCATAAAAGTATATTTTCCTCAAAAAGTACTAACATTTCATAATAGATCATGCCTGACTACGAAAGAACAAGATTAATGAAAAAATACGTGGCTTCAATTAAACATTATCTTTAAATAAGCGAGTCGAGCATTGTAGTGCTAAGTATTCGTACACTCTGTACACACTTGTTTGTCGGCGGGGCAAAGGGGGTGAGGGAGGGTTAAAAGGGCGCAAATTTCTCTTCCCCATTCTATTCTAATGCTCTCCTTTTCTTCTTCTCCTTGAGACGAGTCTGTCGTTTTTATCCTGCGGTACGGTAGTCCTTCTAAATATATACCTTCCTCGCTCCGCATCCGCTGCCGCCGATTGCGAAATGAAGTTTTATATTAAGCTTCGAGTTCGGTCTCTCCTTCTCGCTCTTATTCTTGAGAATCTCCTTTATCCCCGCCCATTTAGCAAACCCACCCCAACTCCTTGTATTTCCTCGATCCACGTCGTGCGCTGCACCCTCCGTTTTCTCTTCCTTGTGCACTCCCCACATCTCTCCCTCTCCCAATCTTTCTCCGTTTTTTTCTCTGTCACTTCGTTTTCACTCTTGAGAATACAGAAACTTTGTATTCAAAACTGTTTATTATTGTAACTTATTAAGCAACATTTTACATTTCTAAAGCACGATCAAATGTTAATTTTTTTAACATTTGTATATTTCAGTTGTAGAGTACAAAAAAGCCATCCAAAAAAAATTAACGATATAAAGAGATTTTTTAAATACCGAGTACGATATTCAATTTAGAAATTGGATGTATCAAGTACTCATAAGTAATAAACGTCTTTCAGACTTTATGTTACTTCGGTTTGCCTCCAATTGTAATTACTGTTTCTTGGATTTCCGTGTAGAAGTAGTGTTTTTTCATAATAACAATAAAGATTTTGCATCAGA
The DNA here is from genome assembly GCA_018907045.1 of Wiebesia pumilae. Taxonomy (NCBI): domain Eukaryota; kingdom Metazoa; phylum Arthropoda; class Insecta; order Hymenoptera; family Agaonidae; genus Wiebesia; species Wiebesia pumilae. Next base: position 44,489 of record JACCHZ010000147.1, on the reverse strand, counting down.
AGAAAATATTTCTTCTGCAGATAAAAATTCATTATCATAAAACCACAAAAGATATAGTAAATTGAGAAATACATCTAAAATTAATGCACTTACAATTGCTACAATTAATATTATGTTCTTAGCGGTAAAGATTCAAAGATGCTTTCCTTGCTTATTTACTGCATTTGAAAGGATATTGCTTAAAATTAAATTTTTAAACTTCGAAACATACATTCTTACAAAATGTAAAAAGACTGTGAATACGACTGATATTTATAAAAGACGTAAAATTGAGATCATTAACCATTGCCTTTTAGCTTTTAATATTAAAAAAATATTACACGAATTCCAACTGGCAACAATCAAGTAAATCTTTGTGAATTTAAGACTCGCGAAATGACTTTAACACCAATTGCTTTAAGAAGCGAAAGAAAATAATCAAACGCAATAAATTCTTATCAATGTGTTGCAGTTCCCTCCTATCTTGTATTTTTCGTTCTTTTATCCCCGTTCAGCTTCTCCCCCTTCGCATCTTCGCTCAGTCCCCGTTGACGTGCTTCCGCCTAACAGCTTCCTCCGTATATTTACGTACCAATAGATCGTTACGTCGGCGTTTGCATATATATTGACATCGCATGGCTGTCGGCTCGTTTCCATTGCTGCTCGAAGGTAGCATAGCACAATATACAATGTATCCAGGTAAAGTCGTGGGCCGCACGGCTGCGATTCATGGATTTCGAATTGCCTTTTGAGTATGTCGCTCGTCATAACGAGCCTCAACCCCTCCCCGGCACTGCTCACCCATGTATGTCATGTACGTATTTGATACACGCTCTGTCACTTGCCGTGCACGAGGAAACGCATCAGAGAACTTACTCGCTTTATCTCGCGTTCTTTAATATTTCGCGCGGCTTTCGAAGTAACGTAAGTGCCATCTGCCGAAGAGATTTCTTCACTTAGCTTTATTTCCATTTTCATTTTTCTAAGAGATGCTTGCTTTGATTTATTTATTTTTTCTTTTTCTTTTTAACTGCCGTCTTTCTCACTGTGGGGCGAATGGAGGATCTTATGGAAGCGTCGCGCGCTGTGTTTCAGTAGAACTGAGTTAATTGCCTGTAAAAAGAACGTATTAGGGGATCAAATATTGATTGTTATTTTAGTAAAGTTCGTGAAGTTTATATGAAATATAATAACATACTAAAATAACGAGATAAAACTTGTAATCGTACAAATGTCATGTCATGTATACATTTTTCATATATTTATAAAAATTAATTTTAAGCTGCTCATCTTCAATTTTTTTAATTATTTTCACTTTTAATATTTTTACCTAAAGAAATATTCATAATTAAAATGTAAATATCTAATAATTTGTAGAAGACGTTGTTGAGAAGAAAAACTTATTGAATTCTTTATAACATCGCTATGTAAACGCTATACATATTCGTATAGTTTAAATGAAACTTAAAAAATATAAATACGTATTCACTAATAAATAATATATGTCATTAATTTAAATAAAATTAAGATACAATGATATTAAACATTTTTATTTTCCATTTAAATTTTATTTACCTCTTTTTAATATAGAAAAAGAGCAGCTTTTGTAAATAACTGTACACAATCTATTCAATTTCTATTTTCTATATCACGCAGTGTTTCTTATACGCTATAAGGGGAATATTTTTATTTTACTAGATCGGGTAGTATCGTATTGCACTTCGATACTCTCTCCAAAGTATTAATGTTTTCTTTCTTCTCAAATTATCTTCAAACTATGCTTTATAAAATTAAGAACACTCGTAAAATATTTTATTACAACGACGTTTTCGAAAATGCGGTTACGATCATTTTCCTTTTATTCAAGGTTTTTGTGTCAATTCGTTAGCTCGCGTACCAGTGTATACATGCATATATGGGTGTTCAAGCATGACTATTCGAATATACGTAAGACTTTTTGTACATATTTGTCCAATATATGATTAATCAGGAAAGTCTATAGTCGAGTAAGAAGTTAGAATCAATAATTTCTACAATTTTGTACAATAACGACCCAATTGATCCACTTTTTTCAGTACTGCTCTCATTTCTAAGTTATTAAAAGGTTGGAGGAATAATATTGTTCCAAGTTTTATATTAAATAAAGAATAATATTTTTTTGGAATTTATCTTTTATTTTCAGAGTTATACAAAATATAGCTTATTCGTTATATTTGCTTAGTTAACTAAATATATTTCCTACGACTGGATAAAAGACTAAGAAACTGGGAGGATTATTAAAAAAAAAGTTATCAATCAACAACTTGGATCCAAAAGCTGATGGAGTTACTACGCGATAAGTAAACCTCTTTAGCAGACATTCGAAAAAATGTATTTTGCGCAAATGAGATTTTCTCTTAAGTACTTGGCAGCACATCTCAAATCGGCAAGTTTTTAAAGAGGCTCGATGGATCGAGACGTTCGTCTTTTTAACCAGGCGACGAAGCAATTAAAAATAAACCATCTTTCATCGCCATTTTAGCATGGCACGCGGAGAGCAATCCTCGAGTTTTAAGCTCTCGAAAATATAAACCCCGTCTGTCAATCAACATATCAGCCAAAACTATTCTTCATCCTTCTTTTTCCTTCTCTATCCTATACTGTCTGGCTGCGGCGATAGCAGAGTACGGCAATGCCTGGGCTTCCTTGACTAAGTTTTTCCTAGGCTTTGGGCCGTCCGACATCGACGTCCTCCTTCTACCGGTACAGTGCGACGTCCGGACGAAAGCGAACTCGTTAGAGAACCAAGTCAAGTTTTTCCCTTTTCTCTCCCCAACCTTTCTTTTTCAGGCTACTCTGTCCGCCTCTATCCTGTGTTTCCCCTTTCTCGCATGTGCGAGCCAAAAAAAGAGGTTGCGAGTCATACAACTCTCGTAGGACATTGTTGACACATGGAATGCAGAGTCTGTAACTATTGTGTGCATGAGTTGGGCTGAAAGGAGATGATTGATTTTAACCTTTTTCGAAGTATTTAATGAGCTACTTGTTAAGTTTTTGTGCTCCTACATATGCAGATTTCTTGAATTTGATACCTTACCTTTACGTTATTTTTTTTACTTCCATACATTATGATGAGAAATTATATTATAGCAGTCTTATTTTTGAATAGTTTTATCTTTCTTTCATTCGGTACGCTATCAAAAAATGTGCTTTCTCAGACATTTTCATAGTTTACAAATATTAAACGCAAAAATAATTTTTAATTCACAAGCAGTTTATGCAAGAAGTACAATATGCATTTCTTATTTTAGTAGTTAAAATTAAAACACAAACGCACGATTAAATTCCAAATTTCTTTCATTTTAGTAAAGATAATTCTAAATTGTTTCATAAATTCATATGGAAAACTTTACTCACTTATACAAATGCTGTTCTATAAGTACCTACAAAAGAATTTGGGAGCACATTACTTTATTACTCACTATAATCTCTTTTCAAATGACTTACGTTAACTATGCTTAAGTTTCTTGCATATTTCTGTGATATAATAATATGTCCAAGTTTTTAAACTAAACTACTGTTTTGTCGATGATTTCGTCACTTGATAAGAACGTAATGTTGACGGGTATTTCCAGTTTTTTCAAAATCAATATAAATTATGGCGTAATCCTTTTTAATGATTGTGAATATTTTTTTGTTCACTCATACTTTAAATTAATTGTAAAAAGACATTTGACATTTTTATAAAATGTGTGATGCCTCGAATCTTCAGTTTTATCTTTTTCTAATTTCTATAATTATATAATTATTGTACTATTTAAAAAAAAATCTCACATGACTTGCTTAAAATATCCAGAATGTTGATAGATGCTTAACAAATTCAAAGTTTATTTATAACATACATAAATCATATAATAAAATCACCATAATATCAATCAAACTTGCTTTGAGTTTTATGTACTATTTTATCAAGAATAAAGTAACATTAGATGATTACGTGATACACTTGATTTAAAAAAATAGAATAATGTATATATATTATTGAAATTTGATTTGATGTTTTTACAGCATACGACAATAATTAAGAATAATACTGAAATAGTACTTCGGAGTAATTTTTAAAAAATTTCAAACAATCCTTTTACAAACAACTTTTTTCAAACAACCAATGAGAGGAATTCACTGATATCGTGAGAAATTTTTTATCTATAACACATTTATTACTTTTTCTAACGAGTGTACGTTTATTTTGATATATCAATATTAATAATAATTAAATTATACAATATTTGTGAACGTAATTTATATTGATTTAATATATTATAATTTATATTGTTTTACATGATTGCCAATTCTTGAAAATCAGTACCTTTCTTAGTCAAAAACAACTATTCTTTTATAATGCATATCTTAGTATCTGTATATGCATTAGCGTATATATATAAATCGTATTCAAATAGTAATGACTTTTTAGACGCAAAATAAATTTTTAAAGGAAAATATTCAACTTCTTTTTAAGGGAATATCATATAATTTATTTTAAAGTTTTAAGTAAGTATCAAATTTATTAGAATATTTTCTTTTGTATCTTCGATTTCTTTATTATTTATCAATAAGGAGAATAAATTTAAATATTAGAAATAATATTAATTACTTTCTATATATTTATATTTTTCTAGAATATTATATAAACTTCTTATTAAAAAAAGATACTGTTTTCGAATTAATATCTTGTGAATAATATATTGACTTATTCAAATGTTGTGACTTAAAAAGTAACCAGATAAAGTGAGATTAGAAAACAAAATAAATGATAACCCTAAGAAGCCAAATCACAAATATATATAATACATATTTCTACCAAGAAGTAGTTTTAAACTGTTGGAAAAATTGTCTCCTTAATTACGTTTGTATATATTTGTATATTGTGTAAAAGTTTTTTACTGCCAATCTAGTTTCATTGTATTTATGATTTTTTTTCATCAATTACCTCAGCTACTATTGTTTATATTTAAATTGATCATTTTTTCGAGTTTCAGTAACTTATAATAAATTACGCCTTTTATATATATTATTTTTTAGATCGTACACTAATTTTACATCATTATCTTTTGTTTATAACTAAGTTTTGCTTTATAATCTTAACAGAACAGGCACTACTATTAGTAATAAATTTATTAATTATTTGAACTCAATATATGTGATATCTAATAGGCATTCGTGTAAATTTTCTTTAGCTGTTCCAAGCAATCAATTGCTTGTTTAATTACTTCAACTTAACTGACAAGCTTCAATTATAACGAACAAGAATTTTTTGCATTAAGTAATCCAATTCTTCCCATATTCTTTTTGGAGATTAACAGTATATTTCATTAAAATGATTAATTATCATTTTTAAAACATTCATATTACTTTTTATACATGTAAGCTATGAGACATTTAAAAGAGCAAAAATAATGTTATATTCTTAAGATAATTTTTTGAGCTTTATTTTTTAGCTTAAAAATACATAAATAGATAAACTAAAAACTAAAAATAATAAGTGAATGCGTAAAATGACTAAAGAATCTTTGTGATATATTTTTTAAAATAAATAATATTTAACCATATACTTATGGAATGTATAAATCACTTCTCATCTATACAAAGTATTTACTATTTCGATAGATATTAACTGATATTTTATTTGTTGAGATTATTTTTAAAAATGTAAATAAAAATTTTTTCAAAATACTAAATACAATGTTATTAAATGCAATTTCATATTATGAAATCCATATTATTCAATTTAATATTATTCTCGATTAGTTAAAATAATATTTGAAAAATTAAAATAATATTTGAAAAATACATAAAATGATTAAATACTTTTAGAGGTATTAGAGTCTTAATTTTTTCATTAAAGTATTTCGTGAAAGTATAAATAAATACCGTGACAGAAGTTTATTATTTTGAGAATAATATTATGTATACAGAGTATACATAATTTGAAAACCATATACAATATAAAATTTAATTGTAATGAATTTTATTAATAAGTATCCTTATGATATTTAAAGTTTTAATTATATCTATATCTATATACGTATATATATATACGTGCTACTTATAAAAGATTTATAATACAACGGCGCTGTATAGTAGGAAGTCAAATAAACTGACAGAATTTAAAAAAAATATAATATATTAATATTAAATAACAAGAACCTTTTATTATATGTAAGTAAACCTTGTATGTAAATATCAACATTTTTACGGTACTGTATTTAATATTTAATTATAAAATCTGTTTACATGTATTATTTTTTGAGTTTTTTCTAATAGCAATTATGGTAAAGATTTGAAATAAATTAATTGTTTCTTAGTAATTGATACAATTGCATCAAATAAAGTTTTCTATTGCGCTAATTATTGCATTGGAATCACGCGATTGAACTAATTATATTATAAGTTACTTCATATTTATTGTTATCTCTGATGAACTCAGAATTTGATTTGCTGTGAGGTATTTGATCCAAATTAGTAAAAATGAAATTATATTAATTTGCATTATCAAGTACGAATGTTTAACGATTTTTTATATTTACAAGTGTACGGTCTAGATTTGAGCGAAAGAAAAAAAGAAAGGGAAATAGAAGAGAGAAACAAATAAACACGTATAACTTGAGAAGAAACCATATGCGGTATTGTAACGAATTGGCAGCGGAGTTTTCGTTGAACAGGAACATTTCTTGCGGATGTGCTTAAGGAACGGACTGCTACAGTCTGAAGTTTTAATTAAGTATTCACTACGGATGAAATCGCACTCGCTTGCTCGCCTCTTTATACTTCATAGCAGCCAGATGCTCTCTGTCTCTCTTTCTCACCTTGTTTATCTCTTTCTATCTCTAGATACCCTTGGCTTCATCTGTGCCGCATGGCAAGGGTTTGTCCGACGTAAAGACGCTCAGTAATATATATTTTCTGCTTGAGAAGAGTCATGCGAGGTTTCCCTTGCCTTTATACTAATTATGTATGTATAATTAGCTGGTATTGCGCCTACTATACGAAATACGTTGGTCTGAAATATCTCAATTTGGTGGAATAGAGGAAAGATGAATGCAAAAGTTAATTGTAGGAAAATCATGAATTTAATATTTCATTTACATTAACTTTTTAACGCAGAATGGAGTATTATATTCTTTGAATTTTAAATGAAATTCCAAGAGAGCCAATGCATTTTACACATCTGATATTTTTTTAAACTTTTAATAAATGTTTTTAAAATCTGTGCATATTGAATTTAATGTGCATTTAGGTAAAATATCATACTTTCTTTATTTTATTGCGTTTAAAACATATATATCTTCTTCAACAATAATTTTATGCTTTAAAATTTTATAAATTTTAGCAAATGCATATTTCAATTGTAGGAAAGATCCCTAACATGCATCCATTTCCAGGTTAAATCTAAATTGCTGAGTTTGCATTTTCTCTAAGAAAGATAAAAATAAAAATGCATTTGGAAATAATTGAAAGAATATATATTTCTCAAGGAGGAAACAAGATATAAAAGAATATATAAAAGTTTAAAAGCTTCATGAAATTTACATCTGATTGTATAAAAAAAATCAATAAATTATATATATATATATATATATATATATATATATATATATAAACCCATACCATTAATAACATTAATAAGACAACTCTTCTTTCAACGTTTCAATTCCATAAAGGATCAAACATTATTAAGAAAGCTAGCAGTGCCCGATCCCTCAGCCGCCACTAATTTCTTTCGTCCGACCTGACCTGTATCTCTTCCGAACAAAAACAGAAATAGAGCAATTCCAGTCATTTACTACAGTCATTCGCTCTTTGTTTCTCCCGCGTACTCTTTCTTTTCCCCCACAGTAACTACCTGCGCTTTTTCCGTTCTCCTTTTCCGTCCCTCGAGAGATTTCAGAGGCTTCGCAAGACTTTGCTAACCAGAACGAATCTCTCGCCCTTACCGCCCCCTCGCAATCGTACAGAAGTTAGAGCTTTCGCGCAGCCGGCACTCGCTGCCAGTACTTTTGTCGCCGGCGCTGTAAATTGCCCCAGTAAGTGTAGTGCATTAATCTTTGGTTTTGGCTAAAGCGGCCGCGTTTCGGCCGCGTTGCGGCTGCGCTTCTCCCTTGGCTCGACATCCTGCACGTCCCGTACCTCGTACATTCTTCTTCTTCCTCGAGTTGTGGCCGGCCCCCGACACCTTTTCCTTTGTGCTGGTGCACGAGCCCTTTCCTCGGTTGCCCATTCGCAGGACTGGGAGGTAATGGGAATGCCCTGCAATCCTCGGGAATCCGGCGCTTCGCGCGACGCCCATCCTTACTCGTTCGATTTAATAAATTGGAAGCTATTACGCGCGTCTTCGAGGTCGCCGAAGTGAAGGTTTATTTAAGACGTTGCTTTTTTCCTGCTCTAACGATGTGCGCCAGCAATTTTGTATTTCGCAGTTTCGCATTAGAAAAATGCGCTGCTTCGTTTGCCTCGTAGCTACATAAATGTATGTTAAAATTCGCTTAGGCCACTGCGAGTGGAGCCGAGATTTGTAAAACATAAGGCTTTTTTCGCGAATAAATCATGCCGAGCAGCTCGAAAAGAGGTGTGCCTCTCTCTTGCTTCTCTTCTTCAAAAAGCTACATAAATCCAGAGCCAAGCAGCTTTTTGCGCTTCAATTTCTCAGCGGCGTGGCTGTCATTTGCGAGGCGTTCGCAGGTAAGCAGCAAGGAGAGCCGCATTTCCGGGGAACGGCTCGCTGCTCTCCTATGCAGAATCACAAAGTGCGGTCGGCGCGCGTCTGACATTATGTCGACCGAGCGACGCCGTGTAACGACCTCGTACATCGGCTCCGAGGAAAAGCATTCGCCGATTGAGGCCGTTTCGATCCGTCACCTTGCGGCCTTCCCACAGCGCGTTAAGCTTGCGTTATTAGCGTAACTTTTCGATGTCTGTTTTGCAATCGAGGGGCGCCGCGACAATCGTCCATTCGCTCGGAACATTAGGAAAACTTTATGGAATCGGCACACATGACGCGGTTGCACGGATGCTGCAATTTTCGTTACTTTATCGTGTGATTCTTCGTGGATTGAAGCGGATGATCGATTGCACTGTCTTACTTTTTAAGGCGCCAAGTGACGATTATCCGTTATCGTACATCTGCAAAAATAAGGATTTTTTAAGGCTTAAGTTTAAAATGCTTTAAAATGCTTAGCATTTTGCTGTATCGAGTGAAATTAATTTATTTCTTTGCAACAAACGATCACTTATCTCGAAGCTGTATACCATTTAACTAAAACGTAAATTTACAAAAGTATTTAACAATCACTTTACTTATGTATAAATAAATTCAAATATGATGAGAATAATAAGATATTAAACGTTTATTGTGCAATTTAAATAGATTGTTTTATGAGTTTCTATGAAATAACACAATTTTAATTTATTTTACTTACATTTTTCTATTGAGGAAAGAGTACACTTTTTTTGCACTAGTATTATTATCTTCTCATTTTGCTTTAAATAGCTTACTTATTCAAACTATTCATAAATTGTGGAATATTACATTCGAATTATCTGATCTGCAATGTGTAAAAGGTTTTTTCAGAGTGATCGATAGTTCGTACATCGAGCAATTGAATATTTTGCTCCTGTTATAAGTACGCGCATAAATAAAAAAAGTGGTACCTCAATTAAAAAAGTTGATTTCAATAATGAGTTAAAGCAAATATAAAATTAACTAATAAAGTTAATTACATTAGACAACTTTTAATTACCTACTTTTGTGCTAACTATAAAAATAATATAATAGGAGTAATAGTATTCAGTCAAACACCAACTTTAATAATTCATTTAACTAATAATTAATAATAGCAACGCTCAATCCATTATAAATATTAACGTGTGTAAGAGGAAAAAGTCTTGACTGCACCAAGTAGTGAATTTTCATACTTAAAGCGCAGGTGGAATGAGAGCATCGTCGGCCCTTAAGGCGACGTCAGAGAAGACACACTCTTTTGCATATCGATCAATCGGAAGTTCAATCATCGAACATCCCTCAGTGCCTCGCCTTTAGTCCATGTACCCCAGTATGAACTTGCGTCCGAGAAATCGCGCGGTAACCAACTTGCAGGCATGTCGATGATGCGACTCTTATTAAAAGACGCGTTACATCCATAAGCGAACACATACGCTTAGGTTGGTACATTTCTGGAGGGGGTAAGGCTGGGGAGAATCAAGGGGCCACCGTAATACGCGGGATTTTTCTCACCCCCGCGCGGCTGTGAATCGTCCCCTCGAGCAACCCGCGCGAGAACGAATCCATTTATCTGTCTCGTGAGCACGCGGGATTACTTCTCTTAGCGTCACTATTATCGCCTAGATTTATCGATCGTCGGCTCTTGGTTTTACACGACAGACACTTGGTGAATTGCTTGTCTTCGCCGCCGCAGCGCAACGATGAAAAACGGAATCGTTGTTCGCCACACACAGCACTGGATTCTTTTTGCTTAACGAGATTCTTCACGTAGCGAGATTCGTGCTTTCATTTGAGATAGAGAACACGAGATGTTACATATATAGAGTTTAATCATAATAACGAATGTCGAAGAATTAAACAAATACCTTTTTCTCATTATTCTCTTATTTTAGTTTGATATAATAAATCCGTGACGGTTATTTAGAATCGATATTATTTATTGATGAAATTCAAGTTGAATTCAAACAAACATTCAGTTAACCTCACATAAATGAGAGGTGATAGATCAAATGGAAATTTACTATTTTAGCTTACATATAATATTTTATGATTTGTTATTAAACTGTATATAATTAAAGCAAATAATTGTAAAGTAACAAAATTATAAGAAGAAGGTATCTAATGATTATTAAATTCATATTTATTCAAGTAAGCTATAGACAATTGTTTTAATTATTATTATTATATAAATTTATTTATTCTTTAATATATCCTATTTGGTGTAAATTAATAATGTCGGAGGAGCAAATTTACGTTCCCCTTATTGTGATTAACTTTGTTTCTCCGTAGCAGTTACATCAAGTAAAGGAAAAACGAATTTTTTAAGTGAATAATTGTTTGAAACTACGAGCTATAATTTTATTTAGTTTAGATGTAATGTTAGTTTAGGTTGAGTTATATGTAGAAATCTTCAGACGCATTTAATTTCCTTTGGGATAATGAGAGTGGCTACGTCAAACTAAAGCCGAAGATGTAAGGAGTGCCGGAAGTCTACGCCCAGATTAGTTCTTCCAAGATATCTGAAGACGTTGACGATGAGTTTTTGGAATTAAAAACACTCTTCTAATTGGCCATTCGCATTTTTTGTTCACTCTTGTAACGCACACAAGAGATAATTTTTTTATAATATTATGCCATACAAATGGATGAAAATTTAATTATATGATATTTTAAGGCGATTTCAAAGATTAAAAAGTGATTTCTTGGTAACACTTTTATCGTACTTCAAGGCCAATAGTGGTGATTTAATACCTGGGACAATGTTACAATTTATAATTATAGTAAATTATTAGACCTTATGATCTGATGCATTTTCATCCATACATTAGATATTATTATATTACAAGACTATTTAATTCTTTATTTATTAAACTTTTCCAACAATTTCGACATATAAATTACTATAGCGAATAAAACTGTATTATGCGTAAGGGCATTTTTAAGAACTAATTACGAATTTAACTCTTGTTAAATTATGTATCTATGAAAAATTATAATTCAATGTCGTTAGCTTAAAACGTACGCGTTCAACAACTGTTTCTTATAAGTAATATATCCTTCTTATTTTGTATCGTTCTAAAGTGAGCGAAGATACAGAAATAAATTCACACAATAAAAGCTTACATATCGCTAATTTGGAATAATTAGGCTCCAATACTCTTAGAGCGCCACGCATGCACGTCCTGCAAGCATCGATGTTCTTGTCGATCTAGTAATTAAAACAAGTTGTAGCGCAAAAGAGAGTCAAAAACAAATGCGCGGCTCAAAAATGCCGCGATTACTCGCAACTTCCAATTTGAAAAATTCCGTAAATGTCATTTTTCCTTATCAAGTGACTCGGAAATTCCTTCATTGAAATATTATTATGATTATCGTTCGATACGCTGTGTTTTATTCCTGTGTCTGGTGTAAGAGCGAGAGGGAAATTCGGTTTTCATCGTCGGCTACTCGCGCGCCTTCTCCTTTTCCTCGGACGAGCGGGCGCTCAACAAAAGAGCGCTAATTACGATTCTTTTATGAATTGATTTAGTCGAGGTACCGCGCACCCAGGGCTCGAAACCCGTAGTCGCCTGCCGCTTGCCACCGCCTGAGACCCGTAGGCCACTAAACATCCTACATTGTCTGCGAATTAACTGACTATTAGGCTTCAGATAATGGCGGTCTTTTATATTCTTGGCAAGCAGCTTTTAGAACATTAGCTTTCCATCCCGTTGGCAAAACGCTACTTCCCGCGCGTAGCTTCATTGTAGCCGATTTGCGCGAACTGCATTCGGGACGTAGTTTCATTTTTTCTAATTTGTACAATTTAGTGCGATCTTTCGTGCGATTCGCGGACTTTAAATTGATTTTAATTGCGATATTCTGACGTTATAACTTGTTTGCTTATAATACGAACGGCATTGTAATTCTTTCATCGTTTACTTATTAAAAGCGAATTTGCTATTCATTTATGAACAGTATTATTATTATTATATTTAACCGAAACTGGTATACCTCTCTTTGAAACATGAATTTTAATTGTTTCTCGAAAAGAACTAAAGTTGTACGAATAATGTAATGAATACGATTTCTTTTAACAAAAAATTTAGCAAAATTTGCAGTACATTTAAGAAAATCGGAAAGTTCTTCTCTCACTTATGGTCTATATAAGAATAGAAAAGTAATCGAGCAGTGAGAATTCCACTTAAATCTGTCGGATGTTTTTTCGGCAGTTCCTCGAATCGAGATGGGATTCAACTACAAAGGCTGTGGTATTACGTTTAAATTTAGTACACGACCGATTTTCTCTTCAGACGCTTTAGAGTATGGCTAAAATAATAGGGATTTACTTTCAGTCTAGGTTTCTCCCTTAAAGTCGATTGTGGTAAGGAATTGCGAACAAGTGAAGAGAATGGACTTTCAGTTTTCGAACGTACCTTTGATACACTTACACCAAAATTCAATGTTACGATGACTTTAAATTCATTTCATATTCAATAAATGAATTTCTAAAAATTATGATATTTATAAGAAACAATTTGTAAACACACATATCGAATCACTTTTTGCTTCATTATTGAATAACTATTGTTCCCGTTTATGTTCCCGTATACAAGATATGAAAGCTACTTAATAGATTTGAGTTTACTATTGATAAAGTACCCAATTTATTTAATAGTAAGGTAGATTTATCGATTCAAATAATATGTGCGACACGTTATTTTTACAATTTGTCATCGTCACTGACAAAAATTTTTTTTTTTAATTATACATGCAATATGCAAATTTTTGTAATGGTATTCTAAAAAGTGCAGTTTCTCGATAATTAACTACAAATAAAAGATTCCAGTCGCATGCATTACGTATCCTGGCATAAAACTGAACCAACGTAAAAAGAAGCGATATCAAGTCGTAATTAGAAAATGCGTACTAGAAGATTCGATCGTGAAATCGCTTATTAAGAACGAAGTCCGTAAAGCGGGGCGTAGAATGAAATAAAAATTCGCAACGGCTCAACGTGTTCCTCGAGCGAAGCCCTCCGCCGTGCCCGCGTGCATCGCACGTATAGGACGGATCTGGGCGATGGGCAGCGCACACGCAAACCCGCACTTAGCGATCGCGAGTCTTATCGCGGAGCCGCTGGTCACGTGACCGAGGCACTTGGAGTTAGTCGGCCAAGCCGAGTCCGATTGGCCCGATCGTCGAAGCGTGTCACGCACGGCACACGCCCACGAGTCACGCCAGAAAAGGGCCGCTTTTTCTCTCTTCCTCTTTCTTTCGATATGGGCTGTGCTGGGACTGTAAAAATGGCCTGGGAGCGACTCTGCAGCCGAGGAAGTTCTACGTTCGTCCGCGTTTTAGTTTTGTTGTGGCAACGTGAACGAACTGGAAAAAGTGTTTCCTTTTTTCGGTTTCGCCTTTATTGCGTGATATCATATGTTTTTAGTACAGCTATTAATACGAAACGTTACATTAAATATGAATTTTACACCGATTTTTCGATAGAGCGGAATCTAAAATGTTATATTTTGTTTTATTAAATTAGAATCTGTTGGAATTTTCTAAACGAAAGCGAGTGGTTCCAAAATAGTGTCTTATGGAATAAAATAAAATTCTCAAATAAATCTATTTTAAATTAAAATTATTCATGCGTTTATTGGCATTTAAAAATTCATTGTTAAAAAAAGTTTAAGATTCGTTGTTTTATGCTTAATGATGCAATGTTTAATGAAACATCATGAATATTAATATAATTCATCCAGAATGCAATATCGTACAAAAGAATAATATTAAATTATTATTAAATTACGATTTAAATTGCGCATTTCACATTTTTATTTATTATAATTTATTGAAACTTTTTATTATGTATGAATTCAAATATGTTAAATAAGTCTAGAAATCCAGTTGGCATTACAAATTAATTATTTGCCATATACGGATGAAATTCGCTCATATTTAATTTATATTAAAGTCTTTCTCGGAATGAATGAATGAATGGAAAGCATGAAATCCGACACACAATCATATATCGAATTATGAAAATACAAGCACCATCATTATCTCAGGCTTGCGTTCGTAAAATCATTTCCACATAAACGTACAAACATAAGTACCATTCCACCAAGCATACATAAACACAAACATAGATACCTATATTATTCACCATTTTTTCATTCCCAGTGATCACATGCGGTCTAGCTCGCATTCATTTTCCTTTATTTATTTTATTTTATATACGCCTACACCTTTGTAGCAGACACAATGAAATACAAGAGTCGCGTAACGATTATATGCGTTCGTAATTACACTCGTATGACTCGATGCATCGTAGAAGATACGCTGCGGCGTTGATTCTTACGGGAGTGAAACTCATAGATATTGGAGATTAAGGCACGCAATCCTTTTTAGTTTGGCCGATTACAACTGCTACCACATTATATTATATAATATAGTATGTGTTGATGATGCGCTCATGTGCAGATCGTCAATTATCCTCTCCCGCTTATTTTGCCACTCAACTGGCATTAAGCACTGCGTTAAGTGTGCGAATTGTGTTTTGATGTATTTTGTAAGACGCCTTTTCTTATTTGGAGTTTTTATTGTTCTCGATTTGGTATAAATATTCAATTTATATACCAGTTGTAACCGAATTAAATATTCATATGTTTAATAGTGTTCATTGAGAAGATAATTCCTTATTTTATGTATTTTTAAAAAATTTCTTATTTTAATTATGAAAGATGACTAATCGATGAAATTATGATATTCGTGGATTTGCATTTTATTCGAATTTTATATTATACGAGGTTCAAGCTTATACAAACTTTCAATCAGATTTTAATACCGGTGCTTGCTTTTTAGTTTTATCTCGAAACAAATGACTGGATTTTTGTAAATTCTACAATTTCGTTTACATTTTGAAAAAAAAGTAAGCAAAGTGACTCGACGTAGCGCGAATAGGATGGGATAGACAGAGTGTCTGGGCATAAAAAAATCATTAAATTCATTGTCTCGAAAGGCAATAAAGATATACTAGAATCGCCGTTTACAGCACTCCTGAGTATACATAAATACCTTCCCCAAGCTTCGAAGTCAAGCGAGAAAAGCGCGGACAGTCGAAAGCGTGAAATGCTTGATTTTTGCTTGCTGTCACGCGAAGTCACTTCCTCTCCCCCGGACGACGAAACGAAGAAAAAAGGGGAGAAAAGCCACCACCGGAGCAAGTGAGGATAAGAGCTTGAGAAAGAGTGCAGGAATATACTAAGAGCGACAAAGCGGCGAAAAAGAGAGAGAAGGCGAGCCAGAGACAGCGGCCAGGAGGGAAAGGGGAGAATATCGAGGGCGCTAATGTTCCCCGGGCAGGAAACGCCATCTCCATCCTGCACCCTCTATCTCTTCGGCCGCCGCGTTCGCTCGCTCGCTCGCCTATTTTTATTCGTCTTTATCTGAGACTGAGTCGGTTCCTCTCCATTTCCTCTCCAGGAGTTCTCTCTCTCTCTATCTCGCCCCTTGCCTCTCGTATCTTCTCCGCCCTCTTGAAGTTCCTCTTCTCCAGTAGTGCGCACCCGCGATGCGGTGACAGCAACATGCAAACATTCCGGTATTTGCAATTCGAATACCGCAAAACGCGACCGAGGAAGAGTTTTCTTCTCTGCCTCTATATTTGTCTGCCCTTCTCCGTCTCTCTTTCTTGATACTTCTTATCCTTGCTCCTTTTGTTATTGCTCCCAGTAACTACGTCGCTTTCCTTCTCCGTCTCTCTCTCTCTCTCTCTCTCTCTCTCTTTAAGAGCAAAAGGTGAGAGAAAGAAAAGAACACGCATAAGTATGGCGCAACAGAAAAGAAGAGAGAAGAAAAAACCATCGCGACTCGGTATACCTATTCTATTAGAGAAGAGAGCCGTGATAAGCTCCACTTTGACAAACCGAATATATATATATATATATGCGAGAGGGTGGGGACACCGGTGCGCATCCTGATTCTCCCTCGGGAAACGAAAACCAGATTCTCGAGGCCGTTAGCATTGGCGCGTATCTATATGTGTGTGGTTCGCGAGAAGAGAATTTTTCGCGGCAGAGTATTCGAGGGGCGTGGGTGAGGTCTTGTTTTTGGGAAAGTTATATGCCCACGTAATCCTGGGTTCGAACGCGCACCCCCGCGTATGAATGTTTGTGAGAACGAAAAGTTTTCGATGTCGATGGCAAAATTTTGTATGCGAGAATTTAATCCCGGCATCGTTTTTCATCCGCTCAACATCGATGAGCAGAAGTTTATAGTTCCTTGTGCTTACACATGTCGTAATGATGATGTATGGAAAATGATCCAACAACTAGCGAGAACATGCAAAGAGCGAGTAAGGATTCATTGAATTTTATTATAGCTATGACTGTAAACATGTAAGAGAATTAAAATGTACAGTATTACGTACGTGAAATAAAGAAAAACAATCATATACAATTGTTACTTTAAAATGAAAAATAATTAAATTTCTTCTAATTAATTAGAAAGTGCCAGTTGCGTATATTAATTTGAAATGCACCAAATACTCGAATTCTAAGCGAACATATCAACTAATAATTATCGTAATAATGAAATTAGTAAAGCATGTGTACTCTTTTTGGGAAAGAATATGATTAGTTAGCGATAGGGTTGACCCTTGTGAAAGTCTCGTCAAATTCAATAAGAATAATGGTAGCATTAAACTAGTATTAGCAGTACGCATAATGATAAATCTGATAACTATAATAATAATAAGCCTATCCCTAGTTTATGATTTGATCTTTTGAGAGTTCATTTTTTTAATTATCTTTATTTAAAAGTAATAATTAAATTAGCAGTAAATAATCTGATACGTTAGAGAGTATAATTCATTTAAAAATGCGAACATTATTCGAATAGTTTATAATTAAACTATAAATAAATGACCAAGTTTTCAGTGGCATTACAATTAAAAAAATCTTCCATTCGCTGAAGAATTGTCGTAAAATCTACATTAAATACACAATAATATTTATAAACAATTTGTAAGAACATCGAATATCATTGTTACTTTTTAATTCTAGCCAATATATACAATTCCTGGGTCTAGAAATTGTAAAAATCCAGAAGAAGCTTATATGGATCATCAACTAAAAGCAAGGATAAAGAGTAGCCATTTCGCTGCTGAAAGATCAAGGCTCCAGGAACCTTGGAAGATTCTGACATAGGAAGTGGGCACAGACATCTTGCAACCTGCCCGTCTCTCTCTCTCCTCTCTCTCACTCTCTTTCACTCTTATCCGATCGCGGTGACGACGGCGCACACTACAGCAACAGAACCTAATAACAGAGTAGTACTTTCGTGGCTGGGGAAGTCGACGTAACTCGCCATTGGCTGCCGTCGGACTCTTGTGGTAAATTGCGGTCAGGAGGATGATTATTGGCGGTCAGTTTAGATCATTCGATCGACAATGATGAGTCATCGCGAAGGCAGAAAATTATTTATAATCAGAATGGAGAACCAACGCGCTGGACACTTAAAAAAGAATAGGCTTCTTTCGGAAAAAGAAGGAATGCGTTATTCTTGCCGCCAAAAAGAAGGAAATTCTCTTTTATTCGACGCTGAAATGGCGCTTTATTCTCATTTTACTTTATTCTCGTACGAGGAGGTCAAACCAGTTTTATAGTTGCAGCAACATTCGTTCTACATAAAAAGAAACGGGACTTTTTTTGAAAATATCTTCTCAATGACTCCTAAAAGTAATATGCTAATGCATATATCATCATTTGTATTCTTTGTTTTTCATTCTTGAAAATTATAAATTATACAGTTTTCAGTCGAAATACTATTTTGAATCTTGTAACTCGTAATATGAACATTCTAATTATGCAGCTATATTCCTTATTAATAAATATATGAATTTTTCAAAAAATATTATCTTATTTTTTGAAAAATTCATAACATACAAAGTTCGTTGATAGATGAAATATCTGTTTCATGTATTATAATAATGTTTAATGCACACATAACGAGATCATTTTTCTATGTCCTAAATAAACAATTTTTGCATATTGGTTAAATTTTTCATTGAAAAAACAAAACTCAACCGTAAACATTCAATTGTGTCTTTGTTTATTTTTTAATAAAATCCAATAAATGCAGTAAAATTATTATTCGAACTCTAAAATTGACGTTAGTAGCTTTCAAGATTTACATAAACGTCATTATTTTTAAGTAAAGTGAATCAGAAAAATGAATTCGCAGGAGAAAAGGAGATTACTGTAACAAAACTATGTTTTATCGTGAAGAAATATAGTTCACAAATTAAATAATTTGAACTTTGGTAGTGCTTATTTTTCAAGAGTCAAAAACTCTTATAAAATATCTGTTATCTTTTTCTGTAATTTTATAAAATTATTTTTCTTCTTTTTTAAAAGACTAAGTCCTCGTACGTTATATTTCCATGTAGCTAAACACAATCATTACCGGCGAAATGCGATTTTGATGATCGGTTGTGCTCGGCTAACGTGGTATTCAATTGTGTACGATTCGTTTCTCTTCTGTAATGTTGGGGCCTCACTTTATATGCGTGTGTGTGCGACATCGTGGCACTCGAACTTAGACTCCGGTCGGTCGTGTTCGCTGCAATAATTGCGCCAACTTTACCGTTGTAAGTATTTTGAGATCCTGAAACTAGCAATCTTCGGCCAACATAATTTTCTCCTTTTTCGCGCCGAGGGCTTATTATACTTTGAACGTAAGAAGGAGTGAAGGATGAATGTTTCAAAAACTGTTAATCATTTACATAAAAGTTGCTTTAATGTTTATTTAAGTAAAGCTTATTTGCAGAATAAATGATGTACAGTTCATGAGATAAATGTGTTATAAGATGTACAATTATACAATAAAAATTTGACCTTGTACTTTTTAAAACAGTAATGATACGCGTGAGTAGAATTAAAAAACGGGTATTTTTTTTAATTGTAAATTCATTAAAAAAAGAACAATCAGAAACAAATTAAATATTTATCTACTAAATATATAAACGATTATATCTAGATTTAATAAAAATTAAAGTGTTTTCATTTATAATTTTCTTAACAATTAGCTTGGAAAAAGAGTAGAGTATTTCCCAAAGTGTTGTGCAATAATAAACAAAAATAAACAAAAATGCTCAATTTAGTAAAAGGGGTATGAAAGAAAATAATTTAAATCATTTTTCTTAAATTCAGAATCTTAAGAAGGATTTAATTCATAATTCAATTTCAATTACACTTCCAGTTTGTTAAAATCTTCAAACGACAGATAAACGATGTTAAATGTGAGCTATAAGTACTGAAACAAAAATTATTAGGAATTTATTAATTATAGATTAATAAACAAGTATTGTTAACAAAATTAACGTTGTATACAATAAAACGAATACAATTAGTTCCTGCAATTGGATTTTGTAAATTGTAAATAAAATTTCCACACATTATAGCCTATAAACTTCGATATAACGTGCATCAGTCGCTGCAGCTCATTTATTTTCAAATAATGTACAAGCATTGTTCAAAAAAATGCATCGTTAATTTAATTCTTTCTCGCAAACAGAGGTGGAGGATTCCGTCGCAGAGGAAAAATACGACAGACGAATCTCGCGGGCTTTCACGTTGTCTAGACCGAATTTTAAAGCGAGTGCAGTCGGCTCTCGCATCAGCATCCGCACACGCGTGCACCGACAATTAATTTCAATTATAAAAATATCATTGTCCTTTATGACGGCGAGCAGGTGACGCTGAGGTCGAAGGTAGTGTTCGGTCGCGAAGAGCCGCGAGGACATCCACGTGACAAAAACCTGGCGCGCATAACAGGGAGAAGGAAAAAACGTCGACGGTCAGTCGTCCGAGACTAGGCTAACGACGCGACATCGCGTATATTCTTTCGGCACTGTCATGTATAAGAAGTGGAATATGTGCATACGCGAAACGTGTAATTACGCGCGCTTGATGTTGCCACACGTTGGAACGACATTGACTGGGAGCTGCGCATTTTAAGTTGACGAGTGTATCGCTACTCGGTTATTATCTTTGCGCAGCTCTGTTTTTTGGTTTCGCACGAAGCATTACGGAATATTAGTGTGAGTGTGTATTTGGAGATATTACAGGGAGTTACTGCGACATACCCTTATATCACATAAACAAGCATTACTGACAAACTATAGGCCAGTTAGCAAGCGTTCTTTTATCAAGCATGTGATATAACTTACAAATTTTAGATCACTTTGCTTATAATTTGAATATGTGTGTTTTTATTACGTATATAAATGTTGGTTGGAATGTTGCGTTAAATGTTTTTTCTGCTCGTTGAATAATTGAATTGTAATTAAATGAAGGGAGATGTGCGTGTTCGTCTTTGAACTGAAAATCCATATTTCCTTCCTATAAACTTTTTCTCATTCCGTGCGTAATTTATAAAATTAAAATAACTCTTCAGGTTGATGCAATTATAAAGTGAGTAATTTATTCGGGCTAGAGATTTATTCGGCGATTTAGTATCTACTAAACAACTTACAGCTCGCAACATAAATTGTACGCGTAACGAGGCGGTTGAATTCCTCAAACATTTAGGAGGTACAAGATGACAGCTCAAGCAGAGCGAGCGTGCCAGAAGTACATTCCTTCAAACGGGGGTAATATTTCAGCCCGTAAAAGAAGAGAAAGGGAGAGGGAGAAGAAAACGAAAATACACACGTGAGATCGGAGCGATGTGCTTGCGCAGCGGGATTCTCGTGTGCTTGCAGGAAGCTTTTATTTTCACGGCGTACTGGGCGAAGTCCTAACATAAGGAACGATCGGACGCGCGCGACTGCATCTATTTGTCAGCGCGCGCCCCCGTCGAACTATCCTCGACGCTGTCCGAATACCGGACGTTCTTTCTTTGTGGTGGCGCTTCCTCCCAGGGGACCACTCCATCTTTCCGTTCACGACGCCGTAGGATCGTAGCGCGTACCGCGGTGGCCGGCTAACCTACGTTAAAGAGGTAATTTGTGTCAGGGCCGATTCGCTCGAGTTCCTGGCACAAGACTTTCTAGCAAAGCGAGCTCGTCCTTTTCTGCTTCCTTTGTGCATTGGATCGTGCCAATGCGATTCTTATCGACATCAATGGGCTCCTCTACGATTTTTCCGCTTCCCGTGGCTGCTGCTGTTGCTTGCGTAACCTTGACAATTGATTAGATTCGAAGCCAAGAGCCGGGGAAACAGAGTCCAATTTATGTTATCGAGACATTATGCTAGGTGGACGTTTTATGGATTATATGCTACGTGCGAATGTACTTTGTACGGCGATGTCTGTATTACTTTCTTTGAAAAGCATTTATTTTCATTTTATGCTTGTAACTGATAGATTTTTAATGGCTGTTCCTAATAATATAATTAAGTCTTAACAACTGTCTGCATATATTATTGCATTAAAGTTGAAGTATATCGCGAAGGAAAATAGAAAGATTCGAACACGTAGATCTAGGCAACGAAGAGCTGTGGTAATGCCCGTTAATTAATCTTTTTAAGATTCTGACAAATTTATCATCAATAATGGTATTTAAATAACTCGAGGAAACGAATACATATTTATATCATACAACTTTAATTTAACGTATCACAATTATGCAATTTTTTACAAATGAAATTTAATGCATTTAATCAATCTTTTTTCAAAAGCTGCGAAATACTTGAATCCAAGAAAAGAGAAAGATATTAAATATGATCGAGAGTTAAAATATTTCGTACGAGCATAAAAGCAAATATTTTTCTCTGATTAAGAAACACTTAAAACTCTACTAATAATAAAAGTAGTCGAGTATTTGGTCGTACTGATAATGATAAAACTGTATACACAATAGTAAAGAAATAGAAATATTAATTTTTCTT
The DNA here is from genome assembly GCA_018907045.1 of Wiebesia pumilae. NCBI lineage: Eukaryota > Metazoa > Arthropoda > Insecta > Hymenoptera > Agaonidae > Wiebesia > Wiebesia pumilae. Next base: position 21,881 of record JACCHZ010000147.1, on the reverse strand, counting down.
TAAAAGTAATTTATAAAATCCAAGATGGGCTTAATAATTTTCTATTCAAGATAAAACTGATGTCTACATTATTACGACTAAAGCACAGATTGATTTATGATTGAATGATATTTACAGTTATAAAAGGATAATCATATTGCTGCGGCTGTATTTTCAAGTTACCTCTAACTAAAAATTAATCATCGACTATTGATGGTATTAAAAGTATTGAAGTATTTTTCTTATTCCCTATGAATAATCCGAATATTGAAGGCGTAATTTTCGGGTAGGAAAGCGGTTTCCTTCTCGACTTTCACTTCACGTACACTGCTTCTATCGCATTTGGACGATTCACATTTAGAAATCGAAAGTCCATGGTTATTACAAAATGCATGAAAAACTACATTAAAAAAAGTAATATTAATACGAAGTTTAAATTTTAACATTATACGGAAAGAGTATTGATTGGCTGCGATAAACGTGAAACGTGCTGTCGGGGAATAAGTTTTTTTTCGTATGTTTTTGAAACAATCAAACGTATAATTAGCGTAGTATTAAAATGCCGTGGCGAATGGAAGATGCTATAACTAAATTAATGAATGGAACGATTGATCAAAAAAGCAATTAAATTTCGAATGCGCTCTCCAAACTCGAAAATCTCTTTTATCCTTTAAAAGTATAATTTTGCACGGCCTATTAACTAGAAGTAACTTAATAAAATACCAGAGTTCTAACACGCTAGATGGCATTAATCCTCGGAAAGAATCTCTCGTCTCTCAACTTTATGACTCGCACCTCATTCAATTCCCAGGGTTTTTTTGCCCAGTCCGAAGATAGATTGGATCCCAGAGCGCTCGGTTTCAAAGAGCCGCGCACGCACTGCTTCTCGCGGGTTACGCGCGTACACGCGGTCGTAGCAATAAGAAGCGAGCGATGAGAAGCGTCGAAAGAGAGCGCGAATCGCGCCAACGAGTCACGGCGCAGGCCAACGGATATTAATAGCGTTAGAGTGCGTGAGCTGAGTCGCCGCGACTGGCATAATATTCATTAGCGCAAACGCTTGATTATATCAACGGAGGCTCGCGAGCCCGACAAAGGACGGCCCACTATGATGAATCGAGCCGCTGATTAAGCAACGCGACCAGCCCGCATATTTAATGGTCGCGGCTATCGAATGGTGAATGCGATGTGCTTTCTTCTCTCCACTCGTGCGCCGCATTGGATTTCTGCGCAAGTGCCGAGCGCATTTATCAACCGTTCGCGAGAAACACGAGGGCTGAGAGGCTGAGGGGACGTGTATAGGCCAGCTTCCCCAACGGCTCGGAAGACCACACTCGGAGCAGACGATGAGCTGTGTAAGCTACCTCGGAAAAATCTCAGGCACCTCGCTGTGTTTGTTGGTAATAGCCTTTCTAGGAACTTTTTTCTTGTGGAACAGCTGAAATTGTTGGATGCGAACGAGTGAAACTATTAATGGATATCAGGTGCACGTTGATGCGATATCCAGCGCTTCTAACATAATTTAGCGAATTATATTAAGTGCGAGCTAATACGATTACTTTTATTTTATTCTCTAGTGAAGAAGCCGCAAATATACTATTTAAAATGTTCAAAACATTGCATACGAATGATTGAAAATTTTCGGCTAAAATTCCACTTTTATGTAACCCTATACGTACTGAATTTATCATATGACATTCTTTGCATTACTGAAACTGCTCTTATGAAATACATTTTTAATTTCGTATCAATTTTATTAAGAATACAATTTCAACGCTAAAACATATTTTACTACCACAATGTGTCATTCTAATAATATTTATTATTATTACGAAATATGATGTTTGCTACCAGTTAAAATCATGAAAATGCTAGTTACTTTTTATTTTAACAGCGACACATTTATCTTTGACATTTATTCAAAACATAAAAGCCACGTAAGTACTATTCTTTACCTTTTGAAAGGGATTTTGCCCTCTAAAAATATATGTGTAAGTATCTTAAAGTTATTGTACTTCACCAGTTTTTACGGTGGGATCGTAATTTTTTGTAGTTATACGCTACCTAATTCATTAATTCGACTTTATGTTTATTTGTACATTTATTAAATATAGTTCTTTCATATACATGTCCAATATAAAATAGAATTTACACGTTCATATTTATAGTTCAATATAGTATTGTAGGCTGATACGTTAATGGTACATTAATTTACCTGCATACGGGGTAATTGTATCGAAAAGAAACTTTTTGGCTTTGTCAACCGATAGTTTATAAATGTAAACCAAGAACAAGATACATTGCTACGAATTTATTTTAATTGTTTTAGAACGCTATTAAAAGGCGTATTAAGATTTTATTTGCATGATAAGATCATTTAACTAAAAAAATACATGTAGCGGATAAAAATATTTGTTCGTTGTTTTATGCTTATCCGTGCAAATAAAACGATTAAATATAAAGGAATAAGGAGTTACGGATAAAACAATTTCATTCTTTTCTTTTTTGTGTAAAAAAATATCGTAATGCAAACGAACGATAGAAACTCAGTTGCATTTCATATGTAATTTATAGTATAATTTCTGCACAATCAAACTTATTAAGAGGCGGTTTATTAAATGCTGAAATAAATTTCAGTAGAAACATGCATTTAGAGTAAAATTATCCTTATTCACGATTATCACAGAAATTTAAATTACCCGGCAAAGGCGTACTTAGTGTAGGATCCGTTAAATATACAAGCCGGATAATTCGTAAAGATTTTAATTTCGCGTCCTGAGAACCGTCCACGTTTTCGAGACTTCGAGAAACCGCGCGAAAAGCACGCTTTAATAGCGCGTATACGTATATAACGCATTCCCAAGGAAATTCGCTAAATTAATGCGCTAAGTGGATACGCTTTGGTTAAGAAGAAAAGGGGCCTCCGGTCTAGCCCACCGCCGCACCAACACAGTGTAGTTCCCAAGTGGAAGCAGAAAGAGACAGGCACGCGCAAGAGGGTAAACGAGCGCCCCTCCTCAAAGAGCGAGAGAGAAAGAGAGTGAGATAAAGAGAAAGAGGGGTGGTCCCGTTCGCGAACTCGAGGGTTCAAAGGGCGTACGAGCGAGAGGAGCATTCGTCGTATTTCTTGCGAGCCGCACGCCAGTGACCACGTAGCTCGTCTCTGGTCAAACACTGTGTCGCCTTTGGTATTTATCGGGCAAGTTTTCACCTCAAGCTCATTTGTCTTCTTTCGCGGTGGGGCGCAGTGAGTAGCAGAGGGGCAGCTTCGTTCGGCCGAGTCGACTCGGACCCAGAAAGCTCTTTACCCCACTCAACTTTCGCATTTGTATACGTATGCCTGTATGAGATAGAGATAAATATATAGATAATAACGGAAAGGAGGGCGGCGGGGAGAAAATAGCCCTCTCTCAGCTTTAACTGACCGGCCGCGTTATCAACCCGCAGTCTATAGTCCAGGGGACTGATTCCACCGCTTCATAAACTTCCACCGCGAGGTCGCACTAGATGATTTGTTATATTTCCATATTTATTCTCTTTTGTGGTGTAATTCTCTGTTTATTTCATGGTCTTATGGTTTGGCTTTGGTTAGTTTAGTTTAAATTGGTAGTTCTCTTTGGAGGATTTGCAGAATCTGCGGGAAATGAAAATAATTTCATTGCCATAGTTTCAGTGACTGGAACTTTTTATTCATTTCTCAATTATTAATTTGGTATGAGAGCTTATTTGGAAAAACAAGTACACGAATACTTGAAGAAAATGAGATCATTTCAGTTTCTTTTAAGCTATACAATATATAAACTTAACATTTTCACAGAAAAAGTCAGTTTATTTGCGTTAATATTTACCAGCGTTTAATTTTTCAATCCTCTTGTTAATATAATAAATTCACAAACAGAAAGGTATTGCATTAACTTTTATAACTTATATTACATGTAATATATATATATATATATATATATATATATATATATATATATATATGAAATATAAGATTTGTAACTTAAATAAATTTACTTTGATAAGACGTTCGTGATATTAAACAAAATGTTTGCAGAATATTTCAAAAGGCCATAAATAAGAGTTGTGTGAAATCGTAATTGGCTTTTATGTCGAAAGATAGGACTACGGCGCTGTTGGTGGTGTACAAGCGCTGTTTTACTTCGAAATATAAATTTTGATAAGGCCGGCACGAGCAGTAGCGCAAAGTGACGATTGGAGAGTAAAAGCAAAATAAAGAAGGATAGAGGGAGAGAAGGAGAGAACGAGCGAGTTTTTCGAGGTTCATTTTTCTATTTACGTCACACAGCCTGTCGCTCATATCGATTCCTCGCTTGGGAGGGGGTTGAGCGGCAGGAAAAGACGTTTCCTCCGCGCCCCGTTTGCGCGAAAAGCCGCTTCGGAAAGGCTCGAATGGCTTGAAACTTGACGGTGAGGACCCTCACGATTCAGAACCAATCCCGATCCTTTCAGAACCCTCGGCTTCGCTCGTCTCCGGTCTTACGAAGCAGCGGCAGCGTTCCGATACGCCTTGTATCATATCGAAGGCATTTCTCTACTCCAGTCCTTCTCTCTCTCTCTCTCTCTCTCTCTCTCTTCTTTTTCTCTTTACTTCTTTTCTCGCTTCTCCTTTCATCCCTTATATAAGATTATGCTGATGCTTTACTATGATCCACAAATGAAAGACTCTACCGCAGTTTACGATGTTTTAGACATGACTGACTGAGGATTTTCTAAAATAACTTTTATGCACTTCAGTAGTAGACTACCTATTATGATATCACTTTAAATAGTTCTTCGTGCATTATGAAACATTTTTAATTTTTAATAAGTACAAAGTCTACGTTAATACGTGGATAATTTAAAAATATAAAAAACAAATTTTTAATTTGTTGAATTTTAATTATTCTCGGTAAAGTTTACTCGTTTTATAACAATTGGTCTTTTTACTGCAACGTAAACTCGATTCCAGTATATCAGTGACAATTAGGATAATAGTTAAAATAATAGTTATACGTCGTGTATAAACAGCTCATAAAGGTATTTTAATAACTGATTTTTAAACGCGTATAAAGTTCTCGGTTACAATGTCAATGCTCATAATGCATCGTGAACGTCGACCCACAAATAAATTTGCTATTGCATCGTATCAGAATTATATCCGATCGATCACAATTATTCGGTACCGAGACGTCATCCATCAGCACTCCCGAATCTGGAGATCACTACAATCGTAATACTCTATAGCTCAGTGGCTCTTTATTATCGACAATAGCTTCATTCGTTTCCGGCCGATGCCTCGAGCTCTCGGTACATGTACACACGTATGGGCGTGTCAGTATCGCATAGTATGCATTTTGAATTCGACCGTTTGCGCTTGACTCGCGAGTTTTGCCCCAAAATATGGAAGAAAAGCAATCTTCCTCGCTTATGATGAAAGCTTCAAATATTCGAATGATACGCAGCTTGTAGCACATGTGTAATATCGCCGTCGTTCTTTCACTCTCTCTCTCTCTCTCTCTCTCTCTCTCTCTCTCTCTCATCTTCATCTCAAATAGAAGTATATGGCGAATAAAGAACGCGCCTCTTTCTGCTTTTCGCTTCCGCGAGGGAGTAAGAAATTTTATTAATAAAATGACGAAAAGAAGAGAGAGTGAGAGAGGGAGGGACTTTCCATCTCCGACGAAATTATTGCCGATGAGCTACAGTGACAGTCAGCAGCTAGACTCGTGACCGAAGAAAAAGCGCCGCTTCCTTTTCCTCGTAAGCGCAGTTTGCCTTAGGACGCGGTGCATCATTTTTCATCGGTTTTCGCGGGGTGCGCGGAGGGGCCTAGCGGAGGCCGTCGGCGACGTCGAACACCAGAAAGAACGAGTCGACGGCAAAGCCGACTCTTCCTAGTAATGCCTTCTACCGCCCCAGCTTTTCCTGCATTTCTCATGCAAATATCGCGATATCGTGCGAGCGCGTTCGATGCTACAGCGCGGGCTATTACTTTGCCTCTTGTGTGCTTTAATCAGTCAGAAATCCGTTTGAAATTCCGCAAGTTTTTATACTTTCAAAAGAGCACATTTGTCTTCGGCGCTGCCGAGTTATACCGCACGATACGCCAGTTATCAAAAGAAAGCGAGTGAGAGAGAGCGAGCGAGCGAGTGAAGAGTAGGGGCCGAGGGCAAGGCACTGAGCGCCAGTTTGCTTCTTGGCTTCAAATCGTCATTTTCGAAATGATGAATACGCTTAGCCATTGCTGTTTAATGTGGTTTGAGTGCACGTGCATGCGTATTATTCTTATGTGAATACGAAGTGAACGTGTAAAATCTGGAGAGATAAAAATATTTGTGTTCTTTAAAGTTGTAATACCTTTAATTGCAGTCTTTAATTCCAATGCCTTGTTTCGATGCATTTGATTTATACTTATATTTATATTTTTATCCTCTATTTGAGGCTACAAATATACTTGTATTCAGAATTCTTCAGAGAATCTCACATTTATCTAATGTATATAAATTAATTGTTAAATATTATATTAACAATCACGTTGTTGTAATTTGAGAAAATATTTTACGAAATCGACCTTTTATAAGAGTTATATACTGTAAAACGATAATCTGAAATTTTTTATGTCTATAATGATCACTTTTTCAAAATTCATATTGTGAAAGCGAAATTAATTAACAATTAAAAACAGTAGCATAAAAAGTTAATATGCAACAAAATTGAAAACAAGAGACTCGGTAAGTTCGAGTATAATTAATTCTCTTCTATCGCGTGATATTACACGCAGTGTAGATAAAGATATATACTAGTATATATTATTAGTATATATTAGTATATATAAAAGTAACGTATGTTGAAAAAGAAGAAGAATTTGCACATCATTTTATTGCAATTAAAAAATATTATATGAAGATTCTTATATATATTCTTATACACACACATGTTTTTCATAAGCCTTTCTATGTTTATCTTCATTTATAATAAATTATAGGCTATTTTCAAATAGTCAAGAATTTATACTTTCCATTAACTAGAATCATTCAAGATTTTTTTATCTAGAATTTTATGAAGTTTTAAAAATTTAAGAGTGTAACAGACAATCAATTTGTATAAAAGCTTACTAAATCTTAGAAATAATTTTTATTTTATATGGTATTTACAAAATTAAGTTTATTATAATTTTTGTAATTTTAGTCTCAAGATTTCTTACGGTAAAAGTTCATAATAATGCTTCTTTGATTTACTTCAATAGCAAGTAATAAAATACATAAATATTTAAAATCTTTACTTCTAATTTACTTGAATGAAGATATTTTTTTATAAGTAACAACGTCAAATATTTAAAATCGAACAAAAATTATGATCCACTCTGATCACAATGAATTGTTTCGTGTACATACAATTTTGTATATTTTTATATTATAAGTCTAATAGACCTAATATTGGATCAAATCAAGAAATGTGAAACAAGAAGCAATTATAATTTTGTTTTCACGTTCTCATAAGAATTTTAAAATTGAAAGAAATTTTTAAAATTTGCAATTTTAAAATTGTTTTCATTAAATCAGATGTTAACTATAAGAGCTTTTAGAAAATTGGATATTAATTATCAAATATAGTAAGAAAAGGTAAATTATTTCCCAAGAGATAACTACTTCTTATGCGTATTAAATTAATTCATTTTTTTAATTATAAATTAGTCCATATGACAAGTTCCTTTTTTTTAATAAGTTGATAAACGTGCAAAAATTTTAAAACCAACTACGATTAATTCGGTCTACTTATTGTTATAAAAGTAAGTACTAATTTTGTAAATTAAAAACAAATTAGGAAAAGAATTAAGTATAAATTAAAATATACGAAAGAAGTAAGATATTTTCTTGCATTCTATAACGTACTATACTATTTTTTATTCATACATAAAAGCGTTTAATAATAAATTTGTATAAAATACCAAGGCACTTTCATTTTTCAAATGTCTCAACACAACCGGCTTTAATAACGAAATTAGAAGATGCTACTTGTAAACCTCCTATTTTCTTTTCCTTAATGATCGAAAATAGTAGGATCAGGGCTTTAGAAAACTTTATGAATACAGAGTTTGCTCCTTGACGAGGCTTGCTTGCATGATTTTTCGATTGAATGCTATGTGTCTCGTGAATTATTTGTTGTTCACCTGAATCTTGAGATGCTATTGATCAGAGTCGCACGTCCGCGCCTCTTATTTACGAATCTATACATTCGAAAGCCAAGCTCGACTGTTCCAGCATAGAAAATAGCGTGTCAGCCGAACAATGACGTGAGCCGCGTTCATTTTTCATTTTCATGGGTCACTCGTTCTTTCTAGGGAAGGGGGAATCCGCTAGAAGAGCTACACACAGTCTCAAGGCTTTTATCAGAAAGAGCGATCTCGAGGATAAAGAGAATCGTCTCGCGCTCGTTTGGCCACTCGAAAAAACATAAACTCGAAACTGATAAACACGCGATTTCGTCACGCGAAAAATGAAACGGCTCACTTTAAATGAATTTCGTATACATTATCGGCAACCGAATGTATTACGGTTATCCCATCGCCGCCTGCTTTTCTTCTACCAGCGCATTATAATCTACAAGATTACACGTATTTCAGCTGTTGTAAAACTTTTTATATTGTTATACGAAAGAAAATGGAATTAAAATTAAAGAAAAAAGTAAATATAGATTCAAGGATTGATTTGTTCTTCCGAAACCCTAATTCAATTATGAATATTTACAATACGTCTTTTATAAAAGGCATACCTTGGCGTGATTTTCTGCTTAATTAAATGTATGGAAAATCCATCAATGAGTACAGATATTTACTGGCTTCCAACTGATTTCTTAGATAAATTCCAATAAAATGGTAAACTTTTCTGTAAAAATGCTTATAAAACAATGAAAACTATTATTATTAATATTATTGTAGAAGTTGTTTTATGTTAAAATTGAAAATCCATGTTGTACAATTTTTCCATGATCTAAGGTTCAATTTTCATATTTTAGGGAAATGAATTTAAAAATTTTTAAAAATTATATTTGATACACGACTGAGGTTTATCAAAGTATCGCGGCATTATATAATTTAGTTAGCATTATTTTTTTAAGAAATGTAATTCTTTATTTTTTAATAAAGTTTAATCGGACATGAAAGTTCTAAGCTAATAGATAAATTTTAGATCTCTATAAGATTACGTTTTTTTTAAACATTTATTAAAACAATTTGAATTCTTTTGGAATTTCTTCTATAAGAAATTTAGTCTAGTATTATCTTTCCTCGAATCGAGTAAGTCGATAGTTAAATACCTCATGATCTAAATGAAAATAATATTTGAGAATAGAACCGAGTATTGTACATTATATTAAAAAGAGTTCGATATAGGTTAAAGTAGATAAATCGTATTTTTAGGCCATGGCCATCGAGTACCAATAAACCCGCCATCATTCCTTAAAATTAAAGTAAGAAATTCGCTTTACATATAACAGTCGAGCCAATACTCATAACACTCAAATAGCTCGTAAAAATTATGACATACGTGAAACCCCATACATTTTCGTCAAAATATGCCCGAGGGAGATTTTTTTTTTTGCAGACGAAACTATAGACCATTGAACAGCCGACGTGGATCGCGGTGGCTTGCCTCGAGGGTTCGGAAGGCGAGCAGCGGTGGATTTAAAAAAAAGGAAAAAGAAAAGAGGAAAGCGCACGGAAACGGGGGCTTGGTACGTGAGGCACGTTCGTGGGACCGGCGCCAATGTATGCCACCCGCATAAACTAACAGGCGCATCAGATTTTACATAAAATTCCGAGGCGTGGCGAGATTTCGAACCGCGAGTGCTGAGAGATGGATGAAGAGACGTGACGGACCGTGTGCGGATCATCGGAGGAACGGGGGCAGAGAATGGAATGAAGAAACGAAGTTCTTTCTTTTTTTTAAATTTCCGATTTTTCGTTCGCGTATGGTTGATACGTTATTATATTAAATAAATTAGTTTCATGGGTAGTGATCCATAGAAACTGCGATGAAATACATTGAAAATTATATTGCATATGATTTTTAATTTTTACCGAATTACACTAGTTATGTACGATTTAAATGAAAAGCTAAAAATATTAGACTTATTTTAAAAAATGGATGCTAAAGTCTAAAGTATTATATGAGAACTGTATTGCATCACATGAAACATTATTTCATATTGTAAATACGTGCAGTTTTTTATGTATGTAGTTATTGTCAATTTTTTTTTATTACATCTAATAAGACGTAATGCAATGAAAATGTGTCGAAAAAGTTTCTAGTTCTTGAATAGAATGATCATCGTGACTGTTGAGCCTAACGACATTTTAATTATTGCTCGTTGAGCAAGAATAGGAACAAACGTGTATAAACATTCTTTAAGAGGCTTACTATCCTCGGATATCATCTACTTAACATAAACTTTCCTTAATTGTCACTTTTTAAATTTTCAATTGTTTCAAAGGCTTACACGGTATCAAGTATTGAGAAACTTTTTGTACTCTATATGGTTATGCTAAAATACGAGTATATTTAAAAATTTAATTTAAGTAATTCAAATTTACGAAAGAATACCGAGTCTAACTAAAGCTATTGAGATAAACGTTATTATATACATGGATATTATCGTTTGTATAAAGATATTCAAGATAATTTATCGTCAGAATTTATAAGTTATTTTAACGAAAAGAAATTTAATCTTCATATGAGGGATGAAAAAACTAAAAACAAATCAATCCACGTTTACACCCGAACTTATTAAACAACTAATAACTGCGTCTCGTAAAGCGAATCTCCCCGAAATTTCCATTGCGATTCGGCAAACGAAGCAAAAGAAAAACGCAAACTCGCAATACGTTTGTCGAAAGCTGTCGGAAACAGAAAGCAGAGCAAAGAGAGTTTAAATGCATTCAGATTCAATTTCGTCGGTCGTTACGTACATTTACTTTTTTTTCGCTGCTGCAGCCCTCGCGCGTGCTTTATATTACAACGCAGGGAAGCCGTTACCCAGGGCTCCTCGATGGCAAAATTTGATTCGCGAGGGATTCTTCTTTCTCTTTTGTATCAGTCGTGGATATGGATTCGAATGCAATTGTTTAATTGAGGAAAAACGGAAAACGTGAAGTGCGCGTGCAAAGCACCTCCGTCATACGATGGATGTAGCCAAGAATCACCCGAGCGCCCATCCATCATGCGACTGTGCGGAAGGACGCGGGTGGACGCGTCGTTGAGACTCTACGAGAGGACGACGATGTGGCATGGATGTGTGCCTACGTACGTGGGAGTTACACGCTCTTCGAGAATTCATCGCGGAGTTTATGGGTGAGGCGTTGACACGCGTTGATTACCTCTTATTGGATGGTTAACATCAGCGTCAACGACGCAAAGTCATTTTTGTTTCCGTGTAACATATTATATGCAAGATTTCGTGCTTCAAAACTTCACTTGCGTACTTTTCTTTTATTTAAGTTCATTTGAAGGAATTTTACTTACTTTATTTTTATACTGTATTATAATTTGAAGAATAAAAATTTGTTGAAGATTAACGCGTCATGTAATTATTTGACATATTCGATTGATCCACCTAACGTGAAAAATTTAGAATCAATCTCGGTAATAATGTTACCTTCATTTGAAGCTATCAATAAAGTATAAGTGCTTTTTTCTAAGAAATTATTTTTACTGAAACAATTGTTAATTTATACTCTTTGCTTTGAGTGAAAACTATGATACAAGACATTTGAAAATTTGTAGTATTCTTGACTATAAAATACGTTTTATTTTGGTCAATCTAATGAAAATCACTCACAGGTTATGTAAAAATTATTAAATTGTTGGCCCGTAAAATAGTGAATGTAGTACAAAACTTAATTAAAATTAATGCAAGAATACAATAAACAGTAACTTAAATATTAAATACGTTAACAAACATTTTTTAAATTAAAAAAAAATTTTTTTTAAATTATGCTTTAGTTATTACTATATTTCACATTCTTTATTCATTACAATATTAAATATATTTTTAAATTATGTTTGAAACTAACTAAAGATATAAACAGACTGTTACGTTTTTTGGAGCGATTATTACAAGAAACAGATAAAATAAAGTGTAATTTCCAAACGAATATTGTAATTTTTATGTTTTAAAGTGACGAAAGCTCTATAGTTTTAAAATTTCAATGTTCAAATCGCAATTTTTATTAAATCTCTATATAAATCATAAAACTTTTGTTTTTAAATAAACGTTTAAAAATATTTTATATCATCGTCTTTTACTAGAAAATAACGCCAAAAATGTCATTGAGAATGAGCGATCCAGAGGTAAAGCACTATTGTTATTAATTGCAGATAATGTCAAATTTTTATTTCTATATATAGTATTGTTCAAAATACTTATTTTTAGAGACAATATTTTGAAGATAATATTTACAACAATTGGTGAATAATAGTTTAATATAAATAGTAGTTTCATATAAATAATTCTAAGAATAACCGAAAAAAATATTTTGTTTGAAAATAAAATGCCTTCTGAATTTTTAGAAGTATAAGGCGCAAAGACTTATACATCAGACCGAAACAATCTTGCAAAAGCATTGCAAAAATCTATTGTGGTAAGTGTGGATAGACATTCCAATGCTACAGGGAGAAAACACAAAGAGGCACGTTTCATTCGAGGTCCAGCCTCGCAAAGAAAGTCAGAATCGGCTCTCTTCTCTCTTCCATCTCGTCCATTTCGCTGCTCTTTCGAGTACTTGACTAATGAGGCGGCGCGTCCTCGACGTTATTAGATCGTCGGAAATTTTTGAGGCGGCTTCATCTCTCTGCCTCTCTCTCTCTCTCTCTCTCTCTCTCTCTCTCTCTCTCTATCTATCTATCTCTCTTTCTCTCTGTTCGTCTCTTTGTAGCTGAATCTGAGGTATACGAAACGGGATGGCTAATGATACGGCTGGAGTCGACTTCTTATTTGTCAAACGTCACGGACGCGGCCTCCTCGCCGTCATCCGAGTAACGCGTCGAATAATAATCCAGGCTTGTGCCAAGAGGAACTCTGTTTATGTGCGTGTACCTCTTGGCCATGTGGCTCGGGTCATTATGTAATTAGAAACACGAGCCGAGTAGCTTTGGGGAGTCGCGAAAAATGGCCGTGAGTATCCTCGGCCTAACGTGGCTGAGCTGCGGAACTCGTCTTTTCTCGTACAAGGAAGGTCTGCGGTGCCAATATTCGCACAAGGCTACATCGAACCTCGTGCCTTCGGGTCATTCTTTTCACATTTACGGTTTTCGTGAATAAGCGATTTCGCGAGCATTTAAGTGCTCGCGTAATTATTTCTTGTTCTATGAAACAGGTCAAAGGTTCATGGTTGGTATATGTAACTAACATAGGTCTGAAATTTAATAATTGTATAAAATGTATCAGCATTAAATAGAATATATTCTTGTGCATTCAGTATACTGTGATACGTATAACGTATATGTTAGTCCTAGTGCTTGTTACATATTATAGGTCTTATGTCAACTAATCACATAACTTTAAGATATTTATTATATTTTTCATTTAAGTTTATTCACTTTCAGTATACTGTCAATATTATATATAGACGATAATACTATCGAAATTATAGTCAATATTATCGTTGTTCAATAAAATTAAAAAAATGCATAGTTTCTAGTTATGAAAAATCATATCCTATCGTTAATCATTTATTACAGAAGTGAAATAATAAAACGAATTTGAATTACTGTACAATAATAAGCAAGTAAAGAAGAAATGGAAGGATTGAAAAAAATATAAGAGACTATTTTATCCCATTTCTCACTAAACGCGAACCTGAAATTGGTCTGACGGAACAATCGGCGCTTATTTATTAGCGTTTGACGTTCGATTAGTCAAGTGCGTATTCTGCGCGCTCGAGGCTCTTCTCTCATGTGCGCGAAGGTTGAACGATGTACCTGTGAACATCGCTAAAAAACAGAGCTGAAGATCAAAGTCAGGATCCGCGATCAACTCGGATGAAACAAAGGTGAAGAAAGACGAGAAAAGAACGAAGATAGAAATGTTCATGGGTTTTGAAGGAGTAAAAGAGAGAGGATGAAAATGAGAGAGGGAGGGAGAAGGTAAACATAGTGCAACAGATGCCTAGCATCATTTCTCTTTCTGAATAAGATCATGCTTTAAGTCTTAAGTATACGAGAGTTCTAAAATTGCAAAATACGTAACTACGGTCACCAGTGTGAACATTAAATCTATTAAATACTGGTTGGAAATACTTATGCAATTGCAATGTAGTCACGACAAACGTATAAAATCTAACAGAAGATGTACTTTTAGCATCGAGTATTACGAATCATTTTTTAAGCTTAATGCATATAATATATTATATCTTTTTATATGAGAAGCATCAAGTTCAATATTATAACGCCTCTAATGTGTTGAAACTAATGGTTTTATTTTTGCATGATCATATTTTTGTTAAAATACACGTTTGCACCTGTAAATGAAATATTTTAAGAAAATGGTATTAAATTAACGTAGTAAATTTACTACATCCAGAGCTCAATAGAAAATAACATTTGTTAATTTCCTAATAAAAATAATATTTTTAACAATGAGTAAAGAACATTATCGGACTTATAATGTATATGATGATTATGAGAGTGTTATTTATTTCTTATAATTTTATTAGTATTTTTCCGTGTATATTAAAATTTTAACATGAGACCATCATATAGCAATCTTACTGCGAAGTAAGGTTACACTAATAAATATTTACATATATGATATTCTGTAGATAAAACCACTTATGTTGGTTATTAGCAAAAGTTAAATCTAAATTTAGAACTTTACTTGTAAAACGAAAAATATTTTTTTTAATGTTTAGGGTCTAATAATTTTAAACAATATTAATATTTCTGATATTTATTAAATAAAAACTTTATTAATTGACTAGAGGACTAATTCTACTCTTGCGTCAATTACAGTTATAAAGTATGATTTTAAAAAAAGTATGAAAAAGATTACCTACCATTTGGTATATAATTTTCTACGATATATACATAATTATAAATAAATCATTTTATCCTTGGTAGAAATTTGTTGTTCAGTTTCACACTCAATCCCATCTCAATGTAGAGTTGATTTATAATTCTAATTTATGAAGTAACACCATTCTAGAATTTTTTTCAATCTATTTTCTTATATTTCTCATGTATCTCGTAGCCTTAAAAATAAGATAAAATAGATAATAATAGAAAAATAATCCTTTTAAGTAGTCTAAAATTCGAAATAAGTTATGGCTCCGTCAAGTTCTTGAAGGTAAAAAGCCGCAGCATGAAAAATATCCATTCGACGAAGATGCATGATTTTCATGGCAAAGAGTAAAAGACATCAATATTTTAGATATTATAGTCACAATACATCAAATAATTTCTTAATAAACTTATAAGTATATTATGCTAATTTGTGAAAAATTGAGCTATGATGGCATTCTGTTTCATTGTATAAGTAGATATTCGCAAAAAAGTAATGGCAGTTTCAATCCGACGGCTTAGACTAACGATTCGAAAACAATTGTCAATACTTCTAAAAATATAGCAAATATTGTCGAAAATATTATAGTAAATATTCATAATGATGTTTTATTGTATAGTTCATAAGAGGTCAAGAATATTTTAATATTGTAAGAAGGATAAATTATTTTAATTAATGCGCGAAAGTCGGTATGTATTACATCGCGTTTTTTAATTGATTGCTTAAATAAGCTAAAAGTAACGTATAGAAAAAATTATAGAAGATAAACGTTATGATACAGATATTGCAGTTTAAAGATAAATCGAATTTTTTTCTTCTTCAAATCATTTTAAACTTTAAACGCCATTCTCTCGAAGTTATTTTTTGCATACCACCGAAAATCGTATTTCAATAGATGATAATCAACTTGAACTTTCAACTTAATATCTAAAATAATATTATCTGTAAAAGTACTATCAGAAGTTTTGATTAATTGAATAATTTTTTACTACTTGAAATATGTTTAATAAATTCTACAGGGCATTTTTCATTTTTGTATTTCATTAAAAAATCCTCCAAATTAGGTTTATCTGTAAGTGGCTTTTTAAGAGTGGCGCTGTCGGTTAAATAAAATTTAGCTTATGTAGTTCAATATGAGAAAAATATCATTCGTTTGTACTTTAAAAAATAAGTTTAATTTCATTCGAGCTCAAGGATTCTTTTTATGTTATTATATTGTAAATTTATTTATCAATGTAAAGTTATTTAATTTTTAGTTTTCTTATTTCAATGAAATTGAATGTATTTGTTTGACATGATTTTCTTTATTCTTAAAAATTTTGTACGCCATTAAATATATATAATTATAAAAAATATAATCTTCTTCTATAATGAATTAACTATCACATGAATTAACTATCATCCAATAGAAATCGACTTTTCTAATTTTATGAAACTTGTATCTCTGATAATATGAATAAAATATGCTTATGTATACTCACACATATACATACATTAATAAATATAAATTTGTATTTGAAAAAACATTGTCAGTTGGAGTGGTAACTTTATTACACGTGTGTTTCAATTTTTGTATTTTTAATTAGTACAATCATTGTTGTTTTTAAAAGAACAAAAGCTTATGATATTCTTAAGACTGATTTTGATTTATAGTTTCAGACATTCATCTAACTTTAATGTGAAGCTAAAGGTTTTTCTGTTATTTATTTTGTATTAGTTACTTTTCATTTGCTACTTTTTAACTTCTTATACAACATTTTTAGATTATTGATTTTAATTAATTAATTTAATTAACTGATCACTTTATGCTTAAAATAGATTGTGATGTTTAAATATATTGAAAAAGTTCTTACTTTATAAAAAAAGAGATTCTGTGTTCTGATACCTTTTTATTTGAAGAAAAATTACTATAGCTACAAGTTAATTCAGAATCATAGCTTATATCAAATTAATCTATTATTGTAGCAAATAAAAATTTTTCTTAAACATATTTTTAGCATACATTAACGATACTTTATCTATCATTTACAAAAGAATTATAATTCTACCACTTTATTTCTAAAAATAATTTGATAAAGATTTGATGTATAAGCACTAAGAGTTTAGTTAACATAAATAGTCTACAATGAAAATTTTTTCATTCTGATCGTTTATCTTTTAATTCAAAAAGTAATACAAAATTATTATCCGAAATATGACATATTATAGCGAATGATTTTATCAATTAATTTGATGTTCTGAGGGATTCTTAATTCACATTTTGTTATATTTATTAGACCAATAGCGTAAGATTCAACAGTAAAGTATTTTATATTATTCAACAATTTATTAAAATATTTTAGTGATTGAGTTCAAATGATAATTAACTTTAATAAACATTGCAATTAGTAAAAAGTTAGAACTGATTAACAGAAAATCAATAAAATTAGTTATATAATATTACATGCTATATTAAATTTTGAAACTTATCATGTTAATTGAATCTCAATAAGAACAGCTAACAGACATTCTGATCTAAATACAAATTCATTATCTTTTTATAGTATACAACGTTATTTAATCCACAGAAACAGATAAATATAGAAATTACATCTAAAAGAATTGTAACATTGTCATTAAATAATTTAAATAAATAAATGATTTATTGCCCAATTTTATTGCTTATGATACTATTTATTTGTATATATATATATATATATATATATATAATATTTTTGCAAAATCTGATCGCATCTAATTTTACAATTTTGTATCAAATTATAATTGTCGAAAATTGTTCGGTTGTAAATTATTCTATGAAGAGATGCGAAATATATTTTACAAGCGCAACGCATTCAAATATTAGTAAAATTGCCATGTCGTTAGTCATAAATTGCAAAATAAATAGTGCTTTACTCGATGCAAATAAATAAACATCCGAATATCCATTAAGGATGCATAAAAGTTACATGGACCGGGATACCTATTACGAAGGGTTCGTTAATGCTCCGCGACGCGAACGTAAGCGAATAAAAGGAAGACGATTGCGCCGCGTTGGAGCAAAATCATTTATCAAGTTTCATAGTCGTTTTGAAGAGCGAGGGGGTCACCGCGAACGCATTTACTTCCCCTTGGACGGCGCGACGTGGTAGGTAAGATGAAGACAGGTAGGTGAACGTATCCCCGTGGAACTCTTAAGTGAAGGGATGCCCAAGCCGAGAAAAGTTGCGTATGCGCTCTAGAGGAGATTATAAGGTCCGTGCGTGTACACTTTTGTGTTTTACGCTCCCGGATCTGCGAATTGCCGAGTGCGATATAATCAGTTGTAACGCGCGCACATTATTTCTTTCATTGGTTCAACGGATTTCGTAGAATTTCATTCAGCATTTGCTCGATATAGAACAATGAATGATAATTACATACATTATCGAAATTTAAGATCTAAGATCTCGTCATTTACGACATTTAAAGCATCGGTTTATACGAAACGATATACTGTTAATATCAGAACTTAATATGTTTATGCTTAACTAATGAATACATATAGAAAACCAAAAAAGAAAATTTTAACATTATGAAGAGCGACAAAGGATTTAATTTAAATAAAAAGCCAAGAATGCTTCAGATAAAAAAATTACAAATTACAATTTAAGAACCGTGTATATAAATATATAAATAAATATACATATCAGTATTAATAAAATTTATTAATTATATTTATAAACAATTATTGAAATTAAAATTATTTTAGGGGGTAACATTAATTCAATAGAAAAATCAATCTTAATAAATCCTTGGATTCATGATCCAAAAATATTTAATTGAAAAATTAAATTTATTCTATTTAATTAAATTTATTCTAGGTAGATTCAATTAAATCATTCGACTCATAATTTAAAGGTAATCAATAGATTTCTTTAGGGCCAAAATTTTGATTAGTATAAGCATATTTTTTTTAAAAAAGATAAAAATTATACGTTTTTTTTAAATTTTATTTTTTTAAATATTAGATGTAATTTTCTTAAATGTGCAAATTTGTGAGGAAAAATTAAAATTAAATAATTTAATTAAACTAATAATTTACAGACTTAATTAATGTAAACCTTTTATATAAATTAGTACTCTGATATTATTAATAATTTATAGTTTATTAGTTGAGTAATTAATATATAAATTATATTGTAATAATTTACTAATTAGAAACATTTATGTATTAATTAATAATTGTGCCAGATAGCGGTTAAGCAAATAATACATATAAATATAATTATATTTAAAATATTTTTTATTTTCATTTTTCAATTTTATTTATTTTATTTATAGATTTTTTAATATAATAAAAGTAAATATTAGAAGATAAAATAAATTAATTTTATAAATTATTATATTTAATTTAAAAAGTTTTGTAAACATAATAGATTAGATAATCTATTATTTAAATTAAAAGACTTTTAAGAGTAAAAGAACAATTTGAAATTTAAGAATTATGGCGGTACATTAATTATATATAGGATATATTTTCTTCGTAATTGATAAACAACAATATGATAAACTTGAATTTTGTAACTTATGTATGTTCATTTTAAAAATGTTTTTTTAAAGAATAATATTTGAAATTTTATATATTATTATAATTAAATTATAATTAATAAAATTGTATAATTATATAAAATTATAATTATAATTAAATATAATTAAATTTATTTAATTATGAAATTTTATGAAAATAATTTAGATCAATATGTAGCTATATTCAAGAGAGAAAATTAGTTACTTTTTTTTTGGAAAATTAATTTTAAAAATAGTTTGAAAAGAATTTATTAGTAATTTTATGAATTAATGTATTTCCAAACCGTCCGTCACTTTTATATAAAGTGTAAAATAAGTTGTAATAAAGTAAATATACTGAAAATTGTTTAATTTAATAAAATATTTTGTTTCCTTATAAAAGACGAATTTCTTTTGAATTCTATTAATATATATATATTAATAGAATAAGATTATAATTAAATTAAATAATAATTTAAATTTTTATATGAAGTATAAGTTTAGAAAAATATATTTTTTAATATTTTTAATGAAAATAAATAAATACATTATTTATCTTTTCTATCAGGGTTTACTAAAATTATAAATTGAAATATTTATTTCTTGAACTAAATTGAAATAATTAAATATGAATTTTAATGTCTAATAATTATTGATAATAACATTAAATCAGTAGCAAAATGTTAGTCGTAACTTGTACATTAATTATTTTATAAATAAATTAGGTTAAAAAATAATTAATTAACTTTATTAATTCATTAAAATATAATTTTTAGTTATTAATTATTATTTATTTTATTATATAATAATATAATTATTATAATTATAATTATAATATTAATTATTATTATAAATATGATATTTTATAAATTAAAACGATTTAAATGATTATATTTTATTATTCGTATTATTATATTCAGTTTATTTAGACATTAATTAATTTTCTTAATATTATTTATAAATATTTTACATTGTATATTTATTAATAATAATTTTTATAAATTGGATATAGAAAAGATAATTTAAGAAAAAATTATTATAATGATTATGATAAATGTATTTTCAATTTTGATCAGTCGACTTCAATAAATTTTTCACTAAATTGATTAAGTTCATTATTATTACTATTTTTTATTCCTAGAATATATTAATTAATACCCTCTCCGTAAAATGAAATTATTTTTTAATTATAATTATTCAAAAATTAATTAATAATTTATTTTGATTTTAAATTCAAAAAAATATATATTTAATATCTTATTGTTAATTAGATTATTAATAATAACATTTTTTAATAATTTAATTGGAATATTTCCATATATTTTTAAATTATCTAGTCATTTAACATATAGTTTAACTTTATCTTTAAGGTCATGGTTATCATTTATAATGTTTAGATGAATTATTAATAAATATATATATATATATTCTCAAAAAATTCCTAAAAGAACTCTATTCATATTAATTGATCTTATAGTATTATTGAAATTGTTACAAATTTTATAAGATTTTAATCATTAACTGTTCGACTATCAGTTAATATTATTACTGGACATTTAATTATAGAAATATTATCTTTTCTATGTTTAAATGGTTTACCAATATCGATTTTTGTATTAATTGGACAATGTACAAAATTAATGTTTGAGTTTAGCCTGAATTTTATTCAAGCTTATGTATTTACCATTTTAATTAGTTTACATAGTGTAGAATTATCTTAATTACAGGAAAAAAAATTTTTTTATTTATTCAACCTTAATTTAGTAATATTAAGACCTTGAATTTTATTAATTTAATAAATATAATAATTAGATTTATTGTAATTATTTATTATACATATATATTATGCACACGAATATTAAATATTAATAATAATATAAATAAAATTATTATTTATATGTAAAATATTTGTGTTAATAATAGTATAAATTACGAAATAATTAGCACAAACTATTTCATTAGAATATATGAATAAGATTATTCAAGAAATTTGATATATTGTTTATTATTCTAATAAGATTTTATTAAAGAAAGTTTGTAACCCTAATTATAATATAACAAATAATTTTATTTGCCAGTCACATAAATAAATGAGACATACCTAAATTGGTAAAATGATATAATTATTGGAATAATTATATAATTATTTTTATATTCTGAGAAAAAAAGAACAAAATGAGTGCATTAAAGATCTAATAGATTAATTTAAAAATAATTTATAAAATTATTATATTGAATTTTTTCATTAAATAAAAAATAGGATAAAATAAAACTATATTAATTTACTAATTAATTACCCTACTTCAGAAAGAAAAGCA